>CM052545.1:78269467-78318430 GCA_028533065.1 Trachops cirrhosus
TATGTGTTTGTGTGTATGGATTAGGCTACTCATTATCCTTTGCTCTGCCCCCACCCCCCAACTGACTTATTCACTTTTTTCCTGGTTAATTTTTAAGTACCCATATAGTAAGTTATTATCCTTCTGCCATTCATATATTTTAATTATTTATCTTTCTTCAATCTATTTGCCCTCCCACCCCCTGAACTTTTGCACGTGAGTTTTCATGGCAGTCTTGCCTCTAGAAGAGAGGGGAGAGGAGGGGACAGCCCCAGTGTCCTTCCCCGACGTCCTGGAATTGTCTGCACTGTGGGGTGAGGACAGGCCGAGGCTGGGGCGAGCACCTCCCTCCCCTGCAGCCAACATTCCTGTGCGAGGCAGTGTGAAGTCCGCTCCCCCAACCGCCCGTGCTCCTCAGGCTCTGATCTGCGCTTAGCACGCGCCTGTTCTGCACGTATTTCTTCTCCCTAGGAGTGAGTGACTGCTGACGGACATGTCTCCTTCATTGTTTCTAAGAATCTGTTTAATTCGAGTACACCACTATTTTCACTTCTTCTAGAAAGTCAAAGTCAAAAAAGCCGAGGGAGGGGAAGCGTTAGGGGACAGGGAGGCCCTAGGGGACCCTGAGTTGCCAAGGGCGGGTAAGGATAGCAGGTGAGGGAGTGGAGGCAGGAATACAAGCCGTTGACCAAGAACCCTTTCATGTTCTCTCAGTCCTTAAAATTCTGAGTTTCTCCCACTTTGCAAAGTAGGAAACCAAGTCTCTGTGAGATGTAAGTAACTTGCCTGACCTGAAAGAGCTATTGTGTGTGGTGACCCAAAGATCGATACCTGGTTGAAACGGATAATGAAACTTAAATCTTTTGCTAATAGACCTCAATGCTTTGTGTTAAAGGAATCCCAGAAAAGTTGGCATTGACCTTTGACTTTGAGCATTAAGAGCTTGATTCAATGTAATTCTTGAAGAAATCCTAAATGCTGAGTCTTTAGCCAGTGATGATCAATCATTTTTGTGCTTTCCTGTGAATCTGAGAGTCAGTTTTTTAACTCTTGTTGCAAAAATGTAAAAGCAGCATACATTTTTCTTAACCTGGGCTTTTGTTTTCCCCTGAAATTCCCACTTATTCTTGGTGAGTTAGTTTTAACCCGGTGGATTCCTCCAGGAAGGCATCCAGTTCTTCCTAGGGGCTTCCGAAGGCACTCTGGAGGAACCTGTCCTCACGGTTCTTCTTTCTCCTGTGTGGGGACTGTTCCGAGTGGGCACCGTCTGAGGCCACCAGGTCTCTCTGCTGCAGTCACCAGAAAACGTTGGGTTTCTTTGGCCTGTCACCAGACTTGTCACTTTTCCTTTCTGCCTGGCTCTACGCTGTAGACTTCAGTCCAGTTTTTTAGAACCGGCTGTTTTGACCTACTATGCACAACCCCACTTTGGCTGTGAACCATGCTCTCTGCACAGCAGCATAGGCCCCTGATGGCCCTTCACTGAATTGTCATCCAGACTAGATGATGAGCAAAGGCTGGCATTGGGAGCATCTGCTGGGGCCGTAGATTCTCCTCGTGTTGAGTTTTCTGACCTCAAGGAGTATTTTCATTATGCAACTATTAAATAAGCAGACTTGGTATGCTAAGGACATCGCATTTCCCCCCACGCATTTTAAACATACGGGGCTTGGGGTTGTTGTTCAAAGCTGTCTTATAGAGTAAAATTTTAAAATATAAATGAGCCAGGATTCTGCAGCTGCATCTGGGCTTTCACAGTGTTCTGAGGAGGTTACAGTGGGAAGAAGGCAGGGGAGCATGTTTTGTGGAATGGACAAATACGATGTTTTTGCAATTTTAATTGGTTCTTCCTGGCAGAGGTTTCATACAGCTGTTTCTCGGACACTGACAGAAACTATTTATGGTGAAGGTGGTTGTTCTAGATAGCCACAAAATTCACCAGGCCACCTATTGCTGCTCCTTTTGGAAACGTGCTTCCCGATCCTCAAGGTAATAGAAGGAAATGAAAAGGACATATTTGCAGCCACCATCCTGGGCTTGCCTATGTCTAGCTGTGTTTTAGTTTTGTATTTATTGAATGTTAATTGCTGCAACGTTCAAACAGGCTTTGATCTATCTTGCTGGCATTCCTTAGATATTTATTGAAGACAGAGAGAGAGAGAGAGAGAGAGAGAGAGAGAGAGAGAGAGAGAGAGAGAGAGAGAGAGAGAGTTAATCAGAGGGGAAGTAGGTAGGCGGGGGTTGGGGGTAGATGATCATTTTGCTTCTGATAACTAACAAGTGGAAAAGGCACAACTTAAATGGTTGCTGCTACAGTGTCAGCTGGAAAACGGGATGGCTGGATTTTGAAGCTGACTTGCAACACTTAAATCTGGAGTTGTAACCTTCCAGAATGTTACAGGAACGTACTTCATACATCACTGCCTCAGTGAGCTGGTGTTGTGGCCCTGCTGTTCATTTGTCCTGGTATGTAATCCATCTTCCCTTTAAAATTAGGCCTTCTGAAAACTTAGTGGCTCAAAGGGAAATGGATTCTGTTGTAAAACCCAAATTTCTTAAGCTTACACATGGACTAAGATCCTTCTCATTAACTCAAGGGTTTTTCTTCTTTTTTTCTTTTTTCTTTTCTTTTACAAACCACTTTGAAGCTGACTTAATTTTAATTTTAGCTTATGCTAAATTTTTTTTTTATATGACTCCTACAGTTTTCCTAGAGTTATTGAAAAACCAGTCCTGGGAAGGAAACTTAGTTTCTATTCTGTTGTTCATTTCAACTACTGAATATTGTTTTGTCATGACTACTTGAGTAGAACTCAGATACAAAGAAATATGACAGCCTTTCTGGAGCACTGTAAAGAACTGTAAACTCCAGAATCTGTTGTTTTTCTTTGACTCTCTCTCTCTCTCCCCCCCAAAGACCTTTAAATAGAAGCTGTTTCCTTTTGCTGCATTAACCCCAAACCCTATCTGATTTCTTCCAGTTGCTGAGCAAAGAGTGGCAGCTTGCCTCTGAAGGCCACCAAAAAGAACAAAAATGTTTTATGGAAATAGCCTGACGTTAACTTAGGTCATCAAACTAGAAAGTTCCCCCAAAGCAACAAAATAACCCAATATTAAGAGCCCATGTTGAAATCTGCCAATTATGATATGAATGCACGCTTAATCAGATTTTCAAATGCTTTTATAACAGAGGTGAAAGTGAAAGGCCTGAACTATATAACTTTGATAGCATGAGCTAAAGTAAGCCTTAATGTTGCCGGGTACTTTATTAATTCCAGCTTAACGGGAGGACCGTTTTTGGGGGGTGGGGTAAAAATGGTGTGGATTAGTTCCGTGTTACATACACATACCTTCATCTCCTTTACTTATTGCATTAAACTCTCTGGGGGAATAGATAAAAAAGACATTTAAGCCTTAGAGCAAGCTGCACACAATAAAATGTTTGTATCAGATAGTTGTTCAGACAATGGCAATGGACTTTTGCTTGAAGATAATCTCAGTAATGGAAAACAATTACCAAGGCCTCGGGGAACTCGATTGGGGTGGGCAAACTGACCTTGGGCAGGCATTGGGGGATCCTGGCTGCTATCGGCAGTGGCAGATGTAGTTTGTCAGAATGAGGCCTCAGTTTGGTTTAGGTTGTGAATGTTCCAGAAGCTCTCGTAGCAGACAGGCCAGTGGAGATTGGGTGCTTCTGACATGCAAATGCTGTTTTTCTTATACATGAATTTAGTCTGAATATAACCGTGGCTTCATAGTTTCTTTAAGGAAGGGAGAACATAAACATTCAGGGAGGAAACTTAGAGCATAAATATTAAGATAGTTAAAATGTTAAGGGAGAGCCAAGAAAAATGTCATGATTAGATGGTGGTATCTGGTTTCAGCAGGAAAAGCCTGTCTGAATTTGGATATCGCAGAAATCCTTTATCTAAAAGTCATTCCTATTTATCATTGATAAAACAACTGTGAGCGCTGTTAGGCCAGAAGGAATAATTCTGCTGCAATTATTTGGCAATTAAGAAGGAGCAGCCATGTAGGGCCCAGGAGGAACTTGACAGTGAGTTCCTGGTGAAAGGGCCAATGCCAGGAGTCAGGGAAGCTTCGGGATAGTAATGTGGGAGTCAGAGGAAGGCATGGGACTCCTCAGGTCCTCTGTGCCTGCAAGGAGGATAGATACATTCTTACAGATCTGAAAGATCACTTGCATGGATCTTTGTAATTCTTTTTTTATTCTTTTTCGGGAAGACTTAAAAACACCTCACAACTTCTTGTTGAATCTATTTTTCGCTGGTCCCAGACACCTGCGTCTAGAAGGTTGCCAGCTTCCTACTTTGTGACACGGTCATTTAGGGATATATGGCAAGATTCTTGGTGAATTCACCAGGACACTGTTTGCTGGAGTAAATTTAAGCAACCTCTGCAAATTCAGTTTCTATCATGGCCAATTTTCTTTTTCTGCATTTAATCTTTAAGATGCAAATTGATAGGTATTAAGTAATTAAAAATTAATATCTTTGTTCAGTATGAAGTCTCCTTTCAGAGGTGCAAAATCAAGTGAGGCATGTTGTTCAGAAGTGAGTGCTGGTGACTGCCAATGTGACTGCTTGTTAATTTTGAGTATCTTGCCTTGAAAGACGCCTGAAAGGGTCAAAAGTACTTTATAAACAACTTTACAGCTTTAAATTTTTGAAGAGTGGTTATAACTAAGGAACCGTTTTGATGACATGAGTTATAAATGGTAATCAGTCACAAATAATTAACTAGATACTTGACCGTGCCAGTATAATCCTAGCACAGGGCGATAGCAGCTTGGAATTTGAAATTGAACTTGCCCTGGTTATCTTCAGAATGTTAGTTTTCCTTTTATGTGAAGGAACATCTTTTTTGCATGTTGCCCTAAGCATTTATATAAAAAAAGCCACCTGAAGTATATTGCAGATTTGTTAAAGAAGTCTCAAACAGGAGGCAGCTTATAAAATTCTGATATTCTTAGTGAATTCCTTTCTTACAGCTCTTCAACAAGGAGTTCAAGATTTTGCATTACCTTTTACTTGTGCCACAGATACAATGTGTGTCATTGACTAGATAAACTATTCTCACACGGTTTAGCAGTCCTAAATTCTACCATTCGACCCATGTTCCTGGGGCACCTCCTGCACACAGACACTGAGAGTGCAGGGCGTGGCCCTGCGTTGAAGAGGTTGTTGGAATCCATCCACTTCCAAGCTGTGAATCAAAGTGAGGAACTCAGAGGCGGGGGTACTGTAATAGGTATCTGAACCTATTTAAATGTAGGCGGAACCAATGCCGGGCAATTAAGGGAAGTACGGGAACAGGACAGAGTGTGAAAATGGCAATTTTTTTTAGTCTTTAGCTCTGTAACTGAACAAAAGTGTGGAGGCAGAGAGGCTAGCCCATGGACAGAGAGGACAATG
Source organism: Trachops cirrhosus (assembly GCA_028533065.1). Classification (NCBI taxonomy): domain Eukaryota; kingdom Metazoa; phylum Chordata; class Mammalia; order Chiroptera; family Phyllostomidae; genus Trachops; species Trachops cirrhosus. The sequence continues at coordinate 78,274,882 of CM052545.1, forward strand.
TGGTGAAGGCCGGGGTGGGGGCGCGGGGACTGGGTGAAGGGGGAAAAATAAGGGACATCTGTAACGGTGCCAACAATAAAATAAAAAATGACTCCAGTTTCTTAATTTTTAAAATCATTTCTTCATCTTAAATTTTATTTTGCTACAAACCAGCAAATTCAAGTTTAATATGTCAAAAATGAAATACATGTGGAATATGTTACCATTTTCATAAAATTATATCTACCTACAGTTTCATCCATCATCCTTCCGTGTATGTGGAAAGATGCCTAGAATGGTTTTTGCCCAATGTTAATGATATTATTTTTGTGTTGGTGTCTGATTTGACTTATTTTTATATTTGTATTTCTACTCTGCATTGTATAAATTCTTTAAAAAATATTTAAAAATAAAAATGTGCATGCTCTGGCTGGGTGTAGCTCAGTGGATTGAGTGTGAGCTGCAAACCAAAGGGTTGCCAGTTCAATTCCCAGTCAGGGCACATGCCTAGGTTTCAGAAATAAAAATAAATAAAAATAAAAATGTGCAAATATGCCAAGAGCTTAAAAGTAGATAATTGTGGGTGTTAAGGGTATGAATAGCTATATTTTTATATTTTTAATTTCTAAAATTAGAGAAGGGAGAAGTAGGAGGGAATATTGCTCACCATACTGCACATTGGTTATATGTAACACATACAGACCTAAGTTTCCCAAGTAACTAAGAGTGGCTGTTATTTTTGATACATAATTCATTGCTTCCCTGCCATGTTTAGTTTTTTTCTGCATCACTTTCCTCTCCCTCCCCCAATTCATTCCAGGGTGTGTACCACTCAGAATGGTATGGCTTCCTTTCAATGAAAACTTTTCTTTGTTTTAACTGGGTGTGGGGTGGTTTTGATAGTTTGAAGTTTCAGGAGTTCGCTCAGCCTGCTGTGCAGAGACCAGGCAATGGAAGACCAGAGAGTGTGAGTAGACCAGTTACAGTATTACAGTATTGATGAAGCAGTTTTGCTAGAGGTGGACAGTGAGCTGGAGAGAGGAGGTGGAAATGTGAGGCCATGCTTGAGAAATGGACAAGACCTACTGGAAGATTAGTCGTAGGAGGGGAAGAGTCCAGAGTGGCTTCTAGGTTCTGAGCTTGCGCAGTAGGATGGATCGTGGTGCTGCACACAGAATGTGTGATGCACGACAGCCTTGATATTGGTACACCTGACTCACGACGCTGGGCCAGGTGACCTTGGGGTTCATTTTGGAATCAATAGCATCATCGTGTGTAACGCTGTATGTCTTTATTTCATTAAATTAATTAATTTATTTTAGGGAGAGAGAGAGAAACATCAATTTGTTCCACTTATTTATACATTCATTGATTGATTTTTGTATGTGCCCTGACTGGGGATCAAACCCACAACCTTGGCATATTGGAACCTCGCTGTAACCAACTGAGCTAGGGCCTAACATTGTGTGTGTTTAGCTAGGGCTCGTGAATGAACTTTTGGGGGCCTATCCCTCCTAGACTTTAAATGATTGTCAGCAGCATTTTCTGGGGAGAGGTTTATTCCATATCTTTTATTTACCCAGGGAGCACCATATGACTCAGGAAAGGTGAAGAACCACTAAGTATGTTTCATCACAATTACCATTCAATAAATACCTGTCATGGGCTCATAAAGTGCAAGAAACAATACTGATGAACGGGAACTTCCTGTTCAGCTTTGTAACGGAGTATGAACTGTCCTTTCCTGACCACCTGAGACCAGTGATCTTTGCACCTCTTAATTTAACAGTTGTTATGCTTATTACTTATTTATTGCCTTATTTTTATTTTTATTTTGAGTGCATTCCTTAGCCTTTAGAATAAAAACAGCCAGCAGCAATTAGCATATCCCTGTGAGATTAGTATTGGCATGGCCATTTTACAGATGAGGAAACTGAGGCATAGAAAATGCAAGTAAGTGGTAGGTAGTAACAAGTGGCAAAGTAGGATTTGAATCCAATCTCTTTGACTCCCGAATCTCACTGCTTTCCACTATGTAGACAAGACCTGTTGGTTGGCAGAAGCGATGCGTGTTCTCTAGATCTTAACTAGTGCTTTGTACTCAGGTCTTTGCTGAAAGAATGAGTAAGCACAGTGCTGTCCGATGAAGCCTCTTTTATGTAATGCCCAGAGTAGAAGATTATCCCCTTTATTTCTCTAATTTGTTTCTTCTATCTTGTGTAAACAAACTGCCCTTTTTTATCCTCTATAGCTGGGTTTTCTTAGCAACTTATATGCCCTATCTTGCTTTGCAAATAGCAAAATTATTCAGATTCACAGAATTATTATACCCTGTGACACAGATATGAGATTTATTTCAGTGTGACCAGCTTTACTTCCCACACCAGTTTCTAGCCAGTTTTTATGTACATGGCGGTGCTGTTGGGTTTTTTAAAAGTTGTGATTGAATTAAAAACCTTGTTAGGAGGCTGAATTTCTGAAGTGGTCATTTAAGTTCAGCCTGTGTAACTAATGGCCAATTATCTTTCAGTTTTCTCTGGAATCTTTAATGATGTCCAGAGTCGTGTTTATGTATGCCACTGCTTGCCTGATTAATTTTATGAGGAAATCTCTGCAGTGTGGGGGCAGCCTCTGTTTCTCTTAGCCCTGAGAGGTGCTCTCTAGGTCCCCCTTGAAGTATTGCAGGCTGGCTCTCCCCAACCCTCGTGGCCGGCGACCAGGCCCTTACCATGGAAGAAGGGAGCAAATGACTGTCGGGGCTGGCTGAGTGTCAATCGTCCTTCCGATTGTCAACAGATCTCTTCCTCTCATCATGAAACTGTGTCTTTGTCATGAAATTGTGGACGGTAAAAATGAATATAGCAATAGCCTTCAGATTTAGGGTGAAGAAATTACTCAACTCCCAAGAAATGTGGAAATGAGCACAAATTGAGAGCATTTGGAAAGTATGGATAGCCCTGATGAAAAGTGCAGTGAAGTACATCAACCCCTCGATTCTGAGAAGATGGCCAAGCTTAGTGCCTGGCATATAGCAGGTGCTTAGTTAGTTCTAACGAGGGAGTGTTGGGTAAGTAGCGAGGCGGTGAAGGCCACTGGAGCGTAAGCTCCAGGAGGGCAGAGGTGGCTTATCTTTAGCATTATACAGAAGGTATTCAATAAGCACACTGTGAATGGTAACTGAAGGCATGCCAGGAAAAGATAAGATTTGTTATATTATAAAATCCACAGAACCTATGAGATAACAAAGTATATTTTAAAAAGTCAAGCTTTTTAGAAATATCACTATGTCATTTCACTATATAGTGATATCATCTATGTCACTATATCTATCATAGTGCAAAAGTGCACTATGATACCAGAAACCTATTTTTATATTTGGAAATAACAACTCACATTTTGAGTTTTTAATATAAATTATATTAAGGCTGTAGTTCTTAAACTTTTCAGTCTCAGGACCCCTGTGTTCTAAAAAGGTATTCAGTACTTAAAATTTACATAAACAAAAGCTCTTTTATCTACCAAAATTTACCTCATTAAAATGTAATTTAAAAATATTTTATAACAAAATAAAAAAGCCTTTTACATGTTAATAGAAATTATATAATTTTATGAAAAAGGATATTTTTCAAAACCCCCCAAAATTTAGGGTGGTGGTGTTTTATATATTGGACATCACAGGTCTGATGTGAATAAAACACGGTTGGTTGGACTCGGCTGCTTTTGCTTTTGTTCGGTTGTGGTCTGTTGCTTGGGGTGAAGTTTATGTCTAACACAACTGTGGAACTGGAAAAGGGAACGGTATTTTAACAGCCTTTTCAGATGATTGGAGACATTCTTCTTTGGTAGTGATAGCTGGCAAGTGAGCATCTTAACACCAAGTTAGAATATGAAACCGAGAAAAAAGAAAAAGAATATGAAACCACATCTGTGCCCATTGGTCTGCCTGGAGAGCCTCTTTCACGTGCCTGTGTGACCTCCTTCTCTTTGACTGGGAAACGTGATATCATTGGGTTCTGCAGGCCTTCTCAGCGTTGACACATTTCATTACACAATGTCAAAAATCAGTTAAGATCAGCATCAATCTCATAAAAAAAAGTACGAGGAAGCTGTCAAGCTCAGGTTTTCCAAAATTCTGTTTTTCCCTTGAAAGCTTGAATTTCATCATTGGCTATAAATACTGTCAGTTATTTTCCATGAAGTGACAGGCCCTCACTTCATTCATTTGCAAGAAAGTTATCTGCCAGATATCCTAGTCTGGATAGGCATAGCTTGTAACGCCTTCAGATAATGGTGGTTTTCCATAGGAAGAGCGACCATCCTACTCAGGGTGCAGCCTGAGCGCTTGGTGTGTCACACAGAATATTAGCATAAAATTAATAATTTTTAATGCACCATCAAGATGTTCTTAAACATGAAACTGGCACTAAGCCAAACAAAACGCTGGGGCTTCATGGCCGGATGAATCGTGCCGCACAGTAAGGCCGTCGCCTTGGTTCTTGCTAAGTCGCCAGCGGTCTTACCAACATTGCTTTCCCACCTTCGGGACAGATGTCAACCCAGGGAAGGGGGCAAATAATGACTTAGCAGTATCAAGAAGATAGTTTCAATCACGCTGAGCCTTGAGGGGTATACTCTAAGAGTTTGTGTGTAGCACATTAAAATTCATACTTAACAAACTGAAATTCTGCCAATTGTCCAAAATAATACATAACTCAAAATTTCTGTTTATCTCAGAGAAACGCATTCTAGGCATTCAACATCAGTGCCTTATTTTGCCCCTGTGTGCATTGAAGTTTGTTTGCGTGCCCTTAGCCTACGCCGGCAGGTCGTGGACACGTGATCCAGGAGCAGGTTGGACTACAGAGCAGGTGGGCAGCCTGAAGTGACGCCAGTCGACCAATGAATCATCCACATGTGGATAATGGAGCTGCAAATTGCTCTTAGCTTTAGTCAGCGGCTTAGTTGAAAAAGCAATAAAACTATATATAGTTAAAAATTACAGGTCTCCAAAACCGTTTGTTCAAACTTTTAATGTATTATTTAACTAAGAATGGCTCTAGGGTTGGGTTGAGAATTTTCATAAAGCCTTTTTCTTTTAGAATGTAACTTTCTTAGTGGGAGCTTAAGTAATTTCTCTAATGAAGCATTCAAATTGCACCAGAGGCTGAACAAATGTGAAAAGCTGAGGTTGCTTCTCCAAGGATCTCCCTCATGTAGAGAGCACTTGAACCTCTTCCTGTGCATAATTGGAGAGGCCCTGTTAACTGTTAGTGGACAATTGTCCCGTCAAAAAAAATTACTTTATACCTATAGCAGCAGGTATAGAGCACATATTTTATTTTTGCCAGCCATTAAAAATTTGACAATACGGTTTTGCTCTCGAGATCTGTATTTTAAAAAGGAGAAGTGTTAGCATTCCTGCAGCCGCTGGGCTGCTCAAGGCACCCGTGCATTTGGTGTCATGCTCCTTAGGAGCAGGGGGCAAACCAGTGGCTTGCACTAACCTGCCACGCAGACCACTCTTGGTGACTACAGGGCTGTGCGGAGGTTTGCAAATAAGTCGTCACATCCTTTGTGTCCTTTCTCCTCCTGTGTTTAACTTTTCTCCAGGCCTGATGGATGGAAGAAATGAATCATCCTTTTCTACCGGTCTGGCTGCGAAGGGCTTGCCCACGTGGTGGACTTTGGCAGGGCAGAGATGGTTTTCCGGGGCCTCCCGGTTGTCCAGCTCCTGAGTTCTTGCACCTTCTTCAGGCTGCTGACTGCGCACAAACCCTAAATTCATTCCTCCAGGAGAAAAACATTTGGCCTGCTTCCCAAAAACTGCTAGTGCTCTCTCCTCACTTGTACAGCTTTGATTGAGTGTTAGGTATCTCTTTGGCTGCCTCCAGTGTCTTTTATTTTTAGGGCCTTCGTTAATGTCTTCTGTGTGTGAAACATGAAAAGTGAGCCATAGCTGCTCACTGGAACTGGAAACTTAGGGTTTTTAGGCCACCGTTCCCTTATCACATGGCCCTATCAGGTTCTTTAGTTACCGAGGTTAAAAAAAAGTCCACCCTAGGAGCTGGTAGCTGGGTGTGGGGGGAGGAGAGGGGGAGGGGGAGCACCTAAGGGACAGTGAAAAGAGATATTGTAACTAAAGCTCCAGCAAGTGTCCTCAGAGCTATGGCCTTTCAGGGGCTGGCAGGAGTCTGCTTTCAGCTCAGCCCAGTTACAAATAAGGGGACAAATTTGTGATAACAGTACTTTTTATTTCTCTTTGGGAACTGGCTTTTCACATGTTGAAATGGTGCTGGAAAAAAATAACTTTAGCTGCTCAGCAAGTGGCATGCGTTTCTCACCTGAAAGGAAAGGCTCAGGAGAGGCACAGTCAAATGAGCCACGTGGGTGGCTGCTGGAGTGGTCAGTCCATCCCAGGGCACACCCAGGCAGGGAGCTGGGCTCCCTTGGGTGGGTATTAGTGGACCTTTAAGAGACAGGGAGGGGTTGATTATAGGGGTGATGATTTCGTCCTCTCCTTGCTAAAATAGAAAATGAAATAAAGTAAAAATATTTAAAGTTTTGTTATTTTCCACTTTCGGAAGGCTGAGCAATTGCGTTGGGGCCAGCTCGTTGGTAGTCACTGCAGTGAAGTGAGGATCCACAGGCAAGTTCCCAGCGTCCTGAGGCCTGTTCGTTCTGCCTCCCTCCCTCCCAACATGTGGCGCTGCATACCGCTTGCTTTCTCTGCATCCTGTGACATGCTATGCTTCTCTTCTCGCCTCATCATAGACCACAGCATACTGTAATTGTGTCTGTTTTCTCTCTTTCTTACTGAAGTGTAAATGTCTGATGGAAGAAACTGAGTGGACAGAGTCTGTACTCCCTACTCCATGGCACTGAGACTGGTATAAGGTTGGGTAGATACGCAGTGACTATCTGTTGAGTGGGTGGAAGCTTAAGTAAGTACAGCTGCATTCACTGGCCAGGACAAGCATGGAATGTCAGCATTGTTCTGATTTTGTTTCTCCCTCTGACTGTGGCTGCATCCCCTTAACCAGGACAGGGGCTGTGATGGCTGGAGGCTGCATATTACCTAACCTACAGCACAGTTTGAGTCCCCCCTGCTTCTGAGCCTTGAATGAGCTTTTTCATCATTTAGCAATTTCTTTGGTCTGTGCTTTAAGTCTATGAGACTCTCTGAATTAGGAGACTTGAAAGTAAAACCTTCCACCCAAGGTCTTTAGATTTTAATAGTTCATCCTTTAGGACAAGGAGAGTATTAATACTTACTTAAATTTCCTCCCAGGCATGTGGCTGTGTTTCAGAAAGGGCTATAGGGAAACTATAAAATATATTTTGAAATTGGATACAAATATTTCAGTACATGCTGCTAAAGAAATAGTCTTCTAGGTTGTTCTACTGGGGGGTTATAAATCAGTAAATGTTAGCTTTTAAATGATTAAATATTTTAGTACATCTTATTGGTTACAAAAAAAAAAACAAATGCCTATTCAAACCAGCATAAGCTATAAAAGAGTTTATATAAGGACCCACGCGGGGGCGGCGGGGGGTGGGGTGGGGGGGCGGGGTCCTTTACAGAGGCAAGGACAGGAAATGCTGCTGGCTACCAGGGGTCTAGGAACCTGGCTCTGGCAGCACCAGGAGCCAAGGACCTTTCCGCCTGAGGCTGCCTGCGGCTCACCCCACTTCCCTCCCTGCATTGGCTATATACTTCTCTAGGGTACAGTTGGGCTTTCTCCACTTCCCTGCTTACAGGATTCAAAATGGCTAGGTCAGATCTGAATGTACCAGCCCCCAAGTTCAAGAGCAGACAGATGCAAGGCTCAGTCTAAATTCTTGGGGGAGAGAGGCTGGTCAGGCACCCAGCCGAATGCATGGAGGAGTCTGGGGAATAAATGTAGCTTAGAGGGCTGGATCCCAGCATTTGGAAACTATCTATCAAAAGTTTGGAAAGAGTCAACAGGGCTGCAATACTTGCAGCAAGCCACAGGGTCTGACACCCACTTCATTCCTTTCCTCCCAACTGTTTCCCACGGTTTCTTTAGGGAAACTCAGTGCCTGCCTGGAGACCCATTCTGTGCGTGAGACGGAACTTTCAGAGCTGGCGTGGGTTGTGCAGACAACCCAGACCGTCTCTGCCACGGGGCTATTGAAACAGTCATTCTTTCAAGTGGTAGAATTTCTGTGGACAGCTCCAGAGCAAATGGAAGGGGAAGAATGGCAGGGAAGAAAATAACATCTTGAGGTTTTTGTTTAATTGATTTTTTGAGTTGTGTTGTTTTAGGGGTTTGGGGAGAAGGGAAGTGGTAGGGAATGGTATGTGAGGGACGTTCTTGAATTTTCTCTCAGACTACATGGTTTTATCAGCCACTTCATGGGTCAGAAACATTTCTTAGGTATGACCCTTCAGTAATGTTTTTAATATCATGTTAGACATTTTAGTCTGTCAAAGATTATTGTTGATTGTCAACTAACTTTACCTGGTTGCAATGAAGGTAGTTTTGTTTTCATGCCAAGCTCCAAAGAGAACTGTTAAACAGTTGGGTAGCTCTGGTGGCATCCAACTTATGCAGTCCCCTGGTTAGAGGGGTGTGTCCTAGGTTTGGCATGAGAAATCCTTCCCATTGAGTGTGGAGCAGGAAGATTTTTATGCACATTTCGGTGAAGCTTAACCTTAGTGTCTGATGACTCACCTGGGTCCTAATCTTTATCTTAATTTTTATAATCGATCCTGGGAACCTCCTCTTCGAGCTGTCTGCTGAACTTTATGACAGGTGTCCCCTCCTTTTCACAGCAGATGTGATTGGCGTGTTTGATTCAGAAAGGGAGTCTCTTTCCCTCCTGACTTCGATTAGGACAGCATGGAGGAATTCCCCAACAGGGAGATGGTGGAATATGTGGAAATGAAGGACACAAGTGTCGGGTTTTTGTGGCCTGCTCTGCATCCCGTGGCCCTGGGGAACTGCTTCCAGAACCTGGGAACAGACGCTTGCACCTCACTCCAGGCCTCTAAGCATCCTCAGTTGCAGGGAACTTTTTTTTAAATTAGAGTTGCCCTTCCATTGTCCTGAGTTGGAATGTCAAATAGAGAGGATCATTACTACTTCACTTGTATTACTTTGCAAAAACTTATTTTGAAATTTTTTGATGTTTTGGGTACCGAGTTCTTTAAAATAAATTTGTGTTGCCTGTTTTGTGGAAAGAGCTCTTGGTTGGGATTGTAGACATGCATTCTTGCTAAATTTTGTTCTTGAGTTAGTCCACACACATCTCTTGGGCTTTATATTTTTTTGTTTACTTTTTGCAATATGTAGGAGGATGGCTGCAGTGGTCTGAAAGACAGACTCCAACCCCACACACCAGGACTCAAGTTCTTTATCATTAGCACTCTGATCAGGCAGAAACATTAGCCAGTTATGTTAGCTGTGCTCCCTGCAGGTGGGCTCTGGGTCTTGCACCCCTGTCCACACAATGGCTAATGTGGTGGTTGCCTAATAAGCACTGCTGGCTGAGTGAGTGAGTGAGTGCGTAAATAGATGCGTGGTGGCCATCCTGAAACTGCTTTGTAAGATGTAAGCTGTGTTTTGAGCCAACCTACCTCTGACCTCTGTCATTTGGAGTCAGTTTTGAAAATGGAAGATTAAGAACCCTCCCCGTGTAAATCACAATCGAAAGTCTGGGACCAACCTTGGATCGACCAGGTCTTACTCTGCAGGACATTCATCCACAGAAGCCCTGGGCCGTTCTTTCTTCCTGCTTATTCGCCCTAGGACTGCCTCTGTGACTAATAATCAGTTTAAGCTCTTCCCTCTTAGGCCACTAATCCTATTTCTCCAGCCAAGAAGCAGCAGGATAATAGTAATGTGTCCCGCAACTATTAAAAGATGATATTGCCTTGCACATAAATAAATAAAGTGCTTAGTTTTTCCTCTGGAAAAGGATGATTAAGCAGAAATTTAATTTTCATTTGTGCTTTTGCCTTTTTGTGATACTTTTTTATGTCTTCTACTGTAGTCAGGGGAGAAACACCATTTTTGTTATTGTCAGTGCTGACTGCATTCTACCTATTTTCAGCGTCATGAGGCAAGGCTGCTTTCCTTCTCGTGTGTTTACATTTCACCAACCCCTGGGGAACTCTAGTTGCCAGAAGGGAGACGACAGCGAAAATGGAAGTGATGCTTGGCATGTGGTAGTTTCTGAAAGATTGATTAATTTGAAATAAGTACATTTTATGGCATTTGCTAATGACAACATTCTCCAAATTCCTACGAGTCAAATTCTCTCTCTTTTCCTTTCGGTTTACATATGTAGAAAGGGCTTCATTAAAATCAGATCATTCTAATTCAATCATAAGCAGGCAGCCAACACAGATCCTTCAAAACCCTGCTGTATGCGCTAATGAAAACCTGGAGAAGTGCTAATGGAAACGAGGTGGTGAGACTCCTCTTGCTGCCTGTTGATGTAACCAGTACATTTCTAGGATTTTGGAGTGAAGTATTGCAGCTGCTTACCTACTGGCAATGAAGTTCCCGATGTTCTTCTTCTTTGGCTCCTGGGTCTTGAATTCCCACCATTCAGTTTCAGTTCAATGACGAGTACCTGAGTGTTTACTACAGCATTCTCAGAACTTTTGTGTCTGTCTGACATATTTTCTCATTATCATTATCATTGTCATGGTCATGTTCATTTTGATTTGAGAGTCATTCTTTCATGTGATCCAGCTTCTGGGGATCAGCCCTTATGAAGTAATCTGAACTGTGGATGCTTTTTGCACAGTCACTTGTCCATCGCCGGTTTACTTACAATAGCAATAAATTGGAAACATCTTTATGTCCAGTTTGGGGGGAAATGATTCAGCGATGATTAGCACTGTATGTTCAAGTAGTCTGCTACTAACGTCTTTCAAATCACTGCCTAGAATGAATATGAGAAAATGTTCATGAAAATGCTCTGCCACTTACAAGATGTTAAGTTATATTCGCAGTATGATTACAGTGATTAGCAACAAAATCTGTAGGTAAAGGTCGAACGGTGATTGTGGTAACTGATGAAATGATGGATGACTGTTTCTCTTTTCATCCTTTTCTATAATTTTTGTATTGTCCATTTTTTTAAAAAAAAGGGCACCACATTATTTGTATAATGAAATGCCATAGATGAATACTTGAAAGTGAACAAGACTGGCAAAGCAGGTAGAAATGGATGCTCTGGTAAGAAAAGTAGCCCTTAAAATGGACCCTTTTGAGTGTAGAGGTTTTTTTCTTCTGTGAAGAGTTTTATGGGGACAGCGTTGCCGGGAGGCGAGAGTTCCCATCTAATAGCCCTCGTGGTGTGTGTCCCAGCTCCTGAGTGCCGGCTCTGGCCGGGGCTGCTCCCGCAGGTCGGAGGAGGCCACCAGTGGCCACTGCGGCCTCAATCGTGCTTGTGCCTTGGACCAGCTATCTTGCATTCAGCTTTCTGTTCTTATTGCCATTATATTTTTATTGCAAAGTGAGCCTTGAATTATAAGGGTAGTAAGGTCTGTCCTGATAGTAGAGGTAGCAGAGATATAAACAAACGAATCTCAATAAATAATAAAAAAATAAAAACTTAGAATATACTTTGATCTTTATAGAAAGTGTCTATTTCTAATTCTATTTAATGAAGGTAGAATGTCTATAGGACTTTGGGATTAGAATAGGGTTAGACACCGGCCGTGCCACTTACTAGCTCCAAATTTTGGACAAGTCACTTAACTTTTCTTAGAGTTTTCTTATTTATAAAATGGGAAAATAATACTACCTTTCTCATAGGGTTCTGTGCTTATTAAAGAAGAGATAATGTACATTTAAGCCCTACCCAGAGCCTAATTCGTAGTGTACTTGATAGATGATGGTTATCGTGAACTAACAGTAAAGTAAGTGCTATTTAAAGACCCACCGAATGCTGAGTCACCGGGACCACAGTGTGTACTACAGTAGCTCAGAATAGAAACCTGGTCTGCACTCCAAATGGTTCCTTGGAAGTTCGTTGGACAGCAGAATTATTGCTGATGAGTTCCTTTGTAAGGCAGTCTTTCTGGTGAACTTGGAAGCCAAGAAAAGTGTAACAGATTATACAGCACATAAGGGTGTTAATTAGAATTGATACGACAATTATAATCTATTGATCTTTTGTTTTGCTCTCTCTTCATATTTCACAATTTATAATTCAATCTCCTGAGCATTTTGAAAAGCAGAAATTTGGTGAAATATAGTTGTTTAAGTGTTGATGGTTAGGCAGAGTTCTTATATATATTTTGAAGACTGAGTATAAACCTTTTTCCCAGGAAGACGAAGGGACTCTTAACTGTAATTGAGTAATCCATGTCATCCTTGGTACCAGGTAGACCAAGCTGACGCTCTGTGTTGATGGTTGCAAAACACGTAAGTTCTTTGAGGTGGGAGACCGATTCATTCACATTTTGCCCTCCCAGTATCTAGAATATTCTTCGTACACAGTAATGAGTAGATGGCCAACTCTTATAGTGCACGCAGTTGCTTTCTGACGTGTGCGAGGCCAAAGCTAACCTCATACCGAGAGAAAGAAGAAACACAAGCAACCACTTTGCTCCTTCCAGTGCACCAGCAAATTTAATAATCTGTGGGATGACAGTACTGTTCTTAATTCACTCACCACTTTATTCATTCATTGGCACATAAGACATGTACCAGCGCCTTGTTGCTTGTTCTTTTTAATTTTTTTCCCCACTCAGAGTGATGTTGGCACATTTGCTCTGTTCACATAAATCCAAGATCTCATCATGGCTGATTCATTTTGTGATTAAAGTCCAAATGGCCCTACTCCCACAAAGAAAAGTGTCTCATTTTCACACTAACAAGCATATTCCTCTATTGATTTCCATGGTTTTATAGATGGTGTCAATCTGAGGAGTTAAACCAAAATTTAATGGGGTATTAGGATGAGAGTACCTAAACAAACAGTTCGGTTCAGGAAGTTTCACCTCCATGAGTAATGAAATGAGCCTGAAATTTGCGGTGAATTAATTATGACTTTCAACCAATCTTTGTTATCCTCTCATTGGTTGGTTGCCCTCTCTTCTCAGCTGAGCTCGCTTAAAACTGAAAGTTGTCTGGGAATTCAGTAGGTCTTATTTTTCTGCAAACTTGCCATTCCCCAAACACATCTGGGAAGAGCCGAGTAAATGAAAAATGTGCATTTAGATGTTAGGGAAACCGAGATGGTCTCCAACAAAGAGCTTCTCAGAAGTCTTCAGCAGGCACCAGCTTTCCTCACCAGCAGTTTAGGACACGCCTCGCTTTCATTGCTGGAACACCGAACCTCATCATAAGTCATACATTTGTAAATGATGTTGGAGTCTGCCGCAGGTGTCTCTAAAAAACCTATCACAGTTTGTTAATATATTCAGAACTGGATTCAATGCACTGAAAACTGGTTTCCCTGCCTCCTCACAGAGATATCACACCATGTGATGACATAAATCTTTCAGTAGCTGTAAAATTGACAGGATTAAGGTCTCATTTATAGAAGAGTCCCAGCCTGGCCATGTGGGCCTTGAAATTATGGAGGGCTCATCGTCATCTAAAGAGAAGGCGACTCGGTGGTTTTATGCAGTGGAATACCTATGGTGTGTTCAGATTACGCAAGGGGTAGGGTGAAGGATGTTGATGGACAGCTCAATAAATTGTGTCCCAAATGCTAATAATAACAATTCATTCTAGGCCAACACCAAAAATATTTCAGAGGTTTTTTTAGCTTCTCTCAAGGAGTTGGGAGCAGAAAAGGATTATAGAAATATTTATAGTAGGCACAAACTTGCACATAAACTCAAAGTACTTTAAGCAAGCTAGTTGCAGTTCTTTTAGAAAACTGGAATGAATAATTATTCTTTGTAGCCTCTGACTATTTAACTCCTACTAAACCATACTCATTGCTTAAGTGTCTCTTATTTGGCCCTGTCTTTCATCCCTTGAATGTAGTGTTCTCTAGGCCAGAATTACAGCACAGTGCCAGGGTGTCTCCAAGGACAGTTAGATTGTGAGGAGAGAATTTACATGTGGAAATGGAATATTTTCTACCTCTGCAGTTGGACCAGCATTTCAAAAAAACTCACATTTCCACTCAAACATTGCTGGACTTGGTTACCAAGACCCTAAATGTATTTTACTTCTTTGTATTATTTGAACTTGGAGGCAAAAGCTTTCATAGCTGTCAAGTTCAGCAAACCATGACACCCTTTCACACTGGCTGAAGGCGAGTGGGTCTTAGAAGTAATACTGATCCAAATGCGGTCCCTCTTAATTGATGGGAACTCCCCTTCAGTATGTGGAGGTGGGGCAGGGGAGGAAACAGTGCTCCATGTGACCCTTCGTTGTAGCAAGAAAAATGCCTACAGTTTCCTTGTGTCCTGGACACAGGATCCCTTGATGTGTGTCTAGCAAGCGTGGCCCTGGGCTTGGCCCTTTCTCTCAGCCCTGCTCAGAAGCTGGGAGGCAGAAACAGGGCTCGGAAGAAGCTCTAGGGTGGATGAGGAGCTCTCAAACTTTGCTTGTGGCAGCAGAGAGCATGGGTGATCGGGGGAGGGACCAGCTTTGACACAGGTGGTTCTGGAGCAGCAGGCAGGTCAGATGTAAAGGATCAATGAGGCTTATTTGCAGCATCTTTTCTGTACATTGCTTTATGGAACGTCTCAAAGCTGCACTCACAATCTGGATTGGATAATGCGGTTCTTGGCTCTGCTAGCCCTTGGTTGAATCCAGGGCTCAGAAACAGTTGAGCTGGTGGATGGTTGGCTCCAAAGTGGCACTCAGAGAGTGAGTCTCTGAAGTGCAGAGGGAGCTTAGGGATGAGTTGGGAGTTGTTTCCTGTTTTGGGGTTGAAGGAATTTAGGGTACAGTCTTTGTGTGGTGATGCTTGGCTTTCCCTTTTGTTTTGGGTAGGTGATTAAAAATAGAAAGGGGAGAAGGAGACAAAGTTAGGTTTCAACAAGCACTCAATGATCTGTGATCATGTTGTTTTCATGAAAGGTTATTTACAAGGCCGGGAGGCCTTGGATGCTGCTTGGCTGGGTCCAGGGCATTAGACCTGGGGAGGATTCTCGAAGGGGAGCAAATCTCTCTGAGCTGGTGAAGTTGTCTGTGTATGTGTCAGTAATTACATTCCAGGGTCCAAATATCAACAAGTCATTCAGCATAAAACATCCTTTTCAGATCTTGAGACTTCAGAGGCCAGAACAGATACTCTTTATCCTTCTTTTATGGTTCTCTCCATAGATGCATACATTGGATTCCTTTTTTGGTTTTTCTCCATTTTTGGCTGATAGCATGGCATCTCCCCAGTCTCCCTTGTTCCGCTTTTCAAATAGTTAACTTTTGTTGAAGGTGGTCACTGCTGCTTTAGTGTTTATAGGTGAGTAGATTTACTTTTTCTTTCCACTAAGACAGCAAGTAAATCAGAAGTATCGGTCTTAACACAATTGAGATACATCATCTATAGGTTCTGCAACTTGAAGCGAAATGATGTAAAGGAAACCAATTGTACCGTAGGCTACTGGGTGAAAACAGAAGTTTCTGCGCATGCGTCAGCCTCACAACGAAATGGCACTGAATGGAGCGACTGTGCGAGGACCTGCTGTAGTGATAGTGGTCATAGTTCGTCTTCCCTGAGCATGGTCTCTGCGTTGGTCAGCGTTCTGAGCGCCCTTGGACTTGGTCCTCACAGCAGCCCTGTGGGACATGGTCCCTTGAAGACAGCAGTGTGAGACCTCTGCTCGCCCAGGCCTCTCTGCTGAGGCTCCACCTCTTGACAGTCTCCACTCCTGCTCTGCTGAGGAGGTGTGGATATTCTAGGGGAACATTAGCACTCTCACTTCTTTGCCTTTTATGGCTGCTTCCTCTGAGTGGGGCCCTCCTCCCTAATCCCCCGCCCCCCAGCCTGCTGGCTAACACATCTTGGCTCTTCAGGTTGAGTGTTTTTTTCTGTTCTCTACCCAGTTGTCCCGTAATCCACAGTGTCTGCTACTCCGCCTCTGTGTTAATGATCACCTGGTGTCTCATGCCTTCACCTAAGCTTGAGCTCCTTAGGGTAGAGACCAAGTCTTACCTTTGTGTCTCTCGGGTCTGGTTCAAGGAAACAACAGGTAAAGTCTGCTGACGGTTACTTGATGGAGAAATGTATTCTTCTATCCCTGTCAATGAGCATCGTGCCATGCAGGTTTTCAGGTTCCTCCAACATGTCTTATTTTATGATGAAAGCATCTGAGAGACCTTGTCCCAGAAATCCGATATGTTGGAAACAGTCTGAATGTGCCCAGCACGTCCAGCAATCCTGTTTTCTTTCATCGCCATTAAGACTCCTCTTGCTTTGCTTCTGTAGATAAGAGTGTTTAGATTAAAAGACATTGCAGGATGTAGTACAGGCCGGCCGAGGTGTGTGGTGGACCCTGGGGTGTGCTGTTTCATCAGTCAGCCCTTGTGTTGTTTTTACCAGCTTTCTTCATATAGGACTGTCTTTTCCCTCCGCAGTTGCATAGAATGAATCTTAGAAGGACAATGAAGTAAAGTGTGAAACCAAAAAAATGAAGCAACTGCTTTTTCTGGAATTATTGTCCTTTATAGTTGGTAAAACAAACAGACAAAAACTAAAACCAGCCCTCTGAAGGTAAAGACTTCTTACATTCCATAATAAGTCATGCTGCTTTAATGAGGCATGCTGTCCATTAATGACTTTATAGTGTTTATTGCAAGTCAATTCATTAAGAAGGAACACTGTTCCAATAAAGCCAATTTAATTTCACAAAAAAATAAAGGGGCATCTTCCCTGGGCTCTGCTCTGTGCTGGCCGTGGGGAAGACTGAGATGGACAAGCCAGGGATGGGTTTTTTAAAGATCATTATAATTTCATGGGAGTAACAGACAAGGAGAAAGCCTACAGCCAGAAAGGGAGATCATGATAAATGCCACCACAGACATAAAACCACAGTGTTCTGGAGCCAGAGTGGGAACTGAGGAGGTAACATTTGAACCTGCTCTTAAAGAATGGTTGCACTTTGTGCAAGTAGCCCTGTAGAGGGGGAGGGGACCGTGTGAGCAGAGATCAGAGGGACGGGCTGGAAGACACCACATGCGCCCGAAGAATGAATAGTCGTTCAGTGTGGCAGTCAGTGCAGTTGAAGTGCAGGGCATGTGGGGGAGGGGGTTTTTGATGCCTACCCGCTGACTGTGACAGTGACAGGGGTGGCTCTTCCCTGATGCGGGAGTCTCCACTTCTCCATGGCTGTTATTGCTCCTCGTGCGCACATATGTATTCTCTCAGCCAGCGATTTTTGTATTTTCTCTCATTTCCACTTTTCCGTTCCATTGTGGGCTTGTGCAAACATCTAATTTTAGACCAACCAATGTGACTTTTTCCCTGTACATGCATAGCTCCACGAAGCCTTTAAAACAGGGGTGTTAAACTCATTTTCACCAGGGGCCTTATCAACCTCATGGTTGCCTTCAAAGGGCTGAAATAATTTTAGGACCTTATAAATGTAACTACTCCTTAATTGTTAAGGAGTTGAAATTACATTTGGCCCTCTGAAGGCAACCGTGAGGCTGATGTGGCCCCTGGTGAAAATATGAGTTTGACATCCCTGCTTTAAAATATTTCGCCCCTTGCAGACTATATCCTAACTGAAGAATGTAAAATCTAATCTTATCAAGTGATGGTTTTCATTATATATATTTTCCAGACTCCACCAAGGTCTCTCTGTAAGACTCTTATGAGAAACAATCACATCCCAAACCATTAGGAGAAAAGAAAAGGGGATTCATGTTAAAAGCAGTATTATCTTCATGTCTTGATGTTCCTAGAATAGGCTCTTGCCTTTGTTGTGCAGGTTTCTTGAGGCTTTTGGGGTGAAGTCCAACTGGAATTAGGAGGGCAGACTTTCTGGAAAGTCTCCAAATTTAGCATTATGTTGGATATACTATGTGTATTATGCAAGACAGTGGTAATAAGTCATGGCACTAGATACATCCTGCGTGAGAGGAGGAAGAGGAGAAAGCTCTTCCAGTCTTTGGGGCTACTTGCATGCAGCCTAATGTAGGAGAAGCAGAAAACGCAGAGGGTGTGAGCAGATGACTCCGCCTGGACTAAGCACTTTGCACGCATGATCTCATTTAATTCCATCAGAGGACATTGCATGTCTTAGATATATTTGACCCAAGAGTTTATGCTGCTTAACCACCGAACTCTTCTCTTTACTAATGATTTTACTCTTTCCTTATCTCAGTTAGCGGTATATTTACTTTCCCCAATAAATGAATTCTTTCTGTATTCTGTACCTAGAATAAGTCTCCTGTCATCCCGAATGCTCAATGAATATTTCTTAAAATGAAGACAATTCTTCTCGACAGAAAACTGATTTTATTCAATGTATATCCATTGAGCAAACAGACTTATGAATGTTTCATCCTCCCTGATTATCATAGACTTTCTTAGTTAAGCAGAAGCACGGAACCCATGCCAAAGCCTAACATAAATAATTTATTACGCACCATTTAATGCTATCCGAGCCATGGTTTTTCATTGTTGATGTGAACTGAGTGTTGACAGCAGTGCATCATTCATGTTCTTTTTGTTTATATACAGAAAGCATTTGAAATAGTCACTGTTACCTTTCCCTAGTAGTCAGAGAAGGTATAAATAGAGATGTGTATGTTATGTGTCTGTATCAGGACTGTGATACTTTTGTACTTTCAAAGTGGGCTGTGTAATTACAATTGTGGTAGCTACAAATGTGCCACTGAAACTGTTCCCATATTGCCATAGTCATCCCCATGACAAAAATAGCTTGATTCCTGCATTTTTTTATTTGTAGCATTAAAGATAACTATCACGTAGATGACATTTTAGATGTTAACACAGATGACTTTTTGTTTGGTATTTTATTCATGATACAACTATAGTACTTTTAGGGGAAAAAATCCTTCTGAAACCAACAATTTTATAAGACCACCAATAAATAAAACGTAGATTTCTATTGATGGAAAATGTGCCTTAAAGCAAAACTTACTGTTTTCTGAGTAACTTTCCCAGCCAGGCTTTACGTAGTGATGTGCACCTGACTAGCTTATTAAAAATAAATTGCCTTTGTGTTCTCATTTTCAGGGCCTGGTACTAAGGTTAAAGCAGATTGAGAAGTTTTCCTTTCCATAGCGAATCCAAAAGAGACATTATAATTGACTCGAACTGAACTGGGCCTGTGAATTGTAGGAAGGTTGTCAGAGTTAAATAATTGCTGTGCATTTGAAGGGATGAAACAGCAGGGCTAGAAAAAGCGAAGAGTGATAAATGATCGCAGGCAAGCTGCTGTGGGGGGAAATGACCGGTGAGTGGCCTGCCCACGCTGGCTGGCTTCCGTGACAGAGGGTGCGGGCATGCTGGAGGGTACGGGCATGCTAACTCCACCAAATCTCACGTGTTTCTCATGCAAGAAATTCCCATCGACTCAACATGCTTGTAGATCAGAACAAGCAACATGCGTGACCCGAAAGTCAGTGTTAAAAAGCACTTCATAGTGAGCAAAAAATTTTAATTAACCCATTATCTAGATTTATTAAGTGATTTGAGAAGCACATTTGGGATTTTTATACCGTGTTGGCCTTTATAGAACAATTGTATGTCAGAGTGGTCCTTTCAGGTTGCCCTCTTCCCTGCCCCTCCCGTGTTTTGAGAGTATTGCGTTCATAGCGCCCAAAATAAAGCATGTGCAGGTCGTCTCAACTTGCAGACGATTTGAAAGTTTTTAACAGGGGCATACTGAGTTAGAAAAATTTGATGTCTCTAAAGGAAACAATAAAGGCCCAAGTGTTCTTTGTGGAAATCAATGTTAGGAAGTAAGCAAGCAAGCCGCTGTCCAGTCCTTTGCAGAAGTGGCTGGGCCGTGGGCCAAGAATTCCCCGCCCTGGAACCTGAGCTAAGAAAAAGCCCTCGGTCACGATGGTGGATAAACGACGAATGGAAGCTTGGAGGACAGGTGGAAAATTACTGTCTGAAAGCCAGAGGTAACAAAGATTCCCAGCAAAAGCCACGGCCATACCTAACATGATTTTAAAATTCAAAGTTTTAGAAATGTGGGCTTTGCTATTTCAATCCTGTTCTGGATTCTTTACTGAGTCCTTCAAAACCTGTTTAGCTGTTGTCATGCTAGCAGGCAGTCTTGCCAGTAAGTGGGGTGAAATGGCCTTGTAAGGTCTATTTTTCTCTCCCGGTGAAATGACCAGTTGGGGTGAAGAAAAGCAATTCTCTTATATTTGAAACAACTAGTTCTTACTGTCCTAACACCAGGGTTGAATCTGAGCTACGTCCTTGTGGGCCTTATGGAACTGGGCAGGTGGTCCGCATCCGGCTTTGTCATTTCGCCTCACGTCTGAAATGGGGACAGTACAGATTTGCAACACTGCGTGCAGTGATGGGTCGAAATGATGTATGTGAAAGGTCCTCCTGCAGAATGGGCACTTGATAAACCGAGCTGCGTGCTAACCCTGAGTCAGCACTTACAAGTATCCCTTGCAGTAACTTCCCTTGGTAATGAGCTCCCCGGCAAGTGCAGTCACTCTCGGGAGGGTGTAACATGAAGAGTGACAGGAGATTGCGGTGCTGTGCCCAGACGCCTGGGGGGTTGTCCAGATTGGTGGGGATTGTGGACTCCGCCCCCCAGCCCTGGCTCCCCAGCTGTCTGCTTGATAGCGTTTCTGTCAGGACATGTTTAAGACAATGAAGCTCATACAGTTTTGGTGTTTCTTACCTTGTGTTGAATTTTGTGCATTTGATTTAAATTGCTGTGGCCTACTGGGCATTTTGAAAGTCAAGGATCAATTGTTGGGTATTCCAGTGGTTTTGGCCTGTAGCAAATCTTATTTTGTGTTTCTCATTCATAGTATAAGGAGGCCTTCTTTATATTGGGGAAGGTACATGTGAGCATAACTTTTTAAAATAATAAGTTCTATACAAACTCAAAATATAGTGGTTTCACGTTCAGCCTGCTGATTGGTTTAGTGGGTTTCAGAGTGAAGGGGTCAGGTAGGGGCATGGGCCTTGCTCCCGGGCCCAAGGCATCGGATCCAGGGAAAGGGTCGACATCTCTAAGGTTTTAGTTTGCTTGTCTGTAAATTAGGAGTCTGGCTAGCTGGCTCCCTGAGCCCGTTCTTCAACCGTCCATTCCAGTCGGTTCCAATGATGCTTGGTTGGCGCCTTCTTCTCCAGGATTGTAATAGGGTGGCTGTGTCTTATCTGAGATTTGGGTGCTGTCGTTCATAACTCAGCTTCTGTTGATAATCTGAAGTTCTGCCCAAGGGAAGGCCAAGTGAAACAGGTCAGTGCTGAGGTTGCACCTCCTGTTCTTGCAGCGCCTCCAACGTTTAGCCTCCCCTCACCGAGCCTCAGCGACTTGTCCCCGTCTAATGGACTCTAATACATTTTTGTGCTTCTGTAGGAAGGGTCACTGAGGGTTGTTCCGTGGTTCCAAGACTCCCTCAGAAAACAGCAGGAGAGGTGTTTATGGGGAGGAGAGACCAGTGACAGGAGAATTGATTTCTTCTCTTCCCGTTCTTACTAACGTTAATTCCCTGAGGCTCACTTCAGCTAGATGTTGATCAGATTAAGGCAATTGATGCTGAGATGAATGATGATTAACTTGGAGGCTTTGAGATACTCATTTAATCTCCCAGCATTTTCTGTCCCTATCCCACATAGTCCAGTAAAATTTGTGGGATCCTGTGGCCTTTTTTTTTTCTTTCATTGTTGAATGTGGTACAGTCCACTCTTGCTGGGCAAATGGGAGAAGCAGAGTGACAGCTCAGAAGCAGGGTATCATCTTCATCCTCCTTTTGGGCTGGCCGTGTCCCAGTCCTGAGTATCTGCCCCCTCACCTCGGAGGCCCAGCTGAGGCAACCCCTCTTCCCAGTGTCCGTCCTGGTTTCCATCCCATAGAATGTGAGCAGCCTGTTTGCGTCTCTGCTGTGGGACCTATTAAATAAACACTGCCAGATAGTGATGGGTTGTTTTTTTCCAGGTATCTTATCACTAGAGTGGACATATAATTTATTATCCAAACCAGGACACTTCTGACAGGTGGGCTGTGCCGAGAATTTTAAGCTGGGACAGCAGGTGTTAACCGGGACTGTCTGGGCAACCATAGACATATGGTTTCCCTGCTTGTCACTCGTACTGATTGAAGTCTTCTTGATGGGAAGGACAGTCCTTGTATGCCTTACCCTCCACAGTGGCACAGAGGTAATTAGTTTATTGAATGAAATAAATAAAATAGTTTGGGAAACTTTAGGAACAGGGATGGTAAGTAACCAGGGTGGTTAACAGTCAACAGGCAGTGTTGCCAGATATCAAAAGACGTGGGCCATTAGATGGTGCCTTTCTTGTTCTGCTGGATCACCTAGCGCCTTTAAAAGGCAGCATGTGAGTTACAGAAGAAACAGTTGCAGTACTTTGTGGAGTAAATAGTTCCTCCATACTGAGCACGTACCAGGTACAAGCTGTGAGATGGGCACTTCATATAGATTAATTTAATCCTCAATAGCTGTATAGATTAGGTACTATTATACTCTCTATTTTGTAGCAGAGGATATTGATGCATAGAGAAATTAACTCTGCCTGAAAGTAGTAGTAAACAGCTGAGCTGGGATCGAACCCAGAGGTTAAGCCGATAGTCACTTTAGTGTACGGTTCCTACAGACATGGGGGGAAATGATAGTATGTAAGAGTGCAAATTGTCACCTTAATCATTTCTCCTTAGTGAGTCCCTAAGAAATGAATCATTTCCTGTTCATCTTCAACAAAAGAGTATGAATTTCTGATTATATATAATTACAGAATGCAGGTAGCAAATAAATGATTATGCATTTATTTTTAGGTTATTCTCTTTGAGTTCCTCATCTTTGGTAAAAATATCACATCTTAGACCTGTGGAGAGTTCAATCTAGAGTTAATCACTTCAAATCAATGGTGAAGCCAGGGTTCTCGTCTCCTGATTTCAAACTGCTTGCCCTACCCTGCAATGACTAATGAGGTTAAGAGGCATTTGAGAATTAAGAGAATTGATTGTTGTCTCTCCTGAAGTTCGGGAGATGGCCATTTTAAAAGTGATCTTCCTGAGTGGAAATTGGGGGTGAGCTTTGAACCTCAGAGAGACAGCCTAGGCTGGTAGCGAAGAGTACAGCCCTGACCCCAGACTGCCCAGGTTCAAGTCCCCTCTCTTCCATTTTAACTCTGTGATCTTGGACGGGTCCTGTGCCTCCCTCTTCCTTTCAGTTTCTTCATCTGTAAGACACAGGTAGTAATACCACTGGCTATGTTGGCATTGTCACAGGAATCAAATCAACATATGTGAAGTTCTTAGAATAATAGGGCCTGACATAGAGGAATGGAATTCTATAATTATTTTATCTGTAATTCACATGTTCCCTTTTAAGGGACACTAGGTGATGCAGTAGAACAAGAAAGGTACCATCTAATGGCTTGAGTCTTTGTCACATCTGGCAATGCTGCCTAAACACCAGATGGTGGATTTTCTCCTTAAAAGTGTTTCTTTGGGCATGAAGCAGAGACTTGAAAGTCCCTATCCAATGCCTGGCACATAATAGGCTTCAAATACTTTTTGTTAAATTCAACTGAGAATTTAAAAGTGCTAAGTATTTAAATAAGTGTAGGAGAGTAAGAGGCTGTATCCAGAGGCTGAAGTTGGAAGGATCTAAAAAGTGAATACAGGAGGGGGAATGCCAGTATTTGTGTATCACAAGAAGATTGCACCTGCTGTGTCTTACTGTTTAAGAATCTCCCCGGGGGGCTCATTTAAGAAATGCATCCCCAGCATCTGAAAGTCTGACTCAGTCTGTCTGAGTGGGACCCAGGAGTCTGCACTGACAGTGACCTGTGGGCCAGGCGTGGAGAAAACAGTTTCAAGTCCAGCATCTAGATGTGCACGCAGAGAGAGAGAGGGAGAGAGGGAGAGGGAGAGAGAGAGGGGCGCATATACAAATGGAGAAAGCTACTGAGTCTGCTTATTAAGACAGCATTTCAGAGCCAAATTAATAGATGTTTGGCACTGATGACTCTTTAAAAGGTAAGCAGTGATAGTGGGTTGGCCAAAAAGTTCGATGGGGTTTTTTTTCCTAAGATGGCTCTAGTAAAGCTTAGTTATCTTTAACTTCATTCAAAACAATTTTGTTAGGTTGTATTGTGATCAGCATGCTTTAAAAAAATTTATCAAAATTGAGTTTTTGTGTAGCCATTTTAATATCGAAGATGGAAGAAGATATGCAGCATTTTTTGGCATATTTATTACTCGGCATATGCTTTATTATTTCAAGAAAGGTAAAAATGCAACTGAAATGCAGGAAAGGATTTGTGCAGTGCGTGGAGGAGGTGCTGTGACGGGCTGAAAGTGTCAGAAGTGGTTTGCGGAGTTTCATGCTGGAGATTTCTCGCTGGACAATGCTCTGCGGTCGGGTAGAGCAGTTGAAGTTGATAGCGATCAAATCAAGACATTAATTGAGAACAATCAATGTTATGCCTTGTGGGAGACAGCCAACATGCTCAAAATATTCAAATTAATGAAGTTATTGGTGAAAATGAAAAATGCCTTTTATTTTACAGCAAAAACTAACTGAACTTTTTGGCCAACCAGATAAGTTTCCAAACACTTTCCTGAGAGGTGATGACCTCGGCTACATAAAAGCGAAGGAACTTCTGCTCTTGGCAGTCTTTGTGACTCTGCTTTATTTTACGTTCAGTGCATTCTTTATTAGTCACACCTTCAGCAGTCCTTACATTTTCCTTTTTTTAAAAAAAAATAGTGAAAGGCCATGTAACTACGTAAGTATATTTTTTCTCAGCAGTTCTCTCTGGAGAGTTTCCCCAAGAAATGAACTGGCTGGCCGGGCTGAGCTGGCTGAGCCGAGCTGGGCGGCCGGGAGGTGCATCACCGTCATCTTTCATAGGGGACAGTCAGCGACAGTGTTGAAAGGGCAGCAGAGGGACATAGTTAATTTATGGCCCAGGCATGCAGCAGGCACTGGTAGCTACCACGAAAACGTAGAACTCCATTTGCCGCCCTGAGAAGGTGCCTGACACACGGGCCAGTGGAAAAGCCGGGTGAGGCACGGCACGAACGCGAGCACCGAGAGAGCACACACGCCCGGGGCACTTCTTGTGCCGCAGACACTTGACATGTCCCAGTCACCTCCTTTAATCCTGCGCTGGACCACGAGTTCGAAGTGTTGTCCCTGTTTTCTGATGGACAGGGGGCTCCGAGAGGGAAAGCGACTTGCCCAAAGTCACACAGCCTGTAAGTGGCCGCCACCGCTGGGTGCTTGAACTGTCACGTGACACTGCTGCCCCATCGATAGGTATGCAGTTTCTTGTTTCTCAGGCCTGTGAGGACAGACACCAAAATGTCCACAGTCTTGGGTGGGAATATGGTGATTTTATTTTTTCTGCTTTGAATTTTTTTGTTTTTCCCCTGAACCACCAGTTATTACTTAAATAAACCAATAGATCATCCTAGGGGCTTTCTAAATGTGTGAAATTGGCTATTGGTATAGCTTTTGTCATTCGGGGGTTTACATGGAGACCATCACAGAGAAACTGTGATGAGAAACAGCCAATTAACTGCTGTAGGGAAGGTGCCATTGAAATCCCTCCTCCTGTTTTCATTTTCACTTTCCATCCTGTGATAGAGGGTAGGTTATCTCTTGGTTTGCAGCATCAAATAGTCGAGACTCTGATGTAGGCGAGAAGCCACATTAAATGGTCTTCAGGTTTTTAGCAGCTAATCAGTGAACCCCAGGCCATAAGCAGCCCTTAGACTTAATAAGATTGTCTGCCTCATTTCCCAAGGTGGGGTGGGCCTGGGCTCCGCCTTCCCTCTCTGCCTGTCCTCCGTCCTCAGGGGGAGAGTGCTCCCCTTGCTGGTGCTGCCAGATTGTCTCTGGGAGCAGGGGGTGAGTACCTGTGCCACCTGGACGGGTCTGCATCTCAGCCCCTTTGCATTCTCCTGGGGCTTTCCCTTTACCACCTCCTCCAACTCTCCCCGCTGGACCCAGCTTCCTCACCCCCTGGTGTGGTGCCGAGTGCTTTGTGTGGCTACAGGGTCCCTCCATCGTCCCTTTGGAGGCTGAGGTGTTTGTCCTCATAAGAGACCGTTGAAGGCCTGTTTCTCCCCTCCTGGGCTTAGTGCTATCAAGGTCATGCGGATGTCGCCTTGGTCTCCTTTGCTGTTCACATGGCCTCTTGCACATTCGTTACCATGGTACCCATCCAGCCTAGAGGAGCCTCCACAATCTAATTTCCCTCCTCGTGCTCAGTCGCGTCTGTACCTCAGCCCCTGAATTAGTTATGCAAGCAAACAAGTTCTGGTTGGCACTGTAAAGGGGGAGCTGGATCCTGGGGTCTGAGGTCCCAGTCCTCAGGAGAGGAAGTGATGATGTCATGACATCTGCTGTTTTACTGAATGTCTGCTACGTGCCCCACACCTGCGAGGTGCATTCTTTCTGTGTTGACTCTGTATCCCTCTGCGTGGTGTGTGGCCTTGAGGTAGGGAGTGGTTTCATGGAGGTCTTTACTGTGTAATGGAAGGATTTATCTTACCTGTGTGTGCCGCAGAGGATTTCTGGGCACCAGTTCTGGGAGGATTTGGCGTGGGTGAAAAGAGATTGGGCAGAGCTGAATTAGAAATCGTTCCAGTTGTAGGTAAAAGCATTTGAGGAAAAGGAAGTTCCTAGTTCTAGTTAATGAATATTTATTGCCTGTTGCCTGGAAACACCCGCGTTTTTATACGTGACAGGCCCTGGGTTTCCACATGGGCAGCTTTTCCATTTGACTTGCTAGCTGAAGACAGGTAATGACTCAGGGGCCGCCTGGTGATGGATGACTTATGTCCCCCTGCTCTGCTTTTTCAGAAATGGAGACAGTGATGCTCTTGGCTGGGCTTCTCACTTGTCTGCGTTTTGTCCTATTAGCTGCGGACCCCTTGGCGAAGCCAGTTTAGCATCCCACATACACTGCGTTCCCAATTTTCTGCGTGAGCCATACGTTCCTTTTACAGGTCGTGTGTTGTTACAGCTTTGGAGGTTGTGTGTGTATCTTTTCTACCATTTTTAAGAGTAAGGTTTTTGTTTTTCTGGGCCTGTTTTACCGTTCGGGTCACCTACCAGGGAAATGCTGCACTGGGGAGAAACAGGTGCAGTGAAGAGAAATGCAGAAAGATGCGGGGGCTCAGGGCAGTGCTCGTGCAGACCTCCCAGCCCCTGGCTTCTCAGGTGCGTCCTGCCCTTCGGAACCACATGGAGTGGCATGTTGCTTAATCCTTCTAAGCCCAGTCCTTCAGGCGGCTGTAAAGGGACACTGGTACCTGCCTTACTAATGCGTTGACTTGTAAAAATCGGCCGAGGTCACAGACAGTGAAGTGCTGGCACTTGTAACACATGATTTATGATCTGGGTAAAGATCCCTGTATTTACTCGACACACATTTACCAACTTCCTTCCGTATGCTGGGCACAGTGCTGCATACCAGCTCCCCTCAGAGCACAGTCCCAGCCACACCGAGTCAGCCTGATGGACATGCCAGTTCAGGGGCCCCGCTGGAAGCTGCTGAGTGGGAATCCAGGGCTGGAGCCCAGGACTCTGTGTTTTAGCAAGCCCTCCTGGTGACATTGACACAGGCTCGAGTTTGAGAAGAAGCCCTGGCACAGTAGGATGGATTCAGAGACAAAGAAAGGAAACATTGTGGGCAAGGCAGGCACAGGCAGCAGGAGGGGAAGGTGGGTCCCCAACGTGAGATACCCCACTCTGATGCACCGTCCTGAGCGTCTAGTGGGGAGAGAGGAGGTGGATGGTGGGTCCTCTTGTAAATCCTCACCCCGGGCTACGGTACCTGCAGGGCGCTTTACTGTGTGTGGAGCGCGCAGAGACTTGGAGTACACTCAACACAGGTAAGTTGAGGCCCCCTATCTGCTGGCTTCAAATGGCCCAGGGAGGCAGAGAAGATGCTGGGAACAGATCAAGCCAGTGTGGAGCTTGAGTTCAACCTCTTATTGAAGGGTCTCCCCAACCACCACCAGCAAAGCCTTTTTTTTTTTTAAGAACAATTTTAGGCTCACAGGAAAGTTGAGGGGGAAGTAGAGAGTTCCTTCCTTCTTCCCACTGTACACACGTAGCCTCGCTCACTCTCAGCATCGCACCACCAGAGGTACATTTATTACAATGGATGAACCTACTTTCATACACATTTGCCCGAAGTCTTTAGTTTACATTAGGGTTCATGCTTGCTGCTGTGCATTCTGTGGGTTTGGACAGATGTATAAAGACATCTATCTATCATTATAGAGAGGATTTTCGCTGCCCTAAAAATCCTCTGAGCTTCGCCTATTCGTCCCTACCCCTCCATCCTCTGGAAACACCGACCGTGTCACTGTCCCCACACTTTTGCCTTTTCCAGAATGGCATGTAGTTAGAATCATACAGCATGCCACCTTTTCCGATTGGCTTCTTTAACTTTGTTATATGCACCTAAGTTTCCTCCGTGTGTCTTCACAACTTGATAGCTCAGTTCTTTTCAGTGTTGAATAATATTCCATTGTCTGGATGTACAGCAGTATATTTATCCATTCACCCGCTGAAGGACATCTTGGTTGCTTCCAAGTTTGGGCAGTGATGAATTCTGTAAATGGTCTTGCCTGCTACCATCTCAGAGCCTCAGATTCTAGAGTATTGTCTGTCCTCTCACGCTGTCACGGCCACTCAGAAAACTGAAGCCAAGGATTGGGACCTTGTGTCAGGGCCACCAGTGGCTGGGCTGATGTAGAACCCAGGTACACAGCTGCTGCTTTCTGAGGCTGCTGCTTACTATTTTGTGTGACGGGATAAAGGGGGAAGTGAAGAATCATTGATAAACACAATTGCACACACCATATTTGAATGTAAAGCTTCTTCTGACTTGTTTTGTCTTGGTTTTTTTGCTCTGCCACATATGTCATTTTAAATAAGATTTATTGATATAATTCACATACCATATAATTCACCCTTTTGTGTGTACAATTTAGTGGTTTTTAGTATAGCCACAAGGTTGTACAACCATATCCATACCACCTAATTTTAGAACATTTTCATCATTCTAGAAAGAAACCCCACACTTGTTAGCAGTCCCTTCCCAGTGCCCACTCTCTCCAGGTCCTGGTAGCCATGAGTCTACTCTCTGTCTCTTTGGGTTTGCCAATTCTGGACATTTCATGTAAATGGAATTATATGCTGTGTGGCCTTTTGTGCCTGGCGTGTTTGAAGGTTCAGCCATGGCAGGGCATGTGTCAGTGCTTCATTCCCTTCTGCAGCTCCGCAGTGTGTCGTTGTGGGTACACCCCAGTTTGTTTCCATGCATCAGTTGGTAGCGTTTGGGTTGTTCCCACTTTTCGAATATTAGTGATAATGCTGATGGGAACGTTCACGTACAGGTGTCTGCGTGGATGTGTTTTTCATTTCTCCCGGGTATGTGCCGAGGACTAGAACTGCTGGGTCATGGTATTTCTATGTTTACCGTTTCAAGGATCTGCCAAACTGTTTTCCAGATGCTGCCCCACTTTACCGTCCTACCAGCAGTGAAGGGCCCCAGTTTCCCCACATCCTTGCCAGCACTTGTGATTGCTTGTCTTTTTATTTAGTCATCCTGCTGGGTGTGAAGTGGTGTCTCGTGGCTTTGGTTTTCATTCTCCCAGTGACTTCCGTGGTTGAACAGCTTTTCATGTGCTTGTTAGCCACGCGTGCTTTGGAGAAATGTCTCCTCACATTCTTGGGTTGTCTTCGTTACTATGTGTTCTTCGTGTAGTCCACATACAAGTCCCTTGTCAGATACGATTTGTAAATATCATACCCCATTCTATGGGCTGTCTTTTCACTTTCTTAATGTTGTCCTTTGAAGCACAAACGTTTTTCACTTTGATGAAGTCTAATTATGCATTTTCTTTGATTGATTATGCTTTTGGTGTCAGAGATAAGCAACCATTGCCAAATACAAGGTCAGGAAGATTTATTCCTTTGTTTTCTTCCAAGAATTTTACAGTAATAGCTATTATACTTAGGTCTTGTGCTCCCTTTCAAGTTGTGAGGCTTTTCTTTGTTGTTGTTGTTGTTGTTAAAAATAATCTTTAGTTAGGGCTATTGAAAGTATATAATGGATAAAAAATAAAGCACTTTGATTTTTCCAAAAAGGATTGATGCTCTGCTCTGTCCTGTTGTTGAAATTACTAGTCACAGGAGACCGAAATTATAGGTTTTGTCTTTTGAGGGAATAAATAAATGCCCCAGTCTCAAATTAAATTTTATTCTAAAATGGAGCTGACGACTCACACCAGATCCAGTTTTGGAAGTGTTTTGACATGGCCCCCAGTGAGCATTTCAAGAAACACATGTTATAAAACAAGAATGTAAACATTCATGTGGGTTGCTTCATAGGGAGTTTTTTAAGTGCTGTATTTGACTTTATGGGAAAGACTTGAGAGTGTGTGACTTGGTTGTCTGCCCATACTCATACACTCGTTAGATGTGGAAATAGACCACATAGTTTTAATCGGGGAGAGAGCAGATGCATCTACTCAGGTTCCTTACCATCACTATGTTCACTGGGAAGTTAATAGTGCATATCTTACGGCATTGTGAGTGTTGCATTAGTTGACATATTAAAAGGCTTAGAATAGAGCCTAATGCTTAGTAGATGCTCAAGTGCTTATTATAAAATGTCATTAATTTAAAAATATTTCTAGTATACAGTTAAGCCACCAGCATGATTTATACTTCCAACTTGAATGTTAAATACTACTATAATGTTTTGACTTGTTGTGTAAATATATGTTAATTATTAATTTTGCCCACAGGAAACATTGCTTTTATGAATAACTTAATGAGATAGTCTAATAACATTTCTATTATTGATAACATTTTTTACTTAGTTGTAATCTAGTTTAAGAAGAGCAGTTGTAGAACCAGATGGGAGAATGGATTGATGTTGGGTTCTCGTCCTTACTTATAACAGCTTAAGGGATGAAACGCTGCTAGGGCTTTCTGGAATGGCACTGGGAATGGTTAGAAGCAAAACCAAGCAGGCAAAAATGCCGCCTTGTTCCTTACAAACAACCTTCAGGAAAGAATTCTCTACAAAGGGGCTCTTTTTCTCCCAGCCCAAACATGAGGTAGGTAGGTCATGAATTTGAGAGAAGAGCTCATAGGGCTTTTTGGAGATGGCTTTAGGTCAATTACAAGTCAGCATTTACAGCTTGGGGTTCCATCTCTGTTCTCAGGGAGTTCCCAGTTTGCGGGCATTGGAAGGGTGAGCCTGGGTGGATGACTGCAGAGGTAATGAATTCATCAGGTGGATGCTTGTGAGTGGTTGGTCCACGGGCATCTTCTGGCCAGGAAGGCCTGGCTGCTGGGAAGCAGCCTGAGAAGGAGGGCCAAGGAGTCAGCATCGAGGAGAGGAGGACTGGGCAATACGGTTGCAAAGGAATCTGAGGCCAGTTTGGCCTTTATTGTACAAGCCATCACAGAGATTTACCATTAAATGTAATTAGTATGTGGCAATAAAATGTATGTGAATTTGCCCATACATGAAGTTAAAATGTCATAAAGACTACCCCCCACCTCATCTTACAATTTGTAAAGTACTGCTTTACTCACTGGGTTCTGAGAAATAGTTTAACTCGTTTAGCCACAATTTTTGAGCAATTCTGTGATTTCTTTCTGAACTGTTCACTCGAAAGCAACAGTATGTGGCCAAAATACTCTTTCATTCTTGTTTGTAGAGTTCAGTAATTAGGAAGGGATTTTGAAGCTCCTTTTGAAATGCGCGCTAGTGACGCAATCATGCATTTCGTGGTTTCTCAGGAGAGAGCGTGGCAGCAAAATACCAAATGCTGTAAAAGAGGTAGTGACATTTTGTGTCTCCCTTTGTTAATTTCCATTACGAAAACTGTCAGATGTGGGTTGATTTTGTAGGAGGGGAGTCCACGGAGCAAGGAAGGGCTGGACTGGGAGAGCTTCTTTGGTGGAGAAAAACCTGGTGTCCTTCCAAGCCTCAGCCTTCAGAGCGGCCACAGGGATGGGCCACAGGGATGGGCCACAGGGGAGAAGGCCCTGGGCCGAGGCTGAGCAAAGAGCCCCCCTGGCCTGGGCTGTGGCCTGGAGGCAATGCACATAGGCTTTCAGCTTGGACTACAGGAGAAGTCATTAAATGTTGGCTCCTGCTACTACCATTTTTACTTAAAAATTCAATTATTTTAATAGATAATAAATAGAAAAATAGAGAAAAAAAGGAGCTTAAACCTAGCAGGTCTATCTCTGGTGATTCTGCCCTCTCCCAGGGACAGCTGGCAGTGTCTGGGGACGGCTTTGTCACAGCTGGTGGTGAAGGTGCTACCGGCATCTGGTGGGCGGGGGTCAGGGTTGCTGCTGGACATCTTTCACTCACAGGACAGCCCCCACCCCCCCTCAATGGAGAACGGCCAAAAAGTGGTATTTCTTTGGTTAGTACTCTTTGTGAGGTGCTTTACTGAGAGACACACGTGCTTTTAATCGTCTGGTATCAAATGTCGTCACGCAGCGTCTGCATGCCTCCGCAGGGTCAGTGGGACGAGGCCCGTAAGGACTACGGGCCGGTGAGAAAATCGGCTGCAGGCCTGCAGCTCTCCCGGAGGGCTTCCGAGAGAGTCAGAATCACTGGGCGCATCACGGGGAATCCCGTCAAATTCTGAGAAAATAAAGCGGACTTTGGTGGAATGATGGAAGTTAGTTAAAATATACTTAGGTGAAAGTTTGGGTTCCATTTCACTTTCCTATGTTTGATTAGTTACTTCGGTACTTTATGGGCACGGAGCACTCTCCGGCATTTCCTACACAGAGTGTCTGTCTTTGGCACACAGAATGGGCCATCAGTACGAATTAAACACGAGTGAGCAAATTTATGGCCATACTGCAGGGCTTCGAGTGTAGTTACTGAGGGTAATGACTGCAGTGGGTTACAGGTGAGTGTTGCCTTGGATGGACTCTTGGGCTGGGCTATGATTTACTTGATGCTGAAGTGTTGATGAGAGATAAGATTCCAATCATGTCATTTTTCTTCCAGTGGTAAACCTGTTTCCTGGAAAGACGATTGGTCTTAGAACAGGGCTTCAGAAACTCATTGAAAGCATGGCTTTTCTCATAGGTGTTCTAAGTTTCAATGTATAGGGGAGCAGTGTGAATTCTCTGGTTTCTGGAGAGTTGGTTCTTTTTGGAATAAAACATCAAAATCATTCCAAGTTTTACAAATACTGTTCTTTAAATGTTTGTGCTTGGAAAAGGCTGTTTTTCTCTTCAACTTAGTGCTAGTGTGTGAAAACAGATGCCTAACTGGGATCTTGAGAAAGGCTTTCCTCCTCCTTGACTTTCAAAACTTATTTCTTGTGTGGAATTTTTCTGAATGATGCAGCAGTTTTGTTTATTGGGCTTAGGTGGGCTCACATCTGTGGGGCGGCCATGTGACACCGTATGGTTGGGACAGCAGGTGTGGACCAGGACTGTCCCAGGCAAATGCCGTGTGTGGGCCACCCCTTCCAGTCCTTGTTTTAGGTTGTCCACTGTCCTTTCTGCTACTTTCTGTCCTCAGCTCATCAATCTGGACTTGAAAATAGGGAAGAGCACTGAATCAAGTGTTGATTTGCTCTGGTTTGTTTTACATTAGCTGTAGAACATATTTGAAGGCGATATTTTTGCCATTTTTTGGAACCAGGTGCAAGACTTTTTAACCTGAGTGGCCGATTCTGCATCACACACACACACACACACACACACACACACACACGGGACTTGGATGGTATTTTATAAGGCTTTGCCCTTTTTAATACTCAAAATATTTGTAGTATGAAGCCCAGAGTTCTTTGTCCCTCTCTGGTATTATGGATAGATATCTAATCTTTTTTGTAAAAACATTTTTAAAAATTAAAATGCATAAATACTCTTGATTAAAAATAAAGCAGATGGAAGAACACAAAATGTTCAAGCTCCTTTCCCATGTCACAGACCCATTTCACAGATGTAACCAGCAGTGAGTTCTCTTGTGTCCTTTAGAACTTTGCTTTTGACATATCTGTCTCTGTTTTACTCTCTCCCTCTTGGTTTTTAACCCACAGGCTACCATACGATCCCACAGTTCTGCAACGTGCTTCTTCATCAGCAGTATTTCCCGCACCTTTCCCCACACCAGCACATAGAGACACAACTTCTTTCTGCAGTAGTTATAAAGCACTCCATTAAGTGGATGTGCCGTAATTTATTTAGCAGTTTCCTATTGGTGAACATTTGAAGTTACATGCTGTGCATTGCCTTTTTAAACAAACACTGGCTGGGTTTGAACCTTGGCTCTGCCAGCTGCTAGCTCCTTGACTTTGAATGAGTCACTTTCCCTCTCTTGTCCTTGGGTTTCTCCTCTGTAAAATGGGATGTGTGGGACGTGGGAAGCGCTCGCAGATCACTAGCACCGTCTCTGAGTCCATCGGGGCACACTGCACAGATAGTCATGGGATATGTTTCAGAAAGCAGACTTGCTGTTTGAAGAAATGGTGCCATTCCAACTGTGATGGGTGTTCCTGGGTGCCCTCCACAAATGTTGCACCGAGTTACTCTTCCACTAGCAATTGAACTCTGAGCTTTAAAGAGCATAGTTTTTTCCCTAACATATGGAGGCTTAGAAGCTAGCAAGTTCCTTTATTACTTCCTTTTACTTATCTCTCGTTTCGAGTACATAATGGCACAACTTGTGAAATGCCGGTGTGGTAATCCGAGCATTGTACGGCTCTTCTTGGAAGAATGGATGAAAATGTGAAGAAAATCAATGGTCCTTGGACTTGTGGCTGAAATGTTCTCCCTCCTTGTTTGAATACAATGGGCTTGACTAAGAAAAAAGGTTACTTCCTGTGTGTTCAGTGTTGCTTGACATTTGCATATGAGCAGGTTCATCCTGCCTGATGGAGTGTTGAAACCCATTGGGATGACTGACATCAGCTCACCTTAAAACAGGAACACGTTCTTAGATTCGTTTTCTTCTTCACTGGGTGGGGTTGGAGGGCAGACACGAGTGAAATGCTGGGCCATGGTGAGATGCGCTGTCTCTGCTGATGAATAATAGCGTGGCAGCCGTGTGGGCAGAAAAACTGAGGTTTCTGCGTGCCAGGCCTGGTGAGGCAGGCCTTGTCGCCCATCACTGGGTCAGACCACGCCTGATAGCTGGCGGTCCCCACTGTGAGGGAGAACCAGGGAAGGGAGGGAGGACTGCATGAGAGGCAGCTGAGGGCTCCTGGCAAAGCCTGGGGTGGACCTGGCATCCTGGGAGAGCCGCCCGGTCCTGAAGTTGGTGACAGCCTTCTCATTGGTGCAGAGACTCCTGCTGGGGCAGTCAAAGGGGCTCTTCATCTTGACTTTTCTGCAGGCCTACGAGGGAAGGATCGTTGGGAAAGTGGCTTTTAGCAAAGAAGAACAAAATAAGCAGCAAGGCCAGTGTGTGAGGGAACTGACCTTGCTTATTTTGTAACCATCACCAGCATCTCCCTGCCAGTCCCCTGGTTCCCTCTAAGCGATGGGACTCCTGGCTGCTCACCCCGTGGGAGCCCTCAGCCACTGTAGCGGCTCCCTTGTTGAGGAGGTGCTCCAAGAGCAGGGAGGAGGCAGATGGGAAGTTAGAGAAAGCCGTGGCATGGTGCTTAGGGCCTGCCAGCCTGTGCTGTCCATTTTCCAGACCGCTACTCACACTCCCTGGGGGGGGGATGTGGGGGGGGCATTCCTCCCACAGCACTGCTCAGCTTGAACTGCCTTGTCCCTGGCTCCTTTCCCAACCGTTCCTCCTCCACAGTGCCTAGACCTTTGTTTCCCCTGTTGGCTGTCTCCTTTCTTGATGAGATGCTAGTCTCCTCTCAAAATCTCAGCTTCAAGTTAGTAAAGCAGAAAACCTGTGTCTGAGCTCAGAGAGGGGGAGGCCACCATGGAGCAGGATGGGGTGCAGCTGAACCTGAGACCCCTGTCTGGGCAAAGCCCCCAGCTGGAGCTTTCTTGACAGTCAGCCTCATGACCAAACGAGGTGGTGGGTGTGGAGGAGACGGCAAGGGGTGTCGCTTTAGCTTCCCCAGGGTCATGGACATGCTTCCTTTTCTTATCCATAGGAGTGAAAAATTTTGAAGACAGATTGGACCTTAGAGATATTGGACTCAGTGATACTAACTTCTTATTGGTCACAGTTCTCTTGCAGAATTTGGAGAAAACTGTGACCCTCTACCTGGAAAAAAGGCATACAGTGTATTTACACACACACACACGCATGCAAGTCAAGGCATTCACAAGCCCCCGAAGCTTGTCCGTACCTGTGCTGTGGGCGGCCTCGCTGTCCCCACAGACGACGACTGGGGGCAAGGGAGGCCGGTGGCTGGCCCAGAGCCACAGTAAGAGGTAACGCACATGCTGGAAGGCGTCCCTGCGGAGCCCTGTCCTGACTTTTCTACTCTGCCATTGCCTCCCTGCGGGGGAGGGAGAGGGTGACATCATTTTTTGTTTAAGACCTGAGACTCATCATCGAATGATATCTTATTTAACGTCAAGTGCATGACATTACTAGGAAAGAAATACACGGAGTCGTGGAAGGAAAGGGAGAAAAGTGTGGGAAGTGGGGAGAGGCTCGTTTAAGCCATTGATGGTGACTACTGTGATTTCATTTAAGAAACAGCATCATGTATCACAACTGCTTTAAATACTGAGGCATCTTCCCACTCACCTCACAGCTATGAGGCTGGCCTGAGATGAAGGCCAGTGTTCTTTTCCTCACATCTTCCCCGGGATATCCGTCAGCAGGCCTCCCACACGGAAGGAGGTTGGTGGGTAATCATCTGTGGGAATGAATTTCACTTTTGTAAGAGGGCTGACCAGACAGGGAAGGAAGAGGAGCTTATGGTTCCCTGTGGCCTGTGTCTCCTTAGAGACGGGTCTCCGATCCCCTCCTACAGTGTGGCACACATGACAGACATCGCTGACCTTGGTTAGACCCTTAGGTGGGGGGTCCTCCTGCTCTGTGGCCTGTGCGACTTCTGCCTCAGTGTCCCGCTCTACAGAAGGGTTATTGTTCAGGGGTGGAGAGAATGTGCATGGGGTGGGGAACAAAGCCCAGGTAGTATCTGGTTCTTACCAGGTCCCCAGGAAATGGTGGCCAGCACCATCTTCAACATCAAGTTTTAGTATCATCATTGTCGATGTCATCACTCCGAGCCAGGGTGGTTGACAGTGAATGGGTGTGCTTTGTGATGCTCTGGTCCTATCCGGGCCAAGGTGCAGAAGGTCACCTCTGGTGATCAGTCTGATTGGTTTGAAATAGTCATCGATTTGACTTGGGATGAAAATTGCTGGCCCTATAGTTTCATTTTTTTATATACAGTTTTAATGTTCTTCTGTAGAAAGTCACAGGCGTAAGGAACTTACGTGAAGTGCACACAAATGGTGGCTTATCCGTTGTGGATAATCCCAGTGAAAATAAATAGCTTGGAGCGACATGAAATCATGAAGGTGGGCCACTTCGCAGGATCTGTTTCTCCCGTGTTCTGGGTGCCCCTGACTGTGATGCACGGCAGATGTTCATGTTATCAGTTGTGTTTTCCTGGTTTCCGTTGGCTGCAAAAGCCAAAAGTCATTTGTTAGAAGTCCTTTTCGTAACCGACATCCGTGAACCAACAAAGCACCAAATAGGAGAGAAAGGGAAAACGTAAGGTCGACTCCCACTCAGCTTTGGGTTTAAGGAACACTGCTTTGGTGGGGGGAGGAAAGCCAGCCCGTTTGCACAGATGCGCTTCTCTGTGGGGTCAGCAGCACCTGCAGTGACTTTGTGGAAGGTGCAGGGACATGCTGCAAACTTTGATTTTAGAATATCTTGTGTTGGGGTCCCCAAGAGGAGTTTCGCAGGGGTTTCTGTGGGCTTCTCCAGTGTTTGAGACGTTAGGCACAACTAGCAAAGCCATCGGGGCTTTGTCCTCTAATAGGATGGGCAGCCATGAGCCTCCAAGCAGGAGGGAGGGTGTGGGCAGCTCTACCAGCCCAGCTTTGGAAAAGGGAGGCTAGTCTTACCTCTGTCTCAAGAAGCAAACAGCCAGGGGCCACTCCCGGGGGCTGTTCACACAGGAAGCTGAGGAACTAGATCTGTGTGTCGGGGGGCAACGTGGCCACCTCCCAGTGTTTTGGAGATGAAATCAGACCTTCCTGAGGACTTCTGGTGGAATCTAGGAATGAAAAGGGATTTCCCATTTGACAGATCAAGTGGCCTTGTCTCCGCCAGCCTTTCAGCAGGATATTAAAAGTACTAACAAGCCTACAGGCATTTTCCACTCTCCACCCCACTGGCCATGAACCTTGGCTGCTTGCTGCTCTACATGGGTCCCCCGAGGGGTGGGCTCCTGGGATGGAGCGTCAGAGCCATGGCAGGAGGACAGCAGCCTGTCCCTTCTGTTTTTGGTTGTGTTTCTCTCAGGAGTGCTCACCCTGCCCCTCACACAGGGGCACATTCTGCTGGATGCTTCAAGGCACCATTCAGCTCTCACGTACTTTGTCATTCATTCATCCACAGATGTTGATTGGTTGTGATGTGTTCCTTGAGTGTCTCGTGGCTCCCTCTTCCTACCCCAAGAGAAGATGGGTGCCTCCCTCCACCCTCCTTGCACAGCACCTCCTACTTTCCCCTGGCAGAGTGCCTGGGGCCTGACTGATCGGGTCATCTGCTTCTCCCAGCGGCCTGGTGGCCCCTGGGGTCAGGACAAAGGCTGGTTCGTGGTTTCATCTTCTGTGTCCACCCCGGTGCCTGGCGGCGGCGGGAGCTTCCACGCTTATTGGGTGAAAAGCCCCAGAGTCCTCTTGATGCGACACTAAATGGTCATTTAGCTGTCAAAGTACAGCACTAATGTACTCTGCCAACCGGTGCTCCTACTGTGTGTCACTTGACTTTGCATTTTTCATTTTACTTTCGACGCTTTCAAACTGACGGAAGATTTGAGAGAACAGCGCAGTGATCACCTGTGTCTGACTACTTGACATCCCCGCTCTATCCATCTTTCTCCACGCACACACGTGTGCGCACTGGCACACACACACGTACACGTGTGTGCACCAAATCATCTGAAAGGAGGCTGCAGGCGTGGGGGCGCCCCACCTGCCCCTGCGTGTTTAAGCGCTGTGAAAGGACTAAGATAACCCATTAGAAAGTGCCCTACCGAGGGTCACAGTGCTTGGGGAGTACAAAGTGTGGAAAACTACTTTTTAAAAAACTGGAACAGTTAGAAATAGTTTCATTGAGAAGCTAACTTCTGAACTGAGCTGTGTGCACAGAGGCCCCTTGACAGGATCCATGTCTAAAATTCTAACAGCAAAAAGGTACAGCCTTTCAGAGAAGAACTTACTGTCTCCCTGAAAAACTCATTCAACTTGACCATATTTGGAGCTTTCACTTTTATGATTCCTCTGTGGTTTTGTAATAACCACACTTATTATTTCCCTCGCCTCTCGGGGGCTGTCATTGAAGAAGTGCCTTTAATTTTGCTTGCGT
Source organism: Trachops cirrhosus (assembly GCA_028533065.1). Lineage (NCBI taxonomy): Eukaryota > Metazoa > Chordata > Mammalia > Chiroptera > Phyllostomidae > Trachops > Trachops cirrhosus. The sequence continues at coordinate 78,314,506 of CM052545.1, forward strand.
TTGCTGGCAGGTTTATTAATGTGCGGAGGGGCCGTGTAGACCAGCAAAGTGTTTAGTCAGCTGGGTTCTCCGTGCTGCGTGACATGCCTGTGAGAGCTTAGAGCCCGGAGCAAACCCGACTTCTGCATTTTAATAACAGCTGTGGCTTAATTTTGTGATTAGGCTTAGAATTCTATACATCCATAAGTAAAAGGCCATGTAGGTCGGTGCAAGTAGTCAGAACTTCAGTTGTTTCCACCATATACTGGAGGGCTTTGCTAAATCTAAAGATGTGTCCTTGAAGCACTTTTGGGGGGACTGTGTCCACTTTCCAGTTTCTAGAGGCGTGCAAGATACGCACCAACAGCCTACACCTCGGACAAGCGAGAGAAAGGTGCTTCCAGGCTGCTGGGCATTTCACTGGGTAAATAGAAGGGAAACTGTGGAAAATAAATATTCAGCATCGGTTTGGGGTGGGAGTAAGAACAACTAGTGTGAAATGGGGGTAAATGCGAACACGGACCGGTGGGCGGCTGTTGGAACGTAGGGAGACTTGAGGACAAGTGGAGGCCACCCCTGGAGAGCCCGGGGCTTGACTTCGACATTCCAGACCTCTATCTGGCTTTGGACTGTCAGAGCAAGACCAGCCACTGCGGGGTTTGTTCAGCGCTGTGACAGGCTGATCTCCCCGCACTGGGAGGAGAGGCACAGAAGGTGTAGAGAATGGGGAGATGTAGATAGGCAGACAGCTCGTCCTAGCGAGCCCTGGCTTCTGGTTCTTTCCTTCACTCCAGGTGCGGAACCCTCTCTGGGCCTCAGGTGCTGGCCTTCATGACCTCATTGACGTGTTTCTCCCAGACACTCAGTCTGAGTTGTCACCCAAATCCAATTTGTGATTGTCTCAATTCAGTAGAAGAAAAAACCCTCCACCACCAAAAACCAAAACCAAAAAAAAAAGAAAATCAAGCTAGTCCACCTTGCTGATGAGGTAGTGGCTGTGATGGCCAGGAAGCAGCCCGCCGTTTCCTGTCGCAGACCTGAGCTACAGGCCCAGAGCCTGAGTTCGTGCAGAGTGCTGGCTGGAGCCCGGGTCACCCGGGCCAGGACCTCGTGTCCCCTGGGGCCGTGAGCAGGGGTGCAGGTCTCAGTGTCAGAGTGGTGGCGGCTCCCTGAGACCCCTCCAGGAGGGGGCATCTAGTCCAGCCTTGAGAGAGGGGCTTCTCCTCACATCACTGGCCTGCAGAATAGAGGAGAGTCCCCGGTGCCAGACAGACATCTGCAGAGGGCACTCCGAGAGGGGCGTGTGGCCCCCACAGGGGTTTTGTTTTCCCCGGGGGGAGACAGTGGCCGTGGGAGGGGGTTGAGGATCTTGGTTTAGCATTTTACATAAACAAAGTATTACTATTGCTTCCTGAAAGCAGAGGTGCACAGAAGCCAGGACATGGCTAAGCTCAGAGTTCTTGCAGCTGGATGCTCATCTCATGCCCAGCACCAGCCCGTCCTGGGATCTGCTGGTGTGGGCACAGGGCGGGGGCAGTCAGAGAAGTGAGAATGAGTTTTCAAGGGTAACTCACATCCTGAGGAGTAGGTCAGAAGACGAGCTTCTGTTCTGTGGGTGGGGCCTTCATAAAACAAGTCATCCCCACACGTGAACAGGGTCGATTCGGCAAGGCACACTCTGAAGAAAGGGACAGCCAGGCAGCCGAAAGCAGCTCTGCTAATAGCTGCTTTAACATTCTCTAGTAGCCATGTTAAAAGAAGTAAAAAGAAACAAGTGAAGCTACTTTTAAATATCTTTAATCCAGTGTGTGTATATATATATATATAATGTTATCATTGTAGCATGTAATATCAGAACACTCAAGATTTTTTGCACCAGGCCTTCTAAATCTGATGCGTATCCTGCACTGAGAACATCTCCGTTGGGACTCAGCTGCATCTCAGGTGCTCAGCGGCTTTGGGCAGCGCAGGGTCAGAGGCTGCTGGGGGCACAGGCCCACTTTAGTTAGGGTGGTGGTCTTGTAAGCGGTTTCGCGTCAGCTGAGGACAAGGTATAGTTCCTGCAACTCATCTCTGTTGTGTGTTGCTTGTCGCCAGTACACCCACACGTCACGGTGGGTGATTATTCTCATCGCACTGCCGCTGATTAAAACATCTGGCTTTCCTGTTTTTAGCTGTCTTGCTCCGAGCTCTGTGGGGAGGCATACCGTGAGGACAGGCAGTAAGAGACCACTCCGTGTTATAGCAGGTGACAGAAAGCTTTGGGGCCTCGGGGGGCCACCTTTGGTCAGAGACCTCACTTTTCATGCAGGGAAGTTGGTGTCACAGATCCTGTGCTCTCCACCCCTTTTCCTAATGACGGAAAGGACTTCCACCAACATTCGTGCTTGACCTGAAAAGTCTCCCACTGGGGAAAGTCATTGGCACAGGCGGTGGACTATTTTTAGCATTATTTCAGTACAGGTTTAAACGGTTATTTTATTGAATATTGTAGCTATTCATTTTGAACTGAAACAAGGGTAAGGTTACTAAGTATAGTTTTCCTCCCACCTACTCAGTCATTTGGATGGATGAAACACTGTTTGTCAAATGGCATTAAAACTTCCTTCTGAATTTCGTGGGTTCAGCTGCAGAGCAGGGGATTGACTGGTTTAGAGCCGGTGGGTGAAGGAGGCCTAGCACGAACCACTGACGAGGAGGTGGTGTGTGTGAGCCAGGGCTCTGGGGTGAAGGGGGCGTCAGAGAACGCTTGCGAATAAAAGGCAGACAGTTTCACAGGTTACCTTCCTACCTTCATGTGTACAAGTGAGGTATGTTCTTTGGAGCCAATATGAAAAAGACAAGAGTGAATTATTCATGATCCCTTATCTTTTTTTTGGTACCTCTTGCCATCTATTTTACAGTGTGACTTTGTGTAGTTTTCATTTGGCTTGTTTATAGTTAATGTATGATCAGTATTTACCTCATTCATAAGTATTTTTTAAGAATATAATATAATAGACTTCTGGTCAAGATGGAGGCATAGGTAGATGCACTGTGCCTCCTCGCACAACCAAGATAGGGACAACAACAATATAGAAACAAAATAACAACCAGAACTGACAGAAAATTGAAGTGTATGGAAGTTGGACACCCAAGGATTTAAAAATAGACGTGTTCATCCAGACGGTAGGAGGGGCGGAGTCGGGCTGGGCGAGGGACACGGAGCAGAGGGCTGAGCAGCCGGGGCGGCGCGCGAGTCCGCAGCAGGCAGACCCTGGGTGTACAAGTGGCAGTGGCTGGTGGGCCCTGGCCAGGGGGTGACGACCAGCAGACCTAGCGAGGCGGCCATTGTGAAGCAGGGCACTGCGTGCGACTCAGGGTCCCAGCGCTGGGAAATAGAGCTTTGGGGCACTGACTGAAAAGGAAGGTCCCGAGGGGTGCACAGGCCCACCCACACTGGAGTTGGTGCCGGAGGGGCACGGTTGGCTGGCGGAGGGCAGCGGAGGGGTCTGGGGTCCTACAGAGAGCAGAGCAGGCACCATTGTTCCTTCTCGGACCCTGCCCCCACATACAGCATCACAACCCTGCGACTGGGATGCCCGGCCCTGGTGAAAACCTAAGGCCCCGCCCCTCACTACAGGAGCTCAACAAGACCAAAAACAAACAAACAAAAAAAAAAAACAGCAAAAAGATGGCTCAAACAGAAGAAGAATTGAAAGCCCCAGAACCCATCCTTTTAAGTGACCAAGAGATAGCCAACCTATCAGATGCACAGTTCAAAGCACTGGTGATCAGGATACTCACAGAATTGGTTGATTTTGGTTGCAAATTAGATGAAAAAACGAAGGCTACAATAAGTTTAATGAAGAAAAATGCACAGGGAACGGATAGTGATGGAATAAAAGATGGGTCTCACATCATTGGAGTGGACCAGAAAGAAGGAAAAAATATACAACCAGAAAAG
>CM052545.1:78318930-78439323 GCA_028533065.1 Trachops cirrhosus
AGGGACTTATCTAAGAAAAAGAAGATAAAAAATATGTATAGTAAAATGACAGCAAACTCCCAATTATTAACAACCACGCCTGAAACAAAAACAAGAAGAAACTAAGCAAACAACTAGAACAGGAACAGAACCACAGAAATGGAGAACACATGGAGGGTTAGCAACAGGGGAGTGGGAGGAGGAGAGAGGGGGGGAAAGGTATGCAGAATAAGTAGCATAGATGGTATTTAGAAAACAGACGGGGAGGGCAAAAATAGGGGAAATGTAGAAGCTAAAGAACTTATGACACATGGACATGAACTAAAGGGGGGAATGTGGGTGGGAGAGGGTGTTCAGGGTGGAGGGGAATGAAGGGGGGAATAGGACAACTGTAATAGCATAATCAATAAAATATATTAAAAATATAATGGCTGCACAATATTCTACCTTACGTTCTGTCATTGATTTAACTTTTAATGACCCTCTTGTTATTTTCCTTTTTTATTGTAAATAAGTCTGGGATGAATATCCTTCCACATAAATATTGATTTGAAAGTGGAACTATTGTAGTATAAATTGCTAGAAGCAAAATTACTGAGTTAAACAGTATAGATTTTGGGGGGCTTTTGAGGTGTGCTGTCAAATTCTCGCCCTGCGCCATAGCACAAGTTTACATTCTGACCTTCACTTACGTGCGGGCCCGTCTCCCCGCAGCCCAGTCCGTGCTGGGGTTTCCAGTTATAAAGGAACTTGCTAAATTGGTAGATGGCAGGCATGTCATTTTCATGCAAGATTTTAAAATTAAAAAAGATAATACGTTAAAGGCACATTTTCTATTTGTCTTCTTAGGCTGTCTTTTGCAGCCCTTGTCTTGACTGATAAGGAGGGAAATGTCTTTCTGAGTCTTATCTGAGGGATACTGGGATGGGCCATAGGTGGTTTTTATTGTCTTTTTTTATTATTATTACTGTGTCAAGGTACTCTAGGGCTTTGTGGTGGCCTTGACACGTATAATCAGTAATATGTCACAGGAGGAGTACGACCCACTCATGAGGGGTTATTCTTGAGAGCAGCACATTCGTGATGCAACACTGATGGCTGTGTCCTGAAGATGCTACTCAGTCTGACTCCTGAGTTTGGCAACGCATTCCTGGCCTCTGCAGAGTGCCAGAGCTCAGCAGAAAAGCACCGTGACATCGTTTAAACTCCAGAGGACCATAGCTAGCGTGTTCCTTAAGGGATTGGGTGTCTGCTCTCACTGACCTTTACTCAGTGACTCTGCACCAGGCCACGAACCTCGGCACTTTATTCTCACAGCCACTCCTACAACAGCACATGTGACAAGCACTATTGTTTTCACCATGTTGTGGTTGAGGGGATTGAAGCTCAGATTGGTTAGGTAACTTCCTTGGAGTCACAGAGCTAGGAATGTGCAGGCCTAGAGATTATATTGGCTCCACACCCCGTGTAAGAGTCCAGGCCCAATGGCCTTGAAAACTGGAAGGAAACGAGGCAGAGATGAAAACCACAACAACCCTCAAAACCGTGGCAGTTCCAGCTCAGACATCCTCTCTGCCACACACTGACAGTTCAGCCCCGTAAACAGGTGGGCGGTCATGCAGCAGCACTGTAACCCGATCTCATTTTTCAAGTGGACAGTGGTTCAGTAGGGTGGCTTTCAGATGCTGCTGGAGAAGCATCAGTGGATGTTGGATTCGTTTGGAAGACTGAGTGGAAAACATGAGTGGGTCAGAAGAACTGGTTGGGGGGAGAAGGCATTTGGGGGTGGGGTGAAGGAAGAAGGGGTGGGAAAGTCCCATGAGCACTGTAGCCGTTGTAGGGAACTAGAACATCATGGTTTAATCAGGCAGTTAGGAAGCAAGACAGAGAGAAGGTTCCCCAGTTCGGAGGATGCCTGTTAGTATTTAGGATAACCAGGACAGGCAAGTCAGAAGCGCATGTAATTGATGAATGGGAAAAGGCAGATGGATGATGGGAAGGTGGGCGGTGTTACACTACTCATATGTTCTTTTAGTAAGTAAAATTATAGCTTATTCACATGCTCTTTTAAAATAAGGTCATGCAAGCAGAGCCCTGCCCCTGCTAAAAGCTTCCAGAGATTGCAGTGCACTAGGCAGGCAGGGTTATTATGTTTACTTTAAGAATCAATCTTGTGCTCCTTCCAGAGACTTGATTTCATTTAATGCTTAGTTGTTGTGTTTACTGGTTCTTCATTTTGTCATGTAGATTCAGATCCAATTTAGACATGAAATATGCAGGTAGCTTGGCTGTGGAAGGCATGGGGACCGATCCTGTGGGCATGAGGGACCGCTTGTTGGACATCATTTTCATATGGTCATGTGGAATTTTCTTATGATTTTTATAAGAAAATAACTGTCACATGCAAAAAAAAGTCATAATTTCTTTAAAGCAGTAAATGGAATTTTTGGATGTTTTGTTGGAATTTATCATTTTCAGTCTGCAAGGTGACAGCACATCACACAAGATTTACCGTCTCAGCCACTGTGAAGTATACAGACCAGTGGTGTTTAGTATATTCACATTGTTGTGACCCAGGTCTCCAGAACTGCTTTCAGAACTGAAACACTACGCCCGTTAAACAGCAGTTCCCCATTTCTCCCTCCCTGTAAGTCCCCAGTGGCCACCACTCTACTTCCCGTTTCCGTGGATTTGACTACGGTAGGTAGCTCGTACCAAGTGGAGTTGTGCAGTATTCGTCTTTTTGTGATAGGCTTATTTCACTTAGCATAATGTCCAAGGTTTATCCATGTTATTGCAGGTGGTTTTCATCATTTGTTTTCTTTTTTAAGCTCTGTCACAGAATTTCCTTTTGAAGATTGAATGATACTTCATTGCATGTATAGACCATCTTTGTTTATCCACTCATCTGTTGTTGGGCACTAGGGCTGATTCTGCCTCTGGCCTTTGCTAACAGTACTGCTATGGACGTAGATGTGAAAATATCTCTTTGAGACATTGCTTTCAATTCTTTTGGATATATACCCAGAATTGGGAGTGCTGAGTCATATGGTAGTTCCACCTTTAATTTTTGAGTAACCTTTATACAATTTTCTAATCCCACCAACAGTGCACAAGGCTGCAGTTTCTCTACATCTTGTCAACACTGGTTATTTTGGGTCTTTGATTGTAGTCATCAGAATGGGTGTGAGGTCCATCTGTACTTATAGATAGACTACATCAATCTTTTCCTCATAGTTATAAACAAATCTTAAAATGTCATTTGAGATTCATCTACATTTGCAGCTATAGTCCTCCAAGGGGCAGGATGTTTAAAGCATTGATATGTATCTGAGTACTTGATTGCACAAGAATATCCCAGACACTTTTCTCCAGTACTTAACTGCCTGGAATTCTTTTTTGGTCATTTAGTGTAAACATTCAATTCTGTAAATACTGAGTCCTGTTGAGAACACAAAGATGACCAGGACACAGTTCTTGGCCTCAAGGGACTGATGAGAAGAAGCCACATTTTGTGGGAAGAGGTAAATGAAGTGACAAAGGACAGTTGGCATGGACTGCAGGTGAGAAAAGGGGAAGGGAGACACTAGCCAGGTGAGTTTGTGGAGGGGGGATGGGCAGGTGGAGCCAGAGCTGGACCGTGGAAAGCGGTGGGAGTTCGCCTGGAGATGCGGGGCTGTGCGCGGAGCCCTGCAGCCCAGCCCGCTTCAGCAAAGGCGGGCTGCATGGAGCTCCCGGCAGCCATGCAGACTCGGCGCTCAAAGAGGCCAGGGGCAGAAGGTGAGGCCCCAGGGGTGGGGCTGTGTGCCCCAGAGCTTGGGTGTTGCCCTGTCGCAGAAGGAAAGCCAGTGAAGTGTCACGTGATGGAAGCTCGCCAGTCTGATGGCGTCGGGGCAATGGAGGCAGAGACATTAGGTGGCTGGTTTCTGGGAAATTTCAGGGGAGACGATAGGACTGAACAAAGCAGTAGTAGTAGGGATGAGGAAAATGATGGGGCCTCCAGAACACTTAGAAAAATCAGCAGCTGTGTGCTGACTGAGTAAATGGGTGGGTGGCAGGGGAGAGGAAACTCGAACACAGCGCCCTGCTTCCTGGTGGTGGTTCCATGACCTGATATGAGGGACGTACGAGTGGGAGCTGGGGCAGACGGGATTGATTTCTTCTCGGACACGTTGAGGGTGATGGGTCTGTGAGACACGCAAGTGGTTACGTCCAAGTCACCTTGGGTATGCGCGTCAGACTTGGCAGGGAGGTGCACTGCTGGGACTCATTAGCTGCACACAGCGGTGCTAACACAATGGCAGTGGATTAGGGAGCCCTCAAACAGGACGCAGTAAAAGCAGGGGGCCTCGGACCAGAAGCGCACTGAGGGAGCCGGAGAGCGAGCTGTGAGAGTTAGGGCCGCGCACTGAGGGAACCGGAGAGGGAGAGCGAGCTGTGAGAGTTAGGGCCGGAGCAGTGTCTCGGGCTGAGAAAGGAGGCGGGTTCCAGAAGGAGCAGCCTCTGCCCCGGATGGAGCAAAAGGTCAGAAATGCAAACGCGAAGTCATCTGGACTCCGACCCAAGCCATTTTCATAGCTTGGTGGTTGTGGGAAGCTAATTTCAGTTAGGTATTTAGTGAGGAAGAGGAGACTGTGTGTGTAAAGTACTCTTTCAAGAAGCTTAGCTAGAAAGGGAAGAGGGAAAGACGAAAAAAAGGCAGGGGTTTTTTTGTTATTATTAGGAATCAGAGAGATGTGAGCATGTTTCAGTAGAGGGAAGAGGTTGGTTGTAATTAAAGTAGCTCACATTGTAAGGAGCTTGCTCTGTGTCCACCACATTCAACAGTTACACATGAATGATCTCATTTAATCCTCACAACTCTGAGAAATGCAGGGTATTATTATTCTCAATTTATAAATGAGTAAACCGAGGCACAAAGAGATTAAGTGACTCGAGGTGTCACAGACAGTAAGAGAGCCCTGGGTCATATAACATGTGTAGATCTCACTTAACTGCAACACTAAAAATGCTTTCTGGTTTTGGGGAAGAAGCTGAAGATTTAAGGGTAAAGAGGGAATGGCTAATAGAAATGGGTTCTAGAAGATGCTGGAGAGAGCAGGCCAAAATTGTTGTGAAGTCAGTATTTCTTTTAAAGAGATCTTGGAAAGACATTTAGGGAAAATGAACAACATTGGGTGGAGAAAAGCACCTGAGAGTAGAGGGACTCCGTACTAAAGAAAGATGCCTGGAGGGTAATTTCTGTGACGAGTTAGTTCCCGAGTCCGTTTTTCCGTCAACAGCTGACACCAGCCCACATTAGTTCGAAGCCCACTTTCTGCCCATCCCACTAATGCCCCCTGCAGAAGCAGTGGTTTGACTTCTGCCACATGTAGTGACCCTTTAGTTCATGTTTATGGATTGATTCTCTAGTGTCAAGATTCAGCTGTCACTGGGTATGTGGCACTCTGTAATTTGAACAGGGTTGTATCAAGAAGAACCTCTGGGGTTTCCTTAATAGCCTAGTGACTTAAACAATAGCATACCTCACATTTCTGTCGGTGACCTGTGCCGAGAAATGTTGTGCCGGGAGCATGTTGCGATCACTGTAATATGGTTTACTGTTATGTGTTTTAAATACTAAGAGGCTTCTTGTGCCTTCTGAAACATACCTGCATTCCAGTCTGGCCTCCAGAAGAGATGTTATTCCTGACCCCGAGTCGGTGGGAAAATAAAGGGGTGCCTGCGTCCGATGAAGCGCCCCTCCACAGACCCCGGCACAATGCTGCAGTGGAGTGCTTCACTCAGTCACGGGCAAATACGCATGCGCGTCTCACTCTGCGTTATGGCCCACGAGTAAGACGCTGGCACTGTTTAATTATGAATTTGCCCTGTGAGCTATAATTCAAATCCTTGGCCAGTCAAATGGAAGAATGAATCACTGGGAGCAGTGTTTTACTAAGAACCCGTTAAAGCCACTTAAGTGAAAGTTTTCCAGGTATAAATGCCCAGCTCTCTGCAGGAGGGCAGATGGAGATGTAGGAATGTCTAGGATGCTCTTGCTGGGAGAGGGAGAGTGTATACAGTGTAGTCTTTCAGTGGACCACAGCAGCAGCCGTGAGTCCATTTATGAACCATACAAGTCATACAGCTTTGTGGCATGGTGCTGGTTTTCAATAATGTCATTAAAAGAAATCAGAGGTTTAACTATGGAGAAATGGGGCCTTATAAATTTCAGTAAGTATGTATTAATTTTCAGTGGGTCATGCAGACTCTGTTGTCATTATTTTATTTATTGTCCAGGTTGTTGAATTTAGGTTGTTCAACTAGAAAACAAGGCAGATTCCAGAGAAGAGCCCTTGGCTTGTGCTTGATGGTGAGAGGCCGGCTGTGGCTCTCGCAGAGCCTCGCACACTCCACGTTGCTAGAGAGCAGAGGAGTTCAGTAGTCAACGGGCTGCTCGTTTTGTGGCCCAGAAGCTAGGCTGCCAGCAAGCACCGAACGTGTTCTTCACCCTGAATCCTCACCCTTCGCTCCTGGTCTCTGACCCAAGCACTCACATGCTGGGCACCCCGAAGGAAAGGGCAATGGGTATCAATTTATTCAATTACAGCATCCAACCTCAGATCTTGCACTAAGAGACTTCCAGGAAATATTCGTTGGTAGTTCTCCCGTTGTCCTTCTCAGAAAGCCTCTGCAGAACATCTCCTCTACCTGTAGAACATCGTTTTTCAAATAATCAAGTAGGCACTTCCTATTCCTGACTCCTCCAGGAAAAATTTTTAAAAACTGTCTCTGATAATGCATTGTAGCACTACACAGCTGAATGTACCGATTGTGACTGGGTAATAGTCTTAGTGCCTGTGTCTGAAGTTCTTGTTGGTCTCTTATTGTTGTCAGGTCACTATTTACAGGCTATAGGAGGTTAGCCACAAGCTGGCCCTCAGCAGCACTAACATTCAAGAATTGTCAGAATCTCTTTATCTTGTTATCACTACCCCAATACTACATTGCTTGCAAGACCCTCTTGATGTCATTGAAACCCATGTTCCTGGAACTGTAGCCCATCCCTTTCTCTCCGATCAGGAGGGAAGGTAGAGAGCAGCGATTCTCCTGTGGATAATGTCTGTTCACTTTGCAGAGAAAGCCTACAATGCACACGTGCCTGGGGTTTGTGCGAGGCTGGTGTGAGAGAGAAGAGCTGCATGCAGGCTGTGAAGGGTCTAACATAGCTAACTGGCCACCGTACAGTCCCTGGGTGTCATTGCTTAAGCTCCTGGTTTGACCGCTCACTTCTGATTCGCCTCAAGTGGCCCAGAGACACAGTAACGATGAGCTGTTACTCTGTTGTCCTTGGATTTACCTGTGGACCACCACTCTCTCTCTCTCGTGATGCATTCTGGGTCAGGTCCAGCTGTCATTTCACATGGAAAACTCCTGCTTACATTTAGCATCACCACGAGAGAACTCCCAGCATCAGTGTTCTGTTACTACGTATTCATTAATAATAGGGGAAAAAACCCAGCCCTCTGTAATTGCTATTTGAATTTCACAATTAGGCCAGACATTTAAAGATTTTGTTGGCTTTAAAAAGTAAATTTAGAAGTTCCTGGTAAGCGAAGCATATTTCTCTCAGGGTTTGTAATCCAATGATTCAGTCCCTGTTCTTTCGCATGTACAATTAATCCTTCCCAATAGGCGCTGATGGCTGAATGGGAGATGGCTGACAATTCTTGGCAGACGGCTGCCTTGGCTCTTCATGAGCAGCTTTTCCTTTTTCACTCGCAGGGGTCAGGCATGTTGGTAGGAGAGCGTGCTCCGCTGGGCTCCGCCAGGCTTTCCTTGGCCATGTTCCTGTTAGTGGGATTGGGGGCTTCCTGTGGGCAATGGTGATGGTTGGTGCGGAGGAAGGGCGGAATACACTATTCTCACCTCTTTACTCAAGAAGAAGCAGAAGAAAGTGGCTTCCTTCCCCTTTCCCAGCCAGCTGTCGGGTTTGAATGCCCACCCCAGTTTGCCCTGTCATACACTGAGTCCGCGGCTGAGCCGTGAGAGCTGGCAGCGGCCCGTTAGAGGGATTGCCAAACACACCCCAAAACCTCTTTTTGCAGATGTCTAAGAAAACAGGATAACAGAGGTTTGTGTCAGGGCTTCGGTGCAGGCATACCTCGGGGGCATTGCTGGTTTGGTTCTAGACACACCGCAGAAAAGCGAGTCACAATCTTTTTGCTGGTGGAGGGTCTGGCCTCCAGTTTTCTAAAAAAAAAAAACAAACAATGCAATATTTGTGAAGTGCAATAAAGCAAGCATAATAAAACAGGGTCTGCCTGTACATTGATTTCTTGCTCACTTTAATTAGAGGTCTCCCATTAAGAAAAAGAAAAGGCTGCCTTGAATTAAAAATGTGACCTCTTTATTGGCTTCATCTCTTTCCTAGAATGACTTGCCATAAAAAAGCTTCATCGGATACTCTCAGGTATTTTACTTTGAAAAAATAACCCCACTGCACAGATGCTGACAACACTTCATGAGCAAAAGTCTCGACTGGGTCACCTAAGGGTATGTTTGGATTCTAAAATAAAATTAGCTCCCGGTGGCTAATTCTCACTTTCTATATCATGCCTACAAAGTAGCCGCTTCCCTTGTGAGGAGTCTATGGCAAGGCCGAAAATGCTGCCCAGATAGCTACAGAAAGCTGTGGAGAGCTTTTTTGGGTCTTCCAGGGCCTCAGAAGAGATGAGGGTGGATAGGAATCTGTTGTGCTGACGTTAGGCGTCAATCTGGAAGTAAAAACTTAAAGTTTAAGAAATGCATTTCATCATGTGGACTGATTTCTGTAGTTGGTTGGAACCTGATACCAAGGAGGTCAAAATAAAGGCCACCCGCCCTCATTCTCTTTTACTCGCTTCCAATGCCCCGCACCGTCCGTGAGTGCAAGAGGACCCCGGGAGCTCCCTGCAGGGTTTTATCACTGCAGGAGCGAGAGCTCACGTCTGCTGCTGGCTCAGAATTCTTGGCAGCTTCATCTGTAGAAGACACTTCATTTTCAGGAAATCTAATTTCAAGAAAATGATTGCATTTCTGGAAGTCTTTTCCATGAGGCCTCTAAACCGTCTTCCTTGCTTAGAAAAATGCAAGCCTGGGTGTTAATATTTTACCCATTGTGCAGATCCAGTGAAACTGATTGTGTACTTGTCCAGCGGGCACCCTGTTGAAATATGAGTTAAATTTATGAATTGTGATCTTCAGTCATCTTTTTGTTTTATTCATCCATCTAATATTTATTTGGACTTAAACATATCCCAGGAATTGTTAGACTGAGAGACTCAATAGAACTCGTGTAATCCTGCTACTCTGAAAAACCTTTTTGTATTTCTTGTCAAAAAAAGTTATAAGTAAAAAAAGATGTCCTTTACAGTTATATCAGCACATGAGCAAAAATGTTGCTTTGAATGGTGCATAAACAGAATTTTACTGTGTCTTGACATGCAAGGGTTATGATGTTCATTCTTGATCATTGCAAGCAGCATTCAAAGTCTGTCTTTACACACAGGTAAACACTTTTATGTTTGTTTCTTAGAAATAGGCACTGGGTAAGCAGTTAAAATCATTATTTTAACAGCTGAAATTCATTGTTTTGAAATGGGGTGGGTAGGGATTTGAGCATTTATGTAATCTGTTGTTAGAACCACCCATGACTCCAGGAAGGTTGCGCTCAATTACATATTATAAAAATTGGCATTGACACTAATTCACTTTCTGTACTTCTTTTGGGTAGCTGCGTGATATACAGCATTAGAAAGACTTACTGGAAAACACTCTAATCAAAATAGACTGTCAAAGGCAACTGTAGATCCACGACATGTTATTGACGGATAAACTGAAATTATGCAAAAAGAAAAATATTCAGAAGGAAAATAATTTCAGTATTACTTAGCGCTTAAAAAGATCCTCTAGCTTTGAAAATGTTGACTATATTTCAATTGTTGATTAATTAGTACCTTTGTAATGACCTGATTTATTCAAATTACTGCATTTCAGGCTAGAGGGTGTCAACCATTTTAATTTCATAACCGGAACTTGGAAAACTTATTTGTAAAAAGAATGCATTTAGTCCATACCAACTAGGCTTTTGAATCAACGGTTTACAGCCCAGGTCGGGTATTACAGCACCGTCTACGTGCTTGAGTGCGCCCATCCAAGTGGGGATGTCCAGGCCCAAAATCTGTTACCTAACTTTGCAATTTTTGGTTTATCCGGTTTTTTAAAAAATTGGCTTTAGTCTTACTCCCTCCATTTCAATGCAAATATTTTATTTCACTTTCACCAGCGATGAGGGCAGAAAAAGAGGAAGTGGAGCACTTTGGATAGAATATGTAGTAGTTATCAGAAAGCTTTAAGTTTGGGGAGTTTTTGGTTACAAATATAAGTGATGGCTGGAGGAAGTTTAGAAAGCATGTTTTAGGTCCACTCACGAAATATGGACTCATGAGATAAAGGGCGGGTGGGGGGAGGGGGTAAAAAAGGCTCAAGGGTCTGTTGCCCCTTCCCCAGCTGCTTCACTGGTTGAAAACCTTGGCAGTTTCCACCAGGTCTTGGGGTCGTCCTGTGCATCTTGTGCCTTCCCTATTGGATTCATGGCAGGTATGGTGTTCATTCCATTGATGAATCATAATTTATAATAAAGATTATTCATTTTTCTAGGGAAGGGAACACTTAGGAAAACAAATGCGTTAATATATCCAATAGACTTATGCAATATATCTTCTCACTCAGATGTATTGGAACTGCTAGAAATTATTTGCATCTCAGAAGAGTAAATATTTGAGAATAGTTTAATATTTAGATAGATATGTGTTCTCCAGTCCTTTTTAAATAGATGAAATCAGAAGTCCTCCTCATCCTGAGAGTTCCGGATACAAATCAGACCTAGCAGATCCTGCTGGTCTGTCTGCCAGCACCGACTGTTCATTCATCCATCTGTTCGTTCATTCATTTGTTCAACCAGCGGGGCACTAGCGGGACACCTGCCAGAGTGCCAGGTGCTGTGTCGGCTGCAGTGACGGTGATGACTGCCGGCGTCTCCCTAGTCCTCTTTGCAAAAGTTCGTGCTCGACAGGACTCGGGGTTTCCGCCTTAGCAAGTTACTGAGTTTGGTAGGGCTTATTAAGAGGGATTTTAAAAATTACCAAAAATCATGGCTATCACCATCATTATTTGAGAATGCTTTTTCTTTACATGAGGAATATTTGTGATTCCTGTAGTTTGTAAGCATTGCAGAAAGACCTCCCAGTATATCCTGACAATTCCTGAATGACTTTGCAGATGGAGACTCAGGAATGGGTCATCTATTACTTTACCACTGAAAATTGTACTAAGTTATTCATTTTTCTGGTTTGAAAGATAGTTTACAGTTGTTCAAACTGTAAACTTTTAAATACTTTAATATCAGGAAACTGGGTCTTGGACTTTTTAAAAAAGTGATATACTGTTATTTTTGGTTTCTGAGAGCAATTGTGTAAGTTTCTTTCCAGTTCATTGAGGTTCTCAGTAGCTGCACTTTTGAACTTGACCAGCAAATGACTTCCTCAGACGTGTGCTGCGCAGGACTGAGGGCTTGCTGCCGCTCCGGCTTCGCGACGCAGCCAGCGCTCACTGAGCCAAAGTGAGCCGATCTGTGCGTGGAAGTAGTATTTTCTGTTTCATTATTTGTTGTTTCAGAAGCCTTGAAAGAACAAGTTTGGTTTTTTTAAAACACCCTTAAACATTTAAAGGTTATTTATGGACTTACTGTAAAAATAAAAGAAAAAACCACCCTGAAGTTCCTTTAGTTTTCCTGCCCCCTGGGCCAGTGGTCCTCAGAGTGTGGTCTGCGGACCCCAGGGGTCTACGATGACGTCCAGAGGGCCCTCAAGGCCACACTTACTCGGATTACATGCAGATGCTTTTCCCTTTCAGTGGTGTTGACATTGGCTGTGACGGTGCGAGCCGGTGCTGCAAGAGCAGGTCGTGGACAGAGCTGCCGGTTCCTGGGCCTGCACTGCACTCGCAGTCGTAAAAATGTCCACTTAATATCCTTGATGAAGCGGCAGAAATGATTTATTTTATTAAACCTGGGCTCTTGAGTTACATTTTTTCACATTCTTTGTAATGACATGGGAAGTACACATAAAGGGCCTCTGCTGACTGCTGACGGATGGGAGAGACTTGTGCGAAATTGAATTATCAGCTGAACTAGCCACTTTTCTCATGGATCATCATTTTTACTTAGAAGTGACTGATAAATCATAGTTATTCAGACTTGGGCATTTGTCAGATGTTTTCTTTAAGATGAAAGAAGCAAAACAGCTGCTAGTGTTTGTCCTGAGCCCAGAGTGTGAGAACTGCAGCCCTAGGAAAAACGAGGTCTCCACACAGGGGACCCTACGGCTGTATGAAACCCTTGTCCAAGCTGCATTCGGTCTGCTTTCCAGGGTCCTTCCTGGGTGAGTTTGCCAAGACTCCTTACTGATGTGATTTATGTCTTGGCTAATAATCTCATCACAATACACCGCTTTTCCCTGCTACATGTGTACATAACCAGGAATGTGTTTGCATTTTGTAAGTAGGATGGCCAGCTGGACAGTGGTTCTGGTCTTCTAGAGTCTTTGCTACTAATTCTGCATGGTTTCTGTTTATGAGAGACAATGTTACAGTTGACACCAGGCGTGGTCCAGGCCAGGCATTGTTCTAGATGAAATGAACAACAAAAGAGGCTGTTTTAATACATTGTGACATAGTATGAGGCTACTGAAAATTGTTCTTAAAAACTAGTTAGTGACATAGTTAATATTTTTTAAAATGGCAGGGTACAAATCTCTATACTTTGACCATAAAGGAGACATATTTACATATCCTCAGGAACAAAGACTGGAAGGAGCCATAGCAACATGCAAACATTTATCTTTGGGTAGTAGCATGTTTTTTCTTAATATCCTTATGCACTTTCCAAATTTTCTAAAGTGAGCTTGGGTTACTTTTATAATCAGTAATTCAAGTAAACTTTTTTTTAGAACAACTCATCTGCATTTTCATAGTAAAGTCCATATCATCTTTGCTGATCTTAAGTTCAGCAATATTATATGTTTAACCACAATCGAGATAAAAGATGTTGCCATGTAATTTAGATTTTGGTGTGTGATTTTCATTTAGAAAATAGCAAGGTAGAAGGGCACCTCCTGTGGACTTTCTTCCTCTGAGAGCAGTGTATCAGATTAGCACGTGGTCAAGGCTCAGCTGGATTACACTTAAGAGAATGCACTCTGTAATTTTCACAGTGATCCATGGCAGATTAGAAGCTTGCTGTAAAGAGGCAGTTTACCTACACTTCCTCAGCTGTCAATTATTAACTTTTGGTCCAGAGGTAGCCCTGAATGTCTGAAGCTATTCATTTAGGATTACTTTTGTCAGAGCCCAGAGGTTTTACACAACTAAGCTGCCATATTTCTAAGCATTTTTAAAGCATTATTTTTTATAAAGATCAAAGATTGCCTTCCATTGATGTTAAAGAAGGTTTATCTTCAAAGAATGAAATCTTATTATTTGCAACAGCATGGATGGACCTAGAGGGTCCATACTGTGCTAAGTGAAATAAGTCAGACAAACATCATATGATTTTACATACATGTGGAATCTGGAGAACAAAATAAACAAACAAAAGAGAAACAGAGTCATTAACATAGAACAGGCTGATGGTTGCCAGATGGGAGGGATGTTGGGGGGTTGGGTAAGAAAGCTGAAGGAACTAGGAAGTACAAACTGTAGTTACAGAATAGCCCCGGGGGTTAAAGTACAGCACAGGAAATATAGTCAATACTATTGTAATACCTGTGTATGGGGCCAGGTGAGTACTTGAAGGATCAGGGGATCACTTTGTAAAGCCTATGTTTGTCCAGTCACTATGCTGTACATCTGATACTAATACAAAATAATACTGAATGCCAACTGTAATTCAAAAATTAAATTTAAAAATGTAAAAGCTGCTCTTCATGGCAAAAATAAAAAATAAAAAACCTAATCAAAGCCTAGGCTATTGTGTCACAGTCTCTAAGACACATGGACCTGGGATTGTATTTTAAAAACTACTTAACTCTTCTGTTTCTAATTCCCACGCTAGAAATGCAAACCACACTGACCTGCGCAGGGACCTTGGACACAGTGCGCACGTTTCTGTTCCCCAAAAGAACCATGTGTGGGTGTGGTTCCCTGTGCAGCCAGTGCAGACAGCTCAGCGCACACCTCACTGGACCTCAGTGAGCTCCCGTTCTGTCCTCTCCTGAAGCGACATCCCTGCCATTTGGAAGGAAGGGTGGGAGTGAAGGAAGGATGATGGATGTGGCTTGTTGGGGAAGACGAGGATGGCTTGAAAACTTGCAAATTTCTGTGGATTAAGAAGCTGTAAAAGCCCCAAGAGAAAACTGCCTACTTGCAAACAAGCCTAGTTTAATGAAGTCTTGGAGATTGAAGTAGAAATCATGGGAGGCGATAGGGCAAGTTTTCAAAGCATGTATCTACCCATGTACCCCATTCTTCATTTGTGGCCGCGTGTGCCCAGCACTTACTGAGCTATGGAGACACGCAGTAAACATAAGACATCCTCGGTCAGCATTTGTTGAATGAGTGAAGAAACTGCCCCTTTGTCTGGGGACTCTGTTCCTTAAGACTGAAATACCAGCTTTGTCTAAATTTGGGGGCAAGTATAAACTAGTTACAATAAGAGGAAGAGAAGACATTTGCAAGGCTTCTGATAGGCTATTTTGACAAAGTCTTATACTTTGAGGCCAGTTTTGGATTGAGAAATACTCAGATGGTCCCTTTTGGCCTTCACTTCTGGAATTCAGTGATGTCATTGTGCCCTGCTCTCCTCCCTTTTCTTTCTTTTTTGAAAAGATTTTATTTATTTTTAGAGAGAACAGAAGGGAGGGAGAAGGAGAGGGAAAGAAACATCAGTGTGTGGTTGCCTCTCTCGAGCCCCCTACTGGGGACCTGGCCCGTAACCCAGGCACATGTCCTGACTGGGAATCAAACCAGCAACCTTTCGCTTCACAGACTGGCGCTCAATCCACCGAGCCACACCAGTCGGGGCTCCTCCCGTTTCTGATGTTCCAAAATCCTCTTTACACCTGAAACTAATACAAATAATGTTGAAGCAAACTGTAATTGAAAAATAGTTTAAAAATCCTCCTTATAAGGAGAAATTAATCCCCTCAAAAAGAAAGGGTCAGAATTTCTGATAGCTTATTGGTAATGCATTATACTGAAATGAAATATTCTTAGGTTCTAAATGAGGACATGAATGTCTGATGGTCAAAACAGACGGTGAATTTTGTCATCTCAGGAGCCAAAAGAGCTCATTCCACTACTTTTCCACTCTGAGTCCACATGCAAAGCACCTTCTTCTGCTTTCACTCCAGAAGAAGAGAAGTGAAAGTGAAAGGATTGGGTTGAGTAATTCTGAGGGAGGGGAAAACTGACAAGAATCTGTGGCATTTGTCACAGACGTTCCCAGGCTGTTCTAACAGACAGGCACAGGTCCACATGCAAACCACCTTCTGCTTTCACTCCAGAAGAAGGAAAGGGGTGCTGGGGGCCGTTTTCAGGTTCTGTCCACCCGGGAGGCAAGGGCAGTCCCTTTTCCCTTTGGCCACTTAACTTTGGCTGTCAGTTTATGTAAATGTGTCACAATTTAGCCAAGGCATTTTTTAAAGTAATCTTTGAAGTGGTTTTCTGCTTTATAGGGATGTACTTCTAAAATACTTTTTCCTCTGCCTTTCACTTTTTACTCTCCTTACTTTTGCTTTGTGCATCCGTCACTCCGGGGCTCCCGAAGTTGGCTTCTGTGTGTTTGGAGAGCTCAGTTTATGATTACTCGACGTGGCGTGAACTCAGAGGTAAACACCACGCGGCCGGGGTTTTGTCTGCTTCATTCACGCACCGATGTTCCTATCACCGAGAGCCTGGAGCAGACCCGCAATAAATATTAAATATCGTTGGACAGATGCACGCCAAACATGTAAGAAAGTTAAAGGAGTACCCTAACGCCCTGTTAGTTTCCAATCTTTTAGAAAAAGGACTCAAAGGCAGTGATGACCATCATCGACCTGAGGGCTCTGTGCAGGGGAGTCCTTGCACAGAGGCAGCAGGACAGACTGGCCTTCGCTAACCTTAACCTTGCTGTGTCAGGAACTGCAGGACGTAGAAGACTCCATGTCAGGTCATGTATTTTTTTTTTTACTGTGATACTGTATTTAAAAAATGGTGATTGGATCATTGATAAGCAATCGTAAAATTTCTTGAACCACCACAGGTGAGATGTGCTCTGACCTCGCTTGACTGAAGTGTGGTTGCAGGGGAAAGGGTATCATTGGGTGCTGGACTCTCAGCAGAAGTGTTGGTGAGCTACACTCACGGTATGGAGATAGTGCCCAGAGGGCAGAGCGGATTTTGTCCCTGCAGTTATCCAGGCAGAACTGTCTTTTCTGCCCACATCCCTGCTTCACACAACCTTTTATGCACCATAGAAAAGAGCTGTGCTTATCGCTTTTATGATTCCATACTTGGACATCTTTGATCACTTGAAATTTACAGGTTTGAGACTTTGATAGTTCAGAGAGATTAGACTGAAATTTAGCTTTATAAACAAGAGATTTACTGATCAAATTAATATGATAGAATGATACTATTATGAGAGACTTAGGTTCATTCCACCTATCTTTAGAGGCATCATTTACATACAATAATTGTTAGCCTGACTCACAAGACACCACCTAAGAGACACCACCTGCCAGGCCCGGTCGCCTGCATATACTTTAAAGTGGGCTGTTACTGAGGCTTTTAATGCATCCTGGTGTTCCTCCCAGGTAATATGCAGTAATTATTGTGGTTTCCTTCAATGGCCTGCCCCCAGTTGAGAAACACAATCATATTATGCAGTAAAAAATATTTAAAGCCCACTTGCCCTTCTAGAATGTTACATGGATCGCTCTAATTAGCCTGGAAGCACTTCTCTGAGCTGAATGTGTTTAAGAATTCAATCTTTTAAGTGCTGGGGATGTCAGGTTTTCAAAGAGCAGTGTGCTGATCATTCCACCATGAGTCCTCCTCTAGCTGCTGTGCACTTTAGCTAATAGAATCAAGTGCTTGTGTTCAAGTTTTCCAGGAGCATAAAAACCCTGTGTATTAAAACAATTCTCTTCGGCATTCTGTAGCATTACGCTAATGCTGCCTTCGCAGAAGTACAGGGGAGCTGGGGGCTCCTGCGGGAGGCTGGAGAGGAGGGTGATGCCTTCCTATGGGGCGACTCTGGGAGAAGCAGCATTTCTTCCCATTTCTCTCCTTTGCCAGGGGCTGTCTGTCAGCTGCACCCTTTCAGGGCCTTTCTGGCAAGAGGAGCAGCGAGTACTCAGAAATCGGCCATGACTCTGTGCTTACGTAACATAAACTCCCATTCTTCTAGACATTTCACGTATTTCTAAAGTAATGTTACTTGGAATAAGAGTTAGTGATAGGGCTGTGGCCTGCTAGCTCAGCTGGTTAGAGCATCGTCCCAAGGTCCTGGATTCGATCCTCTGGGCACACACAAGAAGCAGCCAGTGAATGCGTAAATAAGTGGAACAACAGGTCAATGCTTCTCCCTCCCCCTACTCCTCCCCCCTTCCTCTCTCTCTCAAATTTTTTAAAAACTTAGTGTTAGGGAGAGAAGTCTTCTAAACCTGGAAGTCCATTTATGGAAGATCCGTAAGCAGCCTGACTTGCCTATTGTCCCTGTCCACCACGCACAGGCCTTTGTGGTGTGTTCCTGTGCGGTTTCCACGTGGAACCATCTAGTAAAATGCCACGCATATGTGGACATCCAAACCACGGCTGCTGGTCCTGTTGTTTGCAGGAACTGTGTAAAAAACTTGCACGGTTTTTGAGTCAACGTAGCAGAAGCGTGCCATCACTGAATGCTGCTGGGTTCTTCCCTTTTGTGATTAATGCAGAAGAGTGCCATCCCTGTGAGGTGCGTCTCCTCCAGGCTCTGACAGTATCCACATGCATCTCACATCAAAGCCAAACCACCCCGCCCTCTCCCTGCAGCCGTCCTACCCTTTAGGGTGGCTGTCCTCACCTTCTGAGTGTGGTTTTGTCCACTCTGCCCTGCTCACCCAGGCCAGGGCTCCCCATGGTGCCTGGACGTGAGTATTGCCATTTACCTGCTTATTGTGGGAAGGAAATTTGTCAGCTCTGCATCAACCTATTGTTTGAGGCTTTTTTGTTTTCATTGTCAAAGTTGTCAGTGATTGTAGGGTGGCAGTTTTACTGAAAAATCACAGTTGAAGGTCTATGGGTGATACCTTCTTGGGTGAGTGAACTCATGGAGTTTCTGTGGCCTGTTTATCTGATCCTGAAACTAAACTGGACTGTGTGGAAAATGACTGCGTGGAGCTCAGAAAAAAGTTTTTGTGTCATTTTTCAAACCCAGCAATTCAAAGTAGCATACTATTTGTTTGCATGTAACTTATGCTTTGGAAAGCCCTCAGGTATCCACAGTAGGTTAACTCTAATTAAATATTAATGTTAATT
Organism: Trachops cirrhosus; assembly: GCA_028533065.1. Taxonomy (NCBI): domain Eukaryota; kingdom Metazoa; phylum Chordata; class Mammalia; order Chiroptera; family Phyllostomidae; genus Trachops; species Trachops cirrhosus. The sequence goes on from CM052545.1 coordinate 78,337,492, forward strand.
TGTGGGAGCAGGAATGGTCTTAAAAGGAATCTCAGACACGGTGTGATTCAGGAGGAGGAAGGGAATTATTGCAAGCCTGGCCTGGTGTCAGCTACTCATATCCTGCCTTTACTGTGACTCTGTGAAGTACTCCTTATGGATGTAACTTTATGAGTGAGGATGATGGCTATGAGTGTGGCTGACTTGCTTAGGCTGCAGCAAGTGGCTGCGCCATGTGGGAGTCAAACCTTGATCTCCCAAGTCTACGTGTGACCGTTTTTTTCTGTGTGTCCCAGTATTGGAAAATGTGGAAGGTAGTTACTTGGAGAAGAGGGTAGGACGTTTCAGGCTGAGAAAACAGCAAGAGCGAAGGTAGAGAAGAGGGGCACAGTGGCAGCGAGTCCCACTGGAGAGGACGGCTGACGCAGGGTTGGGGAAGGAACGGCTGGCAGGAGGTCAGACCCCCCTGCAGACCGAGGGGTCGGTCTCTATTGGCTCACCTGTGAGACTTCAGTAGTGAGTCCTGATTGGTCTAAGACAATGACGGGAATCCTCCTCGGGATGGGCATGTGATTCTTGTGAGACAGGTGGCTTCTGGTAAAGGTTTCCATACCCCAAAAGGGGGCACAAGGAAGAAGCCATTTGTCTTTCTGTTAGATGTTGCACGTGCTTTTTGGAGCATGTGCATGCTATGCACATGCAGCCATCCTGTGACCATGAGAAGAGCTGGCTTTGTCAGGCGACCAGGCCGAAGGTGGAGAGAAACAGGACCTTAGGATGTGGTTGAGTGGCTGAATTAAGCAACCGTGGGATTTTCCGGCTTCAGGCCTTCCTTGTTTTGTAAGACAAATCATCTTTTTTGTTTAAGCTAGGGTTCAGCAACCTCTGGCCCATGGGCCACCCCACCGGTTCTTGTCAACGAAGTCATGTTAGAACCAAGCATTGCCCATCTGTTTACGAGCTGTCCGGGGCTGCCTTTGATCCTGACAGCAAAGCGCAGTAGCTGGGAAAGGGAACTCGAGGTCCACAACGCCTGCAGTATTTACTGTCCGGCCCTTCGGAAGAAAATTTGCTGACCCCTTGTTTAAGGCATTTTGAGTTAGATTTTCTACTTATTTGCAGCCAAAGTTTCTCCTGTGAATATACTGGCCTAGTTTTGTCCGTGGTAACTGGACATTGTTATGTAGACAAGGGCTTGGTCGCACGTGCAGTAAGACTAAACAGGCACCTTTGGGAGTCAGTAGCACGTCTCGGAAACCAAGTAAAAAGAGTTCCAACAAGGGGTCCTCAAGAACATGAAGTGCAGACTGGTTGCGGTTTCAATATGACGGCGCAGAGCTGGAGCCAGACAGCAGGTGCTTCAACGGAGCGCAGAGTAGGGAGAGAAGCCGAAGGGGAGATTAGTTTGTTCTAAATTAAGATAAGAGATCCAGACATTTCAGCCACGAAAGTGAGACGTATCTTGATGGTATTGATATGAAAATTAATGTTTAATTTGATTATCCCAGACAAGGAACGAGTAGTTTTTTTTTAGTCTCTTGTCCTCTGACCCTTTGTTACTGGCCCTAAGAGTTAAGGAATTCATGTGACCCTCAGTTCAGGACCGTTGGACTGATGACCCTTAGCTTTTATGGTCTCTGTTGTTGTAAATAAGACCTTCTCCCTGTAGTAATGGCCCAGCTCACAGGGTTGGCTTCAACAGACGCCGCTTTGTAGGCCTGGCACTGCCCTGAGCGCATTGGCCCTGGGGCGCTGACGGGTGATGGCCTCGATGGCAGGGATGTGTGAGCAGAGCAGGTGAAGCCGCAGGCCTTTGCAAGAAGCAGTGACTTCAGCAAGAAATCGAGCTGTATTCAAAACACTAATGAATGGTTACCGTGAGATATCAGAGGAAGACAGCCTGGACCAAGGGCGATTTATCTGGTCACTCCAGGGGGGAAACCGGTTTGTATCATTTCAGTATTCAGGGAGAGGCTGCACAAGACATTTCAAAAATAGTCAAAAGGTGTATTCCAGAGAAGTTAAGTTGAAACTTGGAAGAGGAAGGCTGCTCTACTAGCAACAGATATGCAGTCCTGGTGAAACAGGGAGGAGGGGACCGCTGAAGAAGTGACAGTAAAATCAGACTTTGGCTTCAGCTTTGACCTTCTAAAGACCCTCCGAGCTGCTCATGCACATTGAGTTTGTAGCTGAAAGTTCTGGACAAGCTCTCTTATTTAAAAATGTGATTTGATGGTCTTTGGGGATTATAAGGAATGCCTTTTTGCTATTGGGAGACTTATTTTTGTGAGTGTTTCTCTGCCAAGCCCCCGTATTTCTAGGGAGTAGGGATGATGTCTGATTTGGGGCTGCTAACATCTGGCACAGTTCTTGATAATCAGTAGGCACTCCATAAATACATATCAAATAAATGTGTTTACTCCTCATTTTTCAGGAGTCCTATTTTAAGGTGCTTCCGTCAGCATAGCTCCATGTAGTAGTAGCATCTTCTGAAATGAAAATTTACAGCCCGGCTTTGGTTCGGTTTGGTTTCATGAACGTAATAAATGCATGTGAATGCATATGTTGGGTTTTACTGTCTTTTTAAATTTCTTTCCATGATCAGTGTTAGCATATTATTTACTCTGGTTTGATTTGGGATTATTATTGAAGAACCCATTAGTAGCAAGGGAAAGGTTGCATGGACATTGCCTAGATTGTCGGGGCTGGGAGGGCATCTTGGTGATGGATGTATCACTCTGATTTTCAGATGAGGAAACCGATGCTAACTGCCTCACCCAAGGTCCAACTGCTGATTGTTTTTATAATAAATAAAGGAAGCTACCACCTACCTGGTCCCTTCTGTCCTATTGGAACCCTGTACCTGTCTCTCTTGGCCCCACTCTCAGCCTGTACCTCCCTGCGAAATTTAGGCAAAAGTGTCGTGGGGTCCATCTCCATAAGGGTATATGTTGGTGAGAAGAGGTAATGTGTGGTGGGAAGAATGACTGTAGGCATGTTGAGGGTAGGTTGTATCTGCCCGTTTTTTCTTTAAGATCTTTTTCCAAAGTGAAACTTTTACACTTACCAGATTTGGGGGACTGTGGATGTAACTATACACTCAAGATTGTGGCCACCATCCCTTTGGTCGGTACGACAGAACGCTGCCTGTCCCTGCATCCCCAATGACCCCTGACTACATGCTATTTTATGTAAAGATAAAAACAGAGACACACATGTCTGTATTTTGGGTTGTTCCCCTTTCTTTCTGTTCATAGCTCCTAATGAGCTCTGTCCTTCCAGGACCTACTTACTCCCCATCGTCCTTTTGCTACCACAGTTCCCAGTTCCTCTTCAGGTGCTGGATGAAGTTCACGCAGAGGGAGGACATCTCCTGCCTCTCTGTATGACGTGTCCCTTGAGCCCTGTGCTTTGGGGGCAGCACCGTACAAGAGCAGAGAGCGCCATGCTTTGTCCGGCAGCATCGCCTGCTGCCCCAGCCTTCCAGACAGACAGAGACCCCTGGCATGCCTCAGGTCCCAGCAGATGTTCCTGCATAAGAGCCAGCATCATCCAGGTGTGGTCAGAAGCTGTGCTTTGGCTCTGAGAGGTGGAGCCTGGGTCTGGGGTCCAGGGGGTCTGCAGGGGCTTGGTGGGGCCAATGCTGTGGCTCACTGCATCCCGAGAAGGGTTCTAGAGCTGCCTCCAGGAGAGCTTGATTTTCATTCACGGGGAGAGAAGTTTCAGGAACTGAGTTAATTTATAGCTCTCTGCCAGCACTGTGCTGCCCACACAGCTGAGAAGGAAGGGGGTTTCTGGAGACTTTCTGGGAGCACCAGGAAGTGGCCGAGTAGGCATAGGGTTAAAGATGGTTATTTTAGGTCCAGGCTCCCAGAAGCATCGCTCACTTACTGTAGATTGCTCCCATTCTTTTTCACGAATCCTTTACTTTCCACACAGAGAGGAGAAGTCCAGCTTGCTGACTGGCACAGGGCTTTCCCAGGACATCACAGGACCTGTGGTGAAATGGAATCTTAATTTGCTTCACAGGTTGAGACTGCTTTGGGGAGCAGGGTCTGCACCTCAGGCTTGTAATGAAATCACAGCCAGCCCCATTATTCATGCTGGAAAATGTGTTTCTGTGTGTGCACCATGAATAACTAGCTTTCAGAATGCTGAGTTTCTTCTCATAAATGCCCACTAATTCATTGTCTTTCTGATGGGAGGGAAAAGAACAATTTGGTCACCACTGCTTCTAGGGTGACTGGGTTTAGATATTTCAGACATGGACCTGTATGTGGTGCCGTACTCATATTTATTAGGGCTATTTAATTGCAAATGTAAATGAGTTCAGTGCAGCTGTGCTGGACAGTAGAACAGAAATTGAATTCATTTTGTTGCCTTTTTTTGTTTTTCTTGGATATTCCAGATCTTTCCATATTTTTCTTTTTTAAAAAATGTATTTATTATTTTAGAGAGAGAAATGCCAATTTTTGTTGTTCCACTTATTTATGCATTCATTGATTGACTCTTGTACGTGCCCTGACCAAGGATCGAACTCGCAACTTTGGCATATGGGGACAACACTAACCGACCGAGCTGCTTGTCCAGTGCCCTCTCATAGTCTTCCTGATGGAACAGACCAGGCTCTCAGGAAAGGTGCCCTCATGTTTTCCTTTGCCTTCAGGGAAACAGTTTGTGTTTCATTACATCCTATGGTTCCTGAATAGAGATTGATTACATCAGAAATATTTTGCAAAAGCTTTGCCTCAGCTCTCCAGAGGTCTGCAGGGAAAGCCTTGCTCTGAATAAAGCCGAGGGGCTTTACCCCTCCAGGTGCCAGCATCTTTACACTTTCGTTAGTGACCGAATCCTGACTGTGTCACAATTCAGTTCCTTTTGAAACTGACACTTGAGGATTAAGTGGAGTTGACTGCTGAGCTGGATGGTTATGTCGTTCAGTTTTTAGAGTCCTCATGTATTATCTCCCCCGGTTGCCAGCTTCTTCCCTTTGCCCTATTTCATTTGCAGCTTTTAATCTTCAGTGAGTATTGAAAGCCAATAATCGAGCATATTAAATTATATCTAAAACATGGCCAATTTGGCACTGGGTAAACCTAAGGACTTGTCCTGTGGAAAATCCAATAAGTTTTTCCCCACGTTCTCATCCTTTTGTCATTTGTGTAGAGATTCAGCATTTCCGAATCACATTCCAAGTCCATTTCTCATTTCATCCATAGACTGAAATGTACCCGGAGAGGCAGGCAAAAATGTTTTTATGATTTATGTTCAAGAAAGAGCCCTCCACTCCGTATGTGAAGCAATAAAGTGAATTTATTACTCATGTAAGTAGCAGGGAGAGGTCTGCTTTGCGGACAGCTTCTCTGAGCCAAGCAGAAAGCTGATCCTGTGGAGGGTTTGGGGAAGCGTGAGGTGCAGGGCTGGGCAGGCGTTGGGAGGTGGGTCTGACTGGACTTCAGCTGTGTCAAGGTCACGTGTGTGTGCCTGTTGTTGACTGGCCTCCTGACAAGACTTGGAGATGGCACAAGCCTGTGTACTAGTGCTGAGCTGTCATTGATCATTTAAACTGGTGGTTTCTCGTTACCATGACTACAGATCGTTGTTGGGTTTTTTTGTTTGTTTTTTTTGCCACCAGGCACACCCCCTCTCCCTTTTGGTGCATTCTCAAAGCTGCAGGAGACCATTAGGGAGAGTCTTTCTGTAGTTATTCACTCTCCTTCCTGATGATATTCTGTGTGCAGGGGTCTGATTTTCATCACACTCAGTATTCGAGAAAACTGAGGCAGAAAAAGAGAATGTGGCTTTTCTAGGTTCCCACAGCTGGTCATCAGGTGCACATAGTCACGGTAAATTTTCTGAATCTTAGGCATCTTGATGTCAGGGCTGTGCCTTATTTGTGTGGGCTCGTTTAGTGCTTCTCACACAGTGCGTGTGCAGTTCATGTCTGTTGATTGAATAAAGCGAGGCTGCCAGATTTTATTTCTAAAAGCCTAAGATGACTGAGTACCGATGAAACCCTCATGCACCTACCTTTACAGTCCACATACTGTCTACCTTTCAGTAGGTGAGAGCGCAGCTGGGCAAGCCAGGCAGGTTGTGAGGTGTAAGGCACTGAAGGCGGAATGCCCAGAGCAAGCCTGAGGTCTGTGATTAGCCCAGGGAAGGAAGAAGCCCTGAAATGGGGGGATGGCCAACTAGAATTAAGAACTCCTAACCTGGATATATCATTACTGCCTTACTTTATTTTTTTAAAGCAAAGAGAACTCCAGAGATTGTGTTGCAACAGCTGGGATGCTTTCTGGAGGCCATGTGTGAATCAGTCTGTGTGTTCCCAGCAGTTTGTGCCCTGGAGGAAATCCTGGAGCTTCCCCTGGCCCTCGCCCCGGGCCCTCGAGGCATCTTGTAATGAAATTACCTCCATGGAAGTTTCCTATAAACACGGTCTAGAGCAGCCTCTCTGCCTGCTGAGGTATTATGAGCCTCTCCCCTTTCTGGTCTGTTCTGTGAAACACAGAGTGAGCTTGTTTGTTGTAAGCACAGAGGAGCTGAAGGGCCAGGGATGGGGCTTGAATTCCTCTAGCCCAGAGGTTCCCCCAGGAAACCCAGGAAGTGTTTCTAAAACATCTGACTCAGAGCCTCCCGTGGTGAGGCCTGGGCACTGGCTTGTCTTTGTAGACCTTTTCAGGTGGACGACCTAGTACATCCTCATTAATGGGCTCTGTTCTAGTCCAGCCCCTGAATTGGTGGGTGGAGCAAGTGGGGGACATCAAGGCGAATTTCCTGACCTAGGAGCAGCACAGCTGGGATGGAGCCTGACTTCTCCTCTTTCTCTCTTAACCAAAGTCTTCTGGGGGTTCTAGCAGCCATCCAGGGCATGTCAGGAGCCAGCAGAGCTAAGGGGCCACTGGATCTTTACTCCTGCTTGAGCCTTAAGGTTTGGAGCAGCGTGAATGGGAGACAGGACAGTACCTGGATCCTTCATCTGTACAACAGCTTTATTTTACCCCAGTGAACAGTGCTTTGGTGTCCAGACTCTCATCCCTCGGTGGGGCTGTCAGTTTAGCCCCATTAAGTAGGGGGCTGTGCATGTGAATGAAAGCCAACCCCTCTGCACTGCACTTTATCATCAAATGCAGTTAGTGTGGACCTCGTTAAGCTGTCACAAGCCTCACATTGCTGTGGGGGGTGGGGAGGGGACCTGAATAAATGCAAATTCAAGGCTTTACATGATGATTTGTGAAAGGCAGATAAATGCATTGATTTGGTCTTGTAGGCCCTGCCCACAGCTGAAGTGGGGGGGAGTGCAGAAGCCGGAGGCCCATCGACTCATTGCAGCTACTGCTACTAGAATTGTCAGAGTCAGGCCCCCATTGCTGCCCTGGCATTTTGATGATTTCCCCCTTTGCTTCCGTAATCGGGAGGTACAGGCCCTCTCCGTGGTTTGGGAGTCGGGTCGTCCATTTCTGACATCTGCTCTACAGCTTGCTAGCTGCGTGGCCTTGGACAGGTTGCCCAGCTTCTCTGTGCCTTGATTAAAATTATGGCACCCAGCTGTCACAACAATTTCTCAGGTATAGGAATACTGTCTACCTCATGGGGTGATTGCGAGGATTAAAGTACAATAATAATGTCAAGTGCTTGGAGCCTTCTTCAAACACAGTGACAGTCAATTAATGTCAGGAAAACCACCACCACCAGGGAATCTTAGCTTTGAATATCTGTATTATTTCCATCTCCCAAACTGGATTTTGGTTTGATCCATATTTTTCCTAATGCTGATTTTCAGATGTATTTGTACTTTGCTATTTGTATTCTTGTGGGTGATCATATGTGAATGAAATAAAAATAAATTCAAATACCAGGCTCCTACTGTGGAGTCCAGTGTGCTTGGATTCAGAAGGAGAAGGAAGGTTTTTCTAAGCACAAGGGCAAAGGTGGGCTGGTGCTGTGTCCTGACCTCCTACCTTAGGACTGTTGCCGGGGTTTTTGCACCATCCCAGTCTGGTCCTTTCTTTATTCAGGCCCACATGAGGTCCTGGACCCATACCTTGCCACACCTAGCATAGACTGAGACTTTTCCTTTCTTACCCTGGCCTCTTTTGAGAGTGCAGTTTATATTGTCAAATAAAAAGCCCCAGATGGCCGTGGCTGGTGTGGCTTTAGTGGATTGAGTGCTGGCTTGTGAACTAAAGGGTTGTGGGTTCGATTCCCAGTCAGGGCACATGCCTAGGTTGTGGGCCAGTAGGGGGTGCATGAGAGACAACCACACATTGATGTTTCTCTCCCTCTCTTTTTCCCTCCCTTCCCCCGCTCTAAAAATAATTTTTTGAAGCCCCAGATGTTGTGATAATAAGGCTTGGCACTTTTTGCAGCTGGCAGCTTGTCCTGTTGGCGCAGTGGTACGTGTGCGCTGCGTTCTTATGAACAGCTATGGGTGGCTCACTTAGGACCACAGGCCTGCCCCAGGGATAATATGTTGTACAAACAAAATTAGGCTGTTAGCTCCCAACTGGGGGAGGTGGACAAGTATAGAAGAGGAACCGTCTGCAACTTGGATGAGGGGGAGGATATGTTAATTGGGGGCATATCAGGTAGTAGAAACAAGCAATGGGAGTAGATGTATTTAAAACCATACATAATAAGCACAAAGCCCATGGAATGGTTCTCATGAGCAGGGAGGGAAGACTTTTTAGGAGTCAGTGATTCTGAGCTAGATCCTGAAGAGAAGAAAAGGAGGAGGGCCTTTCGGGTGGAGAGAATGGCACGTGTTAAATCAGTGCAGGCAGAGAGCAAGAATAAAGGTGGGTGTTTGACAGGACCACCCCAAAGGGTCCGTACTCTGTTGAGCCTAGTGGTGAGGGTAGAGCTGGAGAGGCTGAGTTCCAAGGTAAGGAATGTAGACTTGTCATCACAGATGAGGGGGAAGCACTGGAGGGGTACATCTGTGATGAGAATAGAGGTGCCACGTGCAAGCTTTCCATCAGATGGGAGTGAGCCGGAAGCTGCTGTCAGGAGGCGAGAGGAGGCTGATGATGGCTGCTCTGGGATGCTGGTTGTGGACAGGCGGGACCCGCTTTTCAGGTGTCACAGGGGAAATGCCATCAGGATTTGTTCCAAAGTTGAATAGCAAAGAAAATGAAAGAGGGGAGAAATAGAATTCTAAGTCTCCAAAACTCGGGAGCTGGGTGATGTATGGTGTTGATGTTGAATGAAGATCACGTGACCTTGCAAGGGGAATCATTGACTCTTTTCAAAGGAGGAGGGGAAGTTTGTGTCCTTGATTAGAAGCTTGAACCCTGAACTCCAAATGCCTGGGTTCAAACTTTAGTTCCACCAGCTATTAACTGTGCAACTTCAATCAAATTTACCTCTGTGTGCCTTCGTTTCCTCGTTTATAAAATGGGGGTGATGATAGTACCTACCTCATAAGGTAGTTATGAGGATTAAATGAGAGCACATGTAAAATGTTTGGAACAATGCATGGCATGTAGTAAGTGCTCAATGCATGTTAGTGCCATGTTACTATCAGTATTCATCATACTGAAATTCAGACAAGTAGGTATAGGATCAGATGTAAGTGTGAGGATGAGAAGTCTAGATTTGGGAGGTGCAGATGATAAAGCTCTGAGAATAATGGATATTCCCAATGGAGTGAACGCAGAGGTTGATAAATGGGGGGATCAATGCAAATGGTGCCTTGGAGGAATACCCCTGTCTATTAATGGGAGGACAATAAAGAACCAGGAAAGACACAGACAATAACTAGAGAATTAAGAGGCAAATCAAGGGACTGTGTTGTCATGGAAACCAAAGAAGAAGAGCATCAGTTTTTTTTTTTTTTCTAAAAAGATGTCATCCAAGTCAGATACATTGAGAATTGAGTGAAAATGGAGAGGGGACAATGTGCCACTGATTAGCCCTGGAGGCTGTTAAAGATGCTGGAGCAGCTCAGCTGTGGGGTAATTTAGAAGTCGAGTTCGAGGGATATGAGAACCCAGATGAGAGTGAAAGGCAAGTGATGAAATGGTGTTAGAGGAGCCAGCAGAGCGGACACAAACCTGACGACCCACGAGAGAGCTGCGTGTTTTAAAGGACAAGCGAGAAGCAGCCCTGTGGAGAACCACAGACTGGAAATACAGGAAGGAGGAATACACGTGGGCTCCAGGTCGGGAATTGGTAGCACGGGCTCGCAGAGGAGGGAGAAGAAGTGAGTGGGTCAAGAGCTTCCCCTGCACAATGAGGGAGAGAACGCAGGTGTGCAGGGGGAAGGTGCAAACAGGTTTTCTCTCTAGGGGGAAAAAAAGTCTCCATTTTTGACTTGCATGTTGGCACTTCTCAAACCCTAAGAAACTTCTAGTATTTTCCTTTTTGCAAATGATGTTTCTTATTCATAATGTGTCTAGGCACTGGGAAAGGAGTAATTTGGAGAGTTTTAAAACTTTTATTTTGAAGTGGTCTGCTCTCCTAGGAAACGAAAGTTGGGAAGCCGTTCCTGAGTGTGTGGACTGGAGCAGTGGAGCCAGAGGCCCTGCCTGCTGGGCGGCCCCAGTACAATTTAGGAATAGCGAGCCAGGTATAGCTCGAATCATGATGCTGCAAATTCCAGAAATAAGTGGGCAGTTCTTTTAACTTTCCTTTTTTGGCTTCAGATAGATTAGCCAAATGAGTAGGCTAATTCCTTAGACAGCCTAAACCCACATAGGTGAACTCTCCCTCCCTCCCTGTGTCTGCTTAGTTTTCTGAAAACCCTTTATCTGTCAGTGCTTTCTAAGAACTGGCTCACGTGTGTAAATACCTTTTAACAGGTCCCCTTCCTATTTGGACACCACGAATAAACACATCATGTGACTTGACAACTGCGCAGGCAGGCTTCTTGATGAGGTGCTACTGTGCTGCTTACAGGGGCTACTGAGGGTTGGGAGGGTGGACAACAAATTCCCAAACCTGAGAAGACGTCAGGGAACAGTGTCTTGGAAGAACAGGGCTTAGTGGGCAGCAGCTGAGGGTCCCTGTCCCTCCGCCCTCACATTATGAGACTGGGGTTGAGAAAAGCCCACAGGTTTTCAGGACCCGTTGACCTCAGTTCTGGGTCTTGAGTGGCACTGAGGGGTCCCGAAGCATCTCACTCTTTCAGTTTCTCCACCCACAAAGCAGCTCTGTAGGCAAAGGGCAAATGCAAGCTTCTCAATGCCTTCCGCACTGGCAGCCTCGCGGTGCCCAGTGGACACCGTCTGGACAGGTGTCCTTGTGAAACGCGCGATTGGTGTGAGAACATGGGCCCCCGGCGGGAAACAGCTAACAGGGGCCTTTCCTGGCCGTAAAACACTCAAAAAAGGGAGCACTTCAGAGAGGAAACAAGTTTTCTTAACAGCTTTACCAGTCCAGCTTTGATCATTTGTGGTTAGTTGTTCTTTTACACCAGCTGTTTCGTTGAAACCAGACCACGAAGAGAAGATGAAGGGGGAACAGAGCACTAAGCATCCCCTCTTAACAGTGGATCAGAATAGTTGTCTTTGTCAGCAAAACCCGACGTTTGGTGAGGACCTCAGTGCATAAAGCATCATAGAATCACTTGGAGTTTGTGTCCCATTCGGTGTCACTCCACCCTCCCCACGGCCATAATAAACTAGATGATGCTGTACCCGTACTGCATAGGTGGAAAAATGTGTTGCCCCCAGCCTTCCAGCACGGCAGTGGCTGGCCTCGTGCTGTGGCAGTCTGCTACGGGTTCTCTCAGGTGGCTTTGCAGTTTCTGCAGGGCCTTTCATTGTGCTTTGATGTTTGTGCCTGAAGGTTGGAGATCCTTTGAGGTTTGTTGGAAAAGAGGGTGTGGGAGTTCCCCCTTCCCTTGGTCTTTGTCACAGGCCGTGACGAACATTGGTACACCCCGTCTTTTGCGGATGTCCTTTCCGGCCAGAAGCACCGTTTTCATCACTGGGTGAGAAAGCTTGTTGTGCATGTGACCTGAAGGGCCTGATGACACAGGCAGAAAGAGCGAATCAGCATCACTGCTTTAGGAAGTAAAATAAGGGTTTTTATTTATTTTTTTTGTTTGTTTTTCATCTGTGCCTACACTCACTGGAAATCCCAAAATTAATGCAACAGCCTTCTGCTGATGGATTTTCTAAATCACGCCCAGAAAGAGCTTGGGTGATATGTAGGCCCTTCTAAATAAGAGGCTTGCTTTTTTTCCCCCTCTCCCAAAATGTCCTTTCCTTATGAAATACCAGAAACATTGAGTCCTAAAATATCTTAAGTCATTGACTTCCAAGTGAATGCAACTGCACTGAATTGATAACCCAAGTTTCTTATGAGGTAAATCAAAGCAAATATAATTAATATAATTAATATAATAATAATATAAAATTAATATAGTATAATCTAATGATATAGTCCAGGCCCCGCAGTTTTAAGAGCCCCCCCCCGCCAAAGCCACAGGACAGAGAAGACTCTTAGTCCTCCGTAGTTGGATAGGGTGGCGACTGTCACATGTAGTGAGTTTTCATTCTTCGTTTTAGATTTTATATTCAACTTAGACACTTTTGATTAGCTTGGTTATTCAACAAGTGGACAAATATTTACCAAGTTCCCATTCTCTCAAGTCCCATGGTAGATGCTGAAGATAGGAAGATGTGGCCTCCCAGATTTTTGAGTTCAAGGATGGATATGCGACAATAAATCCAAATATTTACAGAGTCCTAATGACAAGGAGTGACATGAGGGTGAAGCACGGAGCCCTGAGCGAGCCTTTGACGGGGTTGTGACCTAGCCTGGGGCTGGTGGTCAGGGGGGCATGGGGAGGCCTGGATGTGGCAGCCAGGGGCCGAGGGTGGGCTGGCGAGAGCCAGCGAGGTGACACTGGTCCTCGCAATGCAGGGCAGCAGCGCCGACAAGATCGGGTGTTCTGAGTTCGCAGCCCCAGCCGGCTCCTTTCCTGGGCAGCGGGGGAACGCTGTTCCCGGAGGGTGGCACCCACATTCCCTTTTATCCTCAGAGTCTGCTTCTGTATCTAAAAATGAAGTGGGGCCCCATCTGCCTGCTGGTTCTTTTGGAAACCCTTGAAAATGTTTGTTATTTTTATACAGCTCCATGTGACTCTCCTCTCATGGAGAGAGCTGCTTGCCCCACTCAGGTGGTTCTGCGGTCACACTCTCCTCGCAGAGGAAGTGAGAGGCCTGGAGCACCTCTTTCCAGAGGGGGGCGAAGTCATAGCTCCTGGGCTGTTCTGTACATGCAGCCTGTTTTCGTATTGTCTTTGTTCGCCACACAAAGAGCTTAATTCAGACCAAGCCAGAACACGATATTCACACAGAAATGATCTGCACCCTAACACTGATACCTAAGGTTATATGTGTATTTATATCGTAATAAATGCTAGTGGGTCATCTCTGGGTGATGGTTTTCTTAGAACAAACCCACGCTGGTTGTAAGCTTCTTGTGCTCTTATCCTACACTGCCTCACCCCACTGAGGAGGAGCAGCCCTTGGTGAGTGGTGGGTGGATGGGTGACTGGACAGAAATGTCATCCAGGACGACACTCAGGTTCCAGCCAGTTTGGCTCTATGGCCCCAACTCTACCATGGGATATTTTTATGTGGTGTCATCTTATTTCTTCACGGTGTCAGTCTCTCTTCTGGGTCTGTCCCCCAGCCTCTCACTGGGTCTCCCTGTGTCCCTCTCTGGCACCCTTGCCCCCAGTCTGTTCTCTATCAACTGATCTTTGAAACGGCCACCCCACTCCTCGCTTCCTGCTTACAATGATTGAGAGGCTTCCACTGTTTGCAGGATGAAGGCCAAAATCCTCTCCCTGGCTTGCAGGCCCTGTGTCACCTGCTGTCCCTGCTCTTTTCTGAACCCCCTCCCTCAGTCTCAGGTGCCATGAGGGTGCCCCGCCCCCTCCCTCTGTCCCAGGCCTTTGCTTGGGCTGTTCCATTGGCTTCGAATGCTATTTGCCCAGCGGTCACCTGGTCCTGGCGGCTGCTTCCCTCCAGTGCCCAGCTGAAACGTGTTACTCTGAAGACCTTTCCTTGGATCCCAGGCCATCTCAGGTCCCTCCCTGATTTGCTCTTGTATCCCCCACATTTTTTTCTTCCTAATGTTCATGCTAGGTATGATATATTTAGTCTTATAATTATTTAGTTCACATTTATCTCTCCTATCAGACTGCAAGCTCAGTAAGGCTAGAGGCCATCTTGCTGTTTATTTACCCCGAACCCCAACACTTAGCACATATAACTGCTTAACAAATACATATCCAATATTTACTCTTAATATGTATTTTTGCTTTTTAATACACCCACATGCACACACTTACGTTTCTGTCTTTGGGGAAAACTTCTGGAACTGGGTGGCTGCGAGCAGTTCCTGCACTCCTGTCTGCCCGGGAGGGAGTCCTGTTTCACACTGTGGGAAACACAGCACTGCAGCCTTAGACGTGGACAGGAGGCAGCTCTGCCCATAGCTCTCCCCACCGCCTCCTTCCGGTGACATCTCACGCTGATGTGCTTCTTGCACAGGGCAGTTAGAGCTCATGGAATTCCCAGTGGATATTAGGGACCTCACTTTATTAGACCAATAGCTGGAGCTCAGAGAAGGTCAGCACCTTCTCCACTGTTGCAAGCGGTGGATGAAGGTGTTGAATCAAGGTTTTCTGATTCCAGTCTGATGCTGGGGCTGCCCTTTCTGAATGGTTTCCGTGCTGGTCAATTACGTTTTATAACGATGAGCAGGCTGTCCCTCACAAACTCTACTCTTGACTTGAGGCTTGAAGGTAATGAATGAGAAGTAACTTGGGGGACAACTCCGATGAGGTGGTTGGCATCTGTCCCTCCTGGGAAGAAAGCCAGCCTTGGTACCAGAGACTGAAAAATATAGCTGGACCTCTTAGATGTCTTCGTGTATGGAACGGAAAGCTTGTTTGCTCTGGCTGCAGAGAATTCCCCTGAGAGCCTGTAGAAGGCGGAACTTAATAAATAACTCACTAAACAGGTTATATGCTTTTCTTCAGCCTCAAGTAGATGCCTTGGTCCTGATGAGTGACAAACTGGCATGTTGGGATCCGTGAAACCGAGTCAACACAAAGCCTGCTGTGAGCCTCCCCGCCCCCGGGAAGTGCGAGAACGGGGCCTTGGTGACTGACTCACTGCCACCCGGGTTCACTGTTGTGTCATGCGTGGCCCACGGAAAGGGAGAAATAAACTGCACAGTGGACGGAGGAGAGGTTGAGCTAATATTAAATTCCTGACCACACACAGCCTAAGGAAAAGGAACACCTCCTCGTTGCCAGAAGCCATGAATTGGGCTGGCGAGATACCAAGGGAGAAAGGAAAGCATGCAGGTGGATACCTGCTTCACCTGGAGAAAGAAAGACCCAAAATGCGGGCTGGGATGGGAATCTTGGGCTTTGCACCCCGAGCAACCTGAGAGGGGACTTGTGGCCTGCCTCCTACCAGCCTCACGAATTGATTTCGCCTGAGTCTGCTTCTCATTTGGTAAAAGGGGAAGGATGATCGTGATACCTCACAGGGCCGTTGTGAGGCTCAAATGCCACAAGCATGTGAAGGTCCTAGCACCGGTCCCAGCGCAAAGCTTGGTTGAGTGAACGGGGGGGCGGGGGGGGGGGCCAGGCCACAGAAGTCAGCCTGGAGCACTGCTCTGCGGGCTCTGGTCCCCGAGACCCAGGGACTCCTGGTCCCGGCTGGGCCTGTGTGTTGCCACCCTGTCTCATTGTATCTGAGACACATGTGTTTTCACACCTCTATGTTCTAGAATCTCACGGTGTCTTACAGTCAATGGCATGCCATAGGTTCACTGGCAGTGTCCTTTTTTCTTCTTAGAGGGACATCTTAACCAGGGATGGCATCTTGGATTTCCCAAGACCCATCGACAGGTGACTCGCTGGAGAGCAGTCAGCTGCCTGGTGGGTGAGGCCTTCAGCCTCAGAGCCCTCCACCTCCTGACCTTCTGGAAACACCCTCTTTTCTGGAAGGAGAAGGATTTCCCTGTTAAGTTGGCAGTTTCCACAAGTCGCTGGTTAAGGGGGTGAGTGTCAGAGAGCAGAGGCTTATCTTCGGGGCTGGGGTTCAGTGGGTTCATTTGGAAAGGTGTGTTGGTGATAAATTTCGGGGAGAATCGTTCCCTTGTTGTCTGCCTGTGTAGGAGTTTGATTTTAGCATTTGGGATGGTGAATTATTTGTCAAAAGGTACTCCCACCTCTGAAACTGTGTTTGCACCTGCTGGAGAGAATAAAGCTTTTAAGAGCAAAATATAATTTTCTTCCCTGCATGTTTCTTTTCTCAGTGTTTTAGAAAATCCCACTCAGTTTTCGGAGTCTTTGAGCACCATTCCCCACTACTCAGGACACGTACCACATGCAACACAGCATGCACACCCCACACACAACACACCACACCACACACGTGCACACTGGCTGACCTCGGGGACCTTAGTGAGGTCCCTGTAGTGACACTTACCTGTCCCTGAATTTGCCACCTGGCAAAGTGAATTCTCCTTTCGGTGTCACGTTTGTGACACTGGCCCAGGATGGGACTTCTGAATAAAGCCGACATGCCTGTTTCTCTGGTCCCCTTCTCCCTGGGGTTTGAGTTCCTACTTGTCCAGGCATTTGGGGATGCTTCCGGGCTAAAACCCATGTAGGACTGAAAGAAAAATTGGAGTGAAAACCGCTCTGCTCCATGTGGAAGAGCCTCCAACGCCGGCAGGGCCAGGCTGGCTGGGCGCAGTGGGTCAGGGCTGCTGTTGACACCGGGGAGTCCAAGTACTTGAGGTGAGAGGTCATTCAGAGCAGTTGGCTTCTGATGCCATGATAAGGGGGAATCCCTGGTTACTAGGGTGCAGGCCTAATTGACACCATCCTGGGGAGAGAAGAACTTAATAAGTGTGACCCTCCGAGGACCCGAAGGGTGTAGAAACACTCACTTTGTGGCCTTATTCGTGGTGGGGGCCTGGGCCCACGCTCAGACACGTCTGCTACCCCAGCGCTCGGGGCTCTGCAGAGCGTGCAGGGCGGTGAGCAGTGCAAACAGCGGCCATGCCCATGTCCCCGTGACCTTCACACAGGAAGCTGCACGGTCTGGCCTTTTGTTTGTGGTGATGGTGGTGAGGGTTTTAACGTCTGTGTTGGGGCTGGGTTTACCTACCTTTACACCAGGAGCTACGGTGGGCCTTTGAGCCTGTTTTTTGCTGTGACTCCACCAACCTTGGCCCTAAAAGGGGTGCCGCTTTCTAATTTTATAAAGTGATGCAGACTCTCTTCCCACTACCAGTGCCTGCCGCCCTTCCAGAAGACCGGGGCTGGGGGCTGCGGTAGACTTGGTCATCCTCACGGTGGCCTGCCCGGGTATGCAAACGCTGCACAACACCCTGACCCACTTTCTCCAAGAGGGAAATGATCCCCACCCTTCCTCAGCAGCTTTGCTCCAGGAAGGCGAGGCCAGGCACCGGCAGGATCTCTCAACTGGGTCCTGGTGGGAACACAGTGTCATTCTGTTCAAAAAATACAGACTGAGGTGGGTTTTTGTAAGCTGCCGCATTGTACCCTCATCTAGATTTGGGCAAAGGGCTCCGAGCGCCGCCTGCCCAGGGCACTGGGGCTTGTACACACCGCTGACTCACTGCTGTTTGCACTCGGTGGTTGAGCGGATTCTGACCGTCTGCTGTGACTCATCCCCAGGAGGCCCAGGGCCCAGGAGCCCTGAGAACTGAGGCTCCTTCCTGGGGCTGAAGTGAAGGAGCATCTCAGGGCCCTAATGATCCTCCAGCCCTTCAAGCAAAGGGGCAGCTGAGATGAATAGAGGATTCGATCAGAGTATGTGTGTGTGTGTGTGTGGGGGGGGTGTCTTCCTGCACTGATCTCAGGGTGGAAACTTCTGGCTTGTTTTGCTGATCACACGGTTGTTTCGGAGAACATGCAAAACCCCTTTAACAGTCAGAAATTTGCTCATTATTTACTTTTAGTGAAGCAGACTTAATCCATATGTATGTATGATCCATATGTTTGTGAAATTCTTAAATTAACAGAATCTTTTTTTTTATTCAGTTGGCTCCTAGCCCAGAGTTCCCTCTTCTCCAGACAGCACCAAGCAGGCACTGGCTGACACAGTTCAGCAGACGGCGAGCCCGTCCCCATGGGCAGCGGGAGAGTGTCCGCTGTCCACAGCCTTGTGTCGACACACTTGCTCGTCTCCTGAGCACATACCCAGGAGCGGGATTGCTGCAGCACGCAGCGGCTCCATGTGTAACTTCTCCAACTACTGCCCAGTTGTTTTCCAAAGCAGCTACGCCAGGAAGTGGTATATGAGGGCCCACGCTGGGCTGCGTTTCTACCAGCGGCGCGTGGTGGTTCCGGGCCCTCCACGTCGCTGGCAGCGCCGTGGTCTGCGTTTCTCAACAGCCCGCCCTCCTGGGTGCGCTGTGGCACCGTGCTGTGGTTTTCGTTCGCCTTTCCCCCGTGACCGACCATATGGACCATCTTTTTACATGTTTCTTGGCCATTTAGATTTTTTTTTGGAGAAACAGCTCTTCAGATCCTTTGCCCACCTTTTAATTGGCTTGTCTTCGTGTCATTGAGGTGTTGGAGTTCTTCATATGTTCTGCATACAAGCCCCTTATCTGACGTAGCATTTGCAAATACCTTCTCCCATTTGGGGAGCTGGCTTTTCACATTCCT
Source organism: Trachops cirrhosus (assembly GCA_028533065.1). Classification (NCBI taxonomy): domain Eukaryota; kingdom Metazoa; phylum Chordata; class Mammalia; order Chiroptera; family Phyllostomidae; genus Trachops; species Trachops cirrhosus. Next base: position 78,356,159 of record CM052545.1, read on the forward strand.
GATGGTGTCCTCTGACGCACAAAAGTTTTAAGTTTTGGTAATGTCCAATTTTTTCTTTTGCTATTTATTATTTTGGTGTTATAGCTAAGAAGCCATTGCTTAAATCCGAGGTCGTAAATATTCCTTTGTTTTCCTCTAAGAGTTTTATAGATTTGCTCTGAAATTTAGGCAGAGGATCCATTTGGAGGTGATTTTTACATTCTGTGCAGTGGGGGTCCAAAATCATTCTTTTACATGTGTGTTTGCCCCAGCATCACTTGTCAAAGAGACTATTCTCTTTTTTTAATTCAGTTTATTTAAGTGAAAATAAAATTTTACCCATTTTTCTCACCCCCCCACCTGCTGCCTCTGGTAACCACCAATCTGTTCTCTGTGAGTTTTGAGATGTGTGTGTATGTGTGTGTGTGTGTATATAATAAATGTATGTATTTATATAAATTTATATGTATTATATATGAGATATATAACTTATTAGATTCCTCATATATCATTGTTTTTCACTGATATATTTCACTTACCAAAATGACTCCCTTTTAATCTAAAAAATAGTTTACTGTAGTGTGAAGTTTCAGAATTACTTCAATATGAAGCCATCAAAAGACAGGATAATAAATTATTAAGAGAGTAAGTCCTGCATTTGGAGGGCTTGCTCCCTGAGAATGTTCTGGCTGGAACCTTAAAATGTTAGTAATGTGTGGACAGTGAAGAAAGTGTCACATTCTTGTATGCGGGATGGTGACAGAACTGAGAGGTGACAGGGATAACTGGAGAGTAGGGGCGTTGAAGGTAAGACGCAGTTAACCCGTGTGTCTTTCGAGTCCCACTTCATTCGCCCAGTGCTCTGCCCTCGGCCTCCTGTGCACAGCGTGGGCCGCGCGTCGGACGTGGCCAGGTGAGTTCTGAGGGCGAGTGAAGATGTCCGTCCCTGTGCTCCGGGCGTCCTCCGACACAGCAGACGTCTCCCGAAGTCCTGGGCAGAGCTAATCACTTCAGTGCCTGCTGTCTAAGCATCGTGTGTACACCCCTCCTGTGGGGTGAGTATTTGGCTAACTTTCTGTCTCTGCTGGGCAGTGAGCATCCATAGGCGAGGCCGTCTTACTCACTTTTGGGTCTGTAGCTTAGATGTACACATAACCCAGAGAAGGCACTCAATGAATAGTTAGTGGATTGAATTAAAACCTTGAACTGTATTATAAAATTTAGGTTCTTCAGAGTGAAATCTTGGTGAAAGATGGGAGTTAGGTTTCATTTTATGCCCTTTTTTTCTAGCAAGTTGTTGGTATACCATGACTTTGTCCTGTTGGTATCAGAGTGCATACTTAGTACTTCTAAATGTTAGGGTAACGTGGGTCATGAGTAACCTGTCATTACTGCAATTTGTCCTAATGTGGCATTGCAAAAACAAGGTGTGGTCGAAGGGGGCAGTGGATTTTGCTGCTTTGGGACTCAGTGAGCGCTGAAAGTCGGTCTCGGGAACCCAGCTGCCTGGCGGAAGTTCGCGCGGCGTCTCAGCCGCGTTGTGCTCTTCCAGACCCATCAGGCCTGGTGCCGTCACACTGCTAAGTGGAACGAGGGTGGCGACTTGGGAAGGAACTCAGATCCTCGCAAATGGCTTTAACCTTTGGAAACTCTCTCCATCTGTGCCATCCTTTATTTTGAAAATTAGTTGCACAAAAATTCAAATTTAGTGATGGAATACACTAGGAGCCGATTATTCGGGTTATAACGAAAGTCTGTACTTTAACAAGAACCCACTGTGGGGTTCCCAAGCTCTTTGATTTGCCCAGAATTAAACCAAGTAAACAAACCCCCACGTATCACAAATCCCTTTAAGCAGTTCATGAAACTGTTCAGACAACTTTACGTGCAAAATGTGCTTTTGCAAAGTGAGGTGACTCTGTGTTATCATATAATGCCTCTGTGGACAGGTAAAAGAAAAACTCTGGCCAAAAAAATTTTTTGGAGTATTTTAAATTTATTGAATTTCTCAGTTTGCTCAGGGTTTTTTCCCTGTGTTATTTATATTATTTTAAAGAGGGTTATCTCAGTTTTTGAAAAAAATGTTAAAAAACAAGCATTGTGTATGAGCTTAAAAGAAATGGACAGGTAGGGAAACTGAGGCATTTTTGCAACTCCTTAGCCATATTGCCTTTGAAAACGAAACATATATAAAATCGCAAACAAAGCCACACTGGTCTTGTTCTCTTACTGGGAATCAATAATCTTTAACCTTTGCCGTCTTCAACCTTGGTCTCTCCCCCCAGCACCGACCTTCCGAGGCCCTTGCACTGTGCAGACGCAGAGTGACTTTGTTTCGGCCATCATTCAGGTGCAGCTCCGTCCAGGGGAAAGGCACGTGGGGATAAAGCACAACATCAGGGGTCAAGTGAGGCCGACGGCACAGAGGTGGTCCACCAGCCGCGGCTTGCCTCTAGGCCTGGGCTTGTTCCTCCAGCGTGTTGTGTGCGAGCGCAGACCCCGAGGGCGCTGGCAGGGCCCGGAGGGTCCAACCTCCTCCCACCGCTGGCGTACTGGCTCACCCGTTGTCCTCGGTGTGGGCGGTAAGTGCGTCTGGTGTTGCTAGGAGCTTCAATTCGGACGCAGCATGTTTGTACTCGTGTATCGATTACTTTTAAAAAGCGATTTCTCATCTTGTTTGTTTTCATTATCAAGGAGGTATCCTTTGGGGCGTGAGGAGTTTTTCCCTTTCTTTCTTTAAAGCATCAATTGCAGCCTTGACAGGCTGTCACTGGGAGGGAGGGAAGAGTAGATAGAGGCTCTGGAATTACATCTTTGTCCGTTGTTAGCTGGGCGACCTTTGTCAAGGTAGCTGATTCACGCAGCAGTCACTGAGTGGAGACCTGTTGTGTGCCCAGCACCAGGCAGGGCCCTCCAAGGCCTCATGTGATGGAGAGGGACGCAGTCAAGGGGCCGGCTAAGGAAGGCCCTTGGCCGCAAGGCAGGGGCATCCCACCAGTCTGCAAGGATTGGAAATGGCTTTCTGGAAACGGGGAGACTTTCCCTTGGTCTCAGTTTCTTCTCTGCAGAGCAGGTATGACAGTACCTCAGAGGTCAGTGCTGAGTGTTAAATAAAATACGACAGGTGAAAATGTCCGTTGCACAGTCTGCTGGCTCCTGTCCACCTGCCCTGGGAAAGGCCAGCGTCTGACAGGGGCGTGGAAGGAGGGCGCTCAGTCTATGGCAGTGTTTCCATGGAGACGTAGGTGGAGATGGACTGACACATCCCGAAAAGAGGAGGCACCCAGGGGAAGGAGGGCTTGGAACTGGGCAGAGGTCCCAGGGCAGGTGGTGGTCTGCTCCGGCGCACTAGTCCCCAGGTGACTTGCACCCACACCTTGGCACCCTCTCTGCCCTGGGGGTTTGGGAGGAGCGTGGGTGTCTGCTTTCATGCAAAGGGATGACAGCCTGAAGTTCTGGTTGCCCAGTAATGGCTCCTGCACTGTGGTCTACTTATCTCGAATACATCGTGCTGCGTTACTTATGAAAACCACCGACTCGTGCAACTGCTGAAGCATTTTGATTTTTCCAGTTTAAGTTGAGAAGAAAATGGTACTGTTTGGAACTGCTGTGTGGAGGTTTCCCGCAGAGTGAATTTTTAGAATTGCGCTGAAAGGAGAACGGCCCATTCTGTGACTCTGTCACTTCACCTAAAAAAAAAAGTTTAGTGATGGGAAGAAAAAGAGGTGAGTGAGTTTCCATCGATTCAGGCAAAACCACAAAGTGAATGTAGTCTCTGGTCCTCTGCTGTTCTATCTTCGATTCGTCAATTCATTAACCAAGTAGCATATTGATTAAAAATGAAGAAATTTAGAAAATTAGACAGCGATCTCATCTTGAGAAGGAAATGGACGGTGTACATGCTGGGCTGGTGAAGCCGTGCATTAAATCCTCTTACTGCTTCAGCTGTGAATACTGTTGTTTTTTCAGCTTTGATCTGTAAGTGGTGGTTCTAATGATAGAATATAATAGAAGTTAATAGTGAGGAGTGGTATTAAGTTTGAATTTTTTTAAGCCCAGAATTAAAAATCATTTTTTCCCTGGGATAAGTTGAGTGAAAGATGCTTTCTTCTGTTTGTTCTGGTGACGTGCAGGTCATGTGCAATCTAAGTGGCTATTTCACAGAACGGCATGGTGCACTTCTCTAACCGGTATACGTCCGCAGGAGTTAGAGTGAGCAGTTATTTTGGAGGAGCAGTTGGGTTGCAATCCTCTGAGCGTATGCTTCTCCGTCCACAGTGGAGCCAGACAGCGAAGTCCCGCTGGACGAAGGGGTGAGGAAGGACCCCTGAATCCTGTGTTCCTGCCCACCAGCCACGGTGCTTCAATCACAGGCTCATGAGTCTCGGGTTTCCTGTGCATTCCAGCTGACTCTAGGGTGATCGCTAATAAAGACAAAGGCCAAGGGACAAATAATTTTTATATTCCTCTTGGCAAATACCTTTTTGATTCAGTCTCAGTCTAACTGTCTAGAAAATTTGATTGAAAGCAGGACGTCGCCAGGAAGTAAATCTGATTAGGGCTTCCTACGCTGCAGTCTACAGGAGCCATTTCATTGTACAGGGCTCATTCCTCACTTATCGAAAGTCATTTTATGGCCCCACCTTGTAGCAGGGACACTTCCAGACTGACCCAGGGGATGAGGCATTGGGCAATCTTCCAAGCCATGGGCCCTGGGTGATTCCATTTATTGAAAATACTACTAGTACTTTCATTTTGTCTAGAGAAGTGTCTCCAGTTGCTTGCCTTCTCTTTATTCGGGTGCCTCAGATCACACCACCAAAGCCTTTGTCTCTTCCTCGAGGCCTGTGCAGCATTTGTCAAGACAGGTGGGGAGTGGGAGCGCCAGAGTTCAGGTGCGGCACAGTGTCCCCAGAGGGTACCCTTTACTTGGGCGCTTCTGGAAAGGGTAATAGGCTTTTGCAGGCTTTCCCAGGAAAGTGGAACTAGTGTAGCAGAAGGAGGGACTGCCCATGCTTCTACCTTGAGCATTTTATTTCTTCTTGAGATGTTGTGTGTTCTGGGAACCGCGAGGAGCCTCTTCACCACCAGCTGTGCACCCATCCTGCATGTCCCTGTCGCGGGGAAGTCTGTGGGAATGGGGCCAGTGTGCTCCTGGCTAAAACACTGAAACCCGGGAGTGGGCTTCAGACTTCATTTCTGCACTGACCGACTGAACCACAAACACAATTGTCCTTCAGAGATGATGGGACCTGTAATGGCTGTGTTCTCAAAGCACAGGGCCCATTGAACCCCCCACTCTGCTTGAACCACACTGAAGCATGTTTGTGTGGAGAGGCGCACTTAGGGGTCCTGTCCGGAAGGTCGAGGGTATTTCTCCCCCATGGCAGCCTACGAGGAACGGGAAGTCCTCCTTTCCCTCACTTCCCATTGGCTAGGTGATGGCGGAAGTGGAATTACCCCAACTTGGAAACCATTTATGATGGAGCTGTGGCTTGGGGAAGAGGTTCTGGGGTTGGCAGGGATCAGGGACCTCAGGGGACCCCCAAAAGAGACTGGAGCTGGCGCCCATCTACCATCACCGATCGTTCGCAACCCCCTTTTTCTCTGTTCTGCCCATCATCTCCAGAATCGATCGACTTGCTTCCCTTTCCACTCCCCCTATCAGTTCGGGGTTGAATTGGGCTGAAAGCAGATGTCACTGGGAACTAGATCTGACTAGGGTTTCCTACAACGTTTCTGGAGTTTCTTCTACTAAAATCGGTCTCACTGTTTTCCACTAGCTTTCTCTCTGATGCAAACATACATCTTTTCAAGGATTTCAGGATGGGAGTCAGAATAGGTTTTTTTTCCAGACCAATATGAGGGGCATCTGGGCTTTTAAAATTGTGGGATGTGATCTTTACCTATTGGAGCTCAATCAAAAATTTTTAAATCGATCCCTCCATTTGTATTTAGCTGTCAGTATTGGACATGAACCCAGTACTTATGGAGACTTTGGTTTCTTTCCAGAAACAATTCTTCATCATGCCCTAATTGTATGATGTGATTTTAGCAGAATTAATAAGAAATAACGTAAAATTATACAATTAATGGCATTCAGCTTCAAATTACAGCCTGTGCTCCCCGCGGGGCGGCGGCCTGCATGTGGCAGCCACGGCGGGCGCCAGGGCTCTGACTCCTTGGTCCGTGGGCCAGCTTCCTGGGGCCAGTGCTCTGGGGCCGACAGTCCCGGACAGGCGGTGCTTCAGGAGCAGGCAAGGTCAAGGGGGACGTGGGTCTGAAATGCCTGGTTACATAAAGACCAAGGAGGTCAGTGCTGTAGACTCTGGGAGTGAAAGACTAAGCATTCTTTTCTTTTTTTTTTTTTTTTTGAGAAGAAACCCCAGACCGAGGACTTCAGGGTAGGAGCAGGGAGCATCTGGGCAGGTGCTCAGCATCTGGTTGCGAGGTAGCCAGCCCCGAGGCAGAGGAGTTCCTTGTGAAGTAGGGAAGGTGCCTTCCCTTCTTCTTCGTCGCTCACTGTCAGCTGGCGCACCACTGACCCTGGGCTGCGCGAGGCAGGGGCAGGTGCCTGGCCAGGGGATGGAAGGGCTGGGGACAGTGGGCCCAGACAGTGCAGGGCTTTGTAGAGGGAGGAGGAAGCTGGGGAGGCAGATGGCAGAGAAATGCTGAGTATGCAGCCGGAGGCGGGGTGTCTCTGGTGCACCCGGCTGCAGGTACAGGCTTATTTTTCTCAGATGAGGGATATGTTTAGATCAGCATTAGTAAGTCGGGGACTGCCTGTATTCAACTTCTGCGGCTTCCAACTGTTCTTATTTTCTTCACCAACTGACTTTATTCACACTGTTTATTTGGCAGGGCATGACCGAATAAGGAGCCTAGTTCTTTTTGGCAGGAAAAGTTCATTAATTTTAGTCAGCTCCCCACACGTTTTACAAATGTGCTCAAAGAAATAAATCACCTCTGCTGGCCACACAGACGCCATCACATTGCCAGGAGTGCTGAGTTTTCGGATAGCGAGGACGGCCATTTGTGTTGACACTGTGAGAAAGAGGGACAGTCCTCGGGAGCACCCAGAACTAGAGCTGCCAGGGAAAAGGACGATCGGTACTGAAGTGTCAGGCAGAGCGCAGACTTCACTGATCATTCCCAGCTTTCTGAAGATGATCTTAATTTCGTAGAGTCTGTAAATAGCGATCGCCTTATAAAAGCGATGGAAGGTTGGCCGTGCCAAACTCCCCCGTCCGTCATCTTGATGCACTTGGAGAAGAGCCCCGAGGTGGCATTTTGACTTACTGGGGTCCTACCTGTGCTGAGTTTTCCTTCTACTTAGACCCTGGGACCTCAGAGCTGGGCAGAGACTGCATTCCCACCTTCCTTCTGCTCTCGTCTGAGAAAGGGCTTGAGAAGTTCCTTTAAACCTCGTATGTTGTAGGCCCAGCCGTGCTCACTTACTTACTCCCCTGTTATTTCTCCCTATCCTGGGTTAACGGGTGTCCCCTCTAAATTCACATCTACTCGGAATCTCCCAGTGTGACCTTGTTTGGAAATAGGATCTTTGCAGAGGTAATTCATGAGGGTGAAGTCATACCAGATGGGGGTGGGCCCTAAATCTAAGGACTCTTGTCCTTATAAGAAGGCCACTCGAAGACACAGGCACAGGAACAATGCCACGTGTCAGCAGAGGAAGAGAATGGAGCAGTGTGTTGGCACGCTAAGGGACGCCCAGGACGTCTGGGAGCCACCGGAAGGCAAGAGAGGCTGGAACAGACTGTCCCTCAGGGCCTCCTGGAGAAGCAGCCCTGCCAAGGCCCTGACTGCAGACTCCCAGCCTCCAGGACGGTGAGAGGAAGCACCTCTGCTGCACTAAGCCACCCCATTTATGGTGCCTCGTTACGGCGGCCCTTGCCATCAGATACACCCACCCCTGTACTTCTGCGTCATCTTCGTCCACTTGAATACAGGGGCACACTGCCACTCACTCTGCGTTTCTTCTAGTTCTGCCCCGGGGGAGGGGAGTGAGAAGTTCTTGTAAGCCAGTTTAAGTGGCCTAAGCTGGTTTTCCTTCCCGTCCAAGGCTTTGTAGGAAGCCGGTGTCCCCAAACCCAGTCTAAATAGAGACCCTGCCCAGCTGTGATACAGGGTCTTTTCTCACCTAGACTATAAAATTGTCCTCCGTTTGGCCAGCTTCTGGCCACAGCTTCTGTGCTTGCATCCAGCTTTCTCCTCTGCTGTTTGAGACAATTTGAGGCTGATTTAGAGGTATGTTTAGGTGTCAGGAGAAGACAGAAGCCAAAAAAACCCTTCTTCACCTCCCGCCCTGCCTTTTAAGACTAGGGCATGGAGCAGCTTGGGTCCTGGGAGAATTGGACCAGGCCAGATCCCCATCGCTGAAGGGCACACACTAGCCTTTCCAGCAACAGCTTTCAGTGCTAAAACGAAAGCACAGAGTGGGGAGTAACAGCAGACAGGGAGTCCGTTCCGGGGTTCAGGCAGGCTCCGGGATCCCAGGTGTGCCTGGGATGACAAGGCTTCCACCAGTGTGGCAGTGGAGGGTGCGTGGCTGGGATGGAAAGCTTTTTTGCCTGGAGTGATCATGGCAAAGTGATTTAATATTTCAGTGAGAATTTAAGGAATAGTGTCATCTTGGAATTCTCTCCTTGGCCTGGAGCATCACTGTTATAGTCAGGGAGGCTTAGGTGACCCAGCTCTGCTTCCAACCCACTGCATGTCGGAGTATCCCTGTCGGAAATGATGACAGTGGTGCCACTCAGAGCTGGTGACAAGGTCAGATGTACAGGGTGAGGTCAGCGTGGGTGTACAACTGTTCGTGTGGAAAATAATGCAATAATTAATAAATAATAATACAAGAATAAACCCTGTTTTGCGTACTCACAACTATAAACCTACTTCGGCCCCACCCTGCCCATCAAGCCTCAGCACCGCTCCTGGCTCTCCGTGATTCGGTCATTACCGGTGGCTGCCAGGTTGCCTGCTCAGTGCTTCTCGACCACAGCCTTCTCCTTTGCAGGATGAACAAACCAGGCCTGCTGCCCTTCTGGGCTCCTGTTGAGTGTTCAGACCTGTCATCTCTCATCTATCAAGTCTGGTGGGAGCAAGCAGCCTGACATAAATACTATATAACCTTCACAAAGTTCTGTCGTGAAGGTAGTGACTGCCAAAACTAGGCAGCTTAAGATGAGATCTTCAAAATACTTAGTTGGTGGGGGTATACAGATTTTCACTTTTAAAAATTGAGATATTTAAACATGGGAAAAACTGTTTTGCAGGATGCACAGTGAGGATCTTTTGTTAGGATCTATGTGTGAATCACCGTGCTTTCTATTTAGGGCATTGAAGTAAAGTTATAGCTAAACGATTGATTTAAGTCTCAAAGAAATCTACACCTTTCTGAAACAGAACCTAGACTCTGGAATTAAACAAAAACGGTGTGCTGGAGACAGCTAGCATAAAACCCCTAATGTCCCATTCTATGCGGCTTAGAGTCCCCTCTAAGGACCCTTTTAGTTCTACTGAAAATTATCATAATATTCCTTATAGGTTTGGTTACTGACTTTCCGAGTTTATATGAATTTAGAAAAAGCAAAGGGTAGAAGGAGGGAAGTAACATTTATGGAATGACTACTATGTGCCAGGCGCTTGACATGAAGTTTATGATCTCCACTTTACAGGTGGGGAAGTAGAGGCTCAGGGAAGTAAGGTAACCTGCGGAAGTTGACCCAACTACAAAGTGGTGCAGTTGGGATTTGAACCCAAGTTGGATTGCCTGCGTAGCTTTCCCCCTATAATAATCTGGACCACCTGCATGGAACAAAAGGCAACCTGACTTTAGCAGAAGCACGGAAGAGCTCATTGTGACACTGACCAAAGACCTGCGTAGTCAGTACTCACCGGGAGATCGAATTAAGGTTCTGCACCTCCCACCTGAGAAGGCAAGGATGCACACACTACAGTGCTCTTGAGGAATTAGGGGTTCAAGTTATTTTAAAAGTTTGGGTCGGTGCAGGACAAGTCTGTATTTCCTGAAAATTCCTCATATTGACAACCTTGTCTTCTCCTGGAGCAGGGTCAGTGAGATTCTGCAGGGTCTCACTCTGCAGATAAAGCCATCCGGTCCAGTTCTTCCTTGTTGAAACGAAGAAGCAACGAGAGAAGCATGGTCATAGGCTGGGATGTGTTCCTGCTTGTTTTTCCTGTAGTTGTGACCAGATTCCCTTGGGAGTGCTTTTAAGCAAATAGTTACTTGGGACATTGCTGTTGTTTTGTTTTCTTACTTTTGGTGTGCAAATATTGCTCTCCGCCTGTTTCCTGGCACTTTTTTTTAAGCACTACCACTGGGGAGTGCATGCAGCCTGCTGGGCAGTGGCTGTCAGTGCCTTGTGGTGCATGCGCAGGAAGGCTCACGTCAGCCGGCCTTAAGAAATCCATCCGCGGTCTCTGAGGATGAATCATTCATGAAAGCAGGTTTTCCATCCCGCTCACTGGGTGCAAGCTTTTCTTGCAAAGTTGATTTTGTTTTTCAGTATCCCTTTGCCTTTCTGCCTGTTTTCCACACAGTTTCTGAAGTATGAAGTCCACAGTGTTTTTTTTTTAAGTCCAAAGGAATGTGCACTCTTACCTTTAATTGTCATGCCATGTAATGAGTTCTAGAAATGAAATCTAAGATTACTGATTGTGGACTTAGAAATGCGCTGCAGAGTTGAATGTGGCGTGTGGGTTGGCATGTATGCGTGTGTGTATGTGTGTATATATATGTATATACATAAATATTCATTACTTGTATAAAACTCATGGTTCTTAATGTGATGTCATGGTTCTTATCGCCATGTAGGGGTTTTTCCTTTGTAAGTTAGCTCCCTTGAGATTTTAGTTCATTTAAACTCTTCAAGTGTGTGAAAAAGGTCTTGTGTATGAGGGGAAAACATATGTACTGAACATGCAGGGCTGGAGAGCTAAGGCAAGCCACCCCTCCTAGGCCCACCTATTCATGCCTCACCCCCCTCAGACCGTATGTGTGCGTGTTTCGTGCATCTGTTGGTTCTGAGTTTCAATAGCACAGAAGGGGAGAAGGACAGAAATCACTCTCTAGCTGGCTTCGGGCGCTTATTGAGTTTCAGTAGAATACAGCCTTGTCTTGTCCTCCCAGTAATCCCTCTGCTGAGGCTTCGGAGAACCGGCTGAGCTGCACCTTTGAATGTTACTGCTAGGTTTTGTGCCCACCTGCCAGTTGACGGGGGCAAACACTAGGCCCTAGTGTGTCCTTTGCTGTTAAAGCAGAACAGCACCCCCAGGATTTGACAAGCGGGAGATAGCAACCAGCAAAGCAGCGGCCGGCCACAGGCTTCTCGGGTCCTAGCTCCTACCCCAGGGTTTACTACAGAAGAAGGTTTAAGAAACAAATATATCCAGCCTTCTCTGAGACTCTGTCTTGATATGTTTTTGAAGGTCACATGCCATATTAAAAATTTAACATCTGCATGTGAAAATATTCTTCCAATTAGACTTCTGCCAGTCTTGTTGATCAATCTCAGCTCAACCTGAATGCATTACCTTGCACATTAAAGAATAAGCAGATCATCATCTAGACCAAGGGTGTCGAACTAATTTTTACTGGGGGCCACATCAGCCTCGAGGTTGCCTTCAAAGGGCCAAATGTGATTTTAGGACTCTATAAATGTAACTACTCCTTAACTAGGGGCAAGGAGCTTGGTGCTGCTGCCAGGTAGAAACAAGGTGCCGGGCCAGCTAAAATAAGGTAGGGGGCCCTCAGGCCTTGTGTTTACACCTGAGCTCTAGCAAAACGTTCCAAGTAAAGATTCTCAGTGGAACAGCAGGGTAGCGTGAGTTGCGATGACCAATTTCAGGAATCCTTCATTTTCTGATGCTCAAGATGAGACAATGATCTCAAATTCCAGTGCAATATAATTGCCCTAATCACTTTTTATGCCCATTTTGTGATGCAGTGATTGAGGTTCAGAGAGCTGAAGTGACCTGCAGACAGAAGTGATGTAAAATGTTAATAGAAACCAGCGCTCACTAGGCACTTAGTGATTATGATAGTAGATCGCAGAGAACATTAACCTGAGTACCTGCTTGATGTGGAAGCAATTTGTGGGCTTCCTGGGAGCTCATGAATTTATTGGCAGTGGGGTGTCCAACAATTGGCAACTGCAGAGGACGAGCATGTGACGGATGAGGGCTCCTTACCACCAAAGAGGTCCAGCGGGACTTCAGGGAGGTGTTCGGTCTTCCACGAACAGTTTTCAGTTTTTCTTCTTTCTCAAATCTATAATTTTGTCACTGTTTAAAGGAAACCTTGATTGTGGGCCAAGGGTGTGTAGCAAGTTCGCTGACCCAGGGCAGGCTGGCCAGTTCCTCCAGTGGATGGAGGCTGAATCCTCTGTGTTTTCTGAGATGGGCACACAGGACCAAGCCTGGCTTGTCAATCATTCTTTCTCATTGTTTCCTCATGAAACAGCATCTGTCTAGAACAGGGGTGTCAGACTCATTTTCAGCAGGGGCCACATCAGCCTCGAGGTTGCCTTCAAAGGGCCAAATGTAATTTCAGCTCCTTAACAGTTAAGGAGTAGTTACATTTATACAGTCCTAAAATTATTTTGGCCCTTTGGAGGCAACCGTGAGGCTGATGTGGCTGATGAGTGTGACACCCCTGAACTAGAAGGACACAGAGGAGGACAGGTGAGGGTGGAGAGCAGCCAGTGGGCCACTGACTCGTTGGTGGGGCTGCTTAACTCTGAGGCCAGACAAAGGCATGCAGTATTTGTATCTGGGCAGAAATCGTGTTTTTCTAAGTCTTGAGTACCTTGTTATATAGCAAACCGAGGTTATTTTATAACCTTACCTGTATTATCTGTAAACTTTTTCATTATATCAGTTTGTTTCATTCTCAAAACAGATGAGACTTACGTCAGCTGTCTCTTTTAATTCACTCAAGCTCGTCGATAGTTCTCCTGTCATTTGTAGATTACTTCTTTCTCAGCCAGATACAGGCCGTCTTCCCCAACGATGGTGGCAGCTTCCTCGGGGGGCAATTTACAAAAGCACAGCCACCCCTCCCTACCACCTACGGTTTCTGCTTTCTAAAAAATATTGTTTTGTACCCCAGAGGAATAAAATATCTTCTTCCAGAAAAAAAGGCTCCTTACTAAAAGTAGATTATTGTTGTTTGCTGATGGCTTCATTTCCCTGAAAGCACGTATCCCCAGAACGGTCCTCCTCTTAGCAACCCTTGGTAGCTGCTCACAGGAGCTGTGCGGTCTCATTTCGACACTTCTTTCTTCTGATCAGCTAAAACACAAGGTGCCCCTATGTCTCTGGAATGATAACATTATTCAGATAGGTGTGTATTTGCCGCATGGTGCATGCTGGCTTAGAGAAGTGAAAACTGTAGAGTGACTTTTTCCTTTACTGGGTCTGTACTGTGTAGCTATCTATCAGAAAAAGTAATATGCACCAGCCTCCACCCCCGCTGCCCCCCATTGTTTTAGTGAAGTAGAAGGAAACAAACTACTTTTTGTTGTCCCTGAATCCTGGCAAATACTCTTACAGCCACAGGGGCCGCATGTCCCCGCTGGAGGGGCGGGCTGGGTCTCCTGGCTGTCATTAGCTCACATTTGTTATCTCGGTGCAGCAGTTTGCAGTCAGCTAGCTGGCTTTTTCCTGTGGATGCGTTTTGGGGAAGCAAATCGTAATTCATGCTTTTCCCAAGGTCCAGCACTTTTGCAAGTGACAGAGCATATCTGGCTGAGAAAGCCGCTTCCTGCTGCCCTTGCTTCTGGTTTTCCAACGTGTTGGTGCACTTTCAGTAGGAAGCTGAGCTGCAATAAACACCCAAGGCTGTCCTTCTGAGCTCTCCAAGTGGCGGATGTGCTCCGAAACCCAACAACTAGGACATCATTGCAGCAAGAGCCCCAGAGTAGGGCCAGGGAGGGAGTGGGGAGCATGGAAGGAGGGCCGAAGAGAAAGGGAACCCACCCTGGGTGTTGTCAGGAGAGAAAAGCCAGATTCCCACTCACCACTTTCTCTTAGCTCCGTGGATGACCATTCCTATCTGTTCTTCAACTCCCTCCCTTTTGTTCTCCTTTCCTAGCAGAAACATTGAGGGGCAGTAGCTCAGCCTCGTTCCCTGTTGGACCATCACTTTCAACCTAGACTGTCTCTCTAGTCAGCACCAAGAAGGATGTGATGATGGCACTCTAGAGTCAACACTGGGCCCCACTTAGTCCAGCTGCCCCTGCAGGTGCCTGTGTCTCCTCCAAACGCAGGAGAGTCTCTGTGGGCTGCGTCCCTCCTCGTTGGGGGGCGGGGCAGACCAAGAGCAGTGCCCCCTGGTGATAGCCGGCTGCAGGAAGGTCTGCACTCCCCTTCCTTCCCGGGCTCCCAGGTGTGTTTACTTGTGATGGCACCTGCCATCATTTCACAAGGGCTGGCTTGGAACGTGTCTCCCCCACTCTCTTTGGGCTGTGTAGCCAGCATGGTGATCTGTTCAGCTGAGGAGTAAGTATGACAGGCACTGAACTTTTAGGAACAGTTTTCAGTAACACATGTTCATTGGAGAAAATAAGATAAATTAAGTAGTGTTGAAAACACAACACAGTCCCTCTACCAGGTGGTCACCACAGTACCACACCTTGGTGCGCAGGTGGTCTTAGTTGAAAAAACCCATCTGTCTGGCTAGCTGTTAAACAATTGATCTATCAGTCTATGTAATCTTTATGGGCACATGGGAGTGGTATGACTTGGTATATTGGAGAGTCACTGCATTAAAAAAAGCTTTTAAAGCATGTTTTCTATTTGTTCGGCACGCTGCTGCATTTGTCACTTGGGTTATTGACGAAGCGTTTGGAAGTAGAAGCAGCACCTGTCTGAACATGCGCATGCTTGGGGGTGAGTGGCTGCAGAAGGAGATGCACGTGATCCACTGGGTTAAATCTGCCAGCCCCTGAGTGCAAGAATTCATGGTTTTCTGTTTTGCTTTTTAAGAGATAAACTCTGGAGGTGGGTGATAAGCAGCAAGGCCTAATGGCCAGAGTTTTAAAGGAAACCCAAGATTCAGGATTATGTAAGTGTCCTTAAGTTAGAGGCCTAGAGAGAAACTGTTGGTTTAGCTTTTCATTAGGAATTTTAAGGGGGACTTGGAAATGTGTCCTCTTTTAGGCAGTGACCCACAGTAACTGTGTCCATTGCTGCATCATGTTGCATGTGTCTTTTTTTTTTTTTTTGAATGGGCCCATTTTTAGGGAACAAAATAACAAGGTTTGGCTACATGTCCCAGGGAGAGGCCACAAAAATGAAACCTCAGCATCACATGCCAAGAAAGGAATTCCCCTGACATATTTCAGAGCTGTTGCTTAACGAACCTGAACCGCTTTGCGTTTGTTCGTAAGGGGCAGAGAAGGCACCTCAGGGGGAGCTCCCGGCCTCACCCAGGTTTCGGGACCCGGTGGGGCAGACCCAGTAATTCCCTGGGGTAGTCACAAGGGCACCGGGAGCCCTTCATTTCAGCACCAACGATCGCCCTTTCAAAACGGTATTCAAGGACTTGGTATTTTAGGATTTAATTATTAGCGAGACAGCAAAGGCAAGGCCGTGCAGCTCCAAAACAAATGTCAAATACTCGAGGAGAAGAGGAAACGGAGGGAATTAAAACCTGAAGAGCAATCTTCTGGTCTGCTTTCCCCTCCTGGCGGCGAGGCCGCCAGCACCCCCACCTCAGCGTGTTTAATGAGACAGCGCTGCAGGCTGTGCTGCAAGGGGCAGAGGAAGCGCGCCCCTTTCTAAACCTTATGTCTGGCCGGTACGTGGTACCCGTATGTTGAGTTTACTTTGTTACGTTTACACAAGGTGTTCTATGAGTTCTGGAGCAGGGGAAATATTGAATGAGTGAACTCCAACCTTATTTTGGACATATTCTCTAATGCCTGAAACTTCAGGTTCACTTGGCATTTGCTGGCCTAATATTTCATTTTCCTAATGCTTTTGTTCCCATAAGTAGCATTTGCCAGAGCAACATTTTCTGTTTTGTTTTTTTTATGTTGGTGGCATCAGTAAGTAATACGTCACAAGGAGAAATTGGATACTCTGGTGTATCAAATACATTTTGAACCCTGTTCTCAGGCAATGTGATAGATGATAATTGCAACTCGTGCCTCTGGGAGCGGTTTATCATTGATGAACGTGTGTTGCGTCCGTTACTAATTAGCTCCTGAGTGCCCTCGGGTTATTCATCTCAGACACAGCCAGCGTCTGGCACACAGATACCCAGCAGAGGTGTATTGAATGGAACTGAGTGGCAACAATGGGTATAGACAAGACAGTCACAGGAACATATTGTCATCAGACAGCAGAAACTATCAGCCCTCTGTGATTGTAGGGGAGAGCAAGTATAAAACTGATCTTCAGGATTTTCAGGCTGGTGAGTCTGAATGAGTTTGGCAGATTGAATGAACTGTTTTCTAAGTTTCCTGCACATGGAACCTTGAAAGTTACTTTTTAAAAATGGAATGGAGAGTGAGGACTTAACTCTGATTTCCTACACTTGCAGAGGGGAACGTGTCTTGCTGTGTTGGCTCCCCGTCCCTGCTTGGTTTCATGAAAAGGTGTGGGAAAGTTGGACTTGACCTCCGTAGAGAAAGTGGCTTACCTGTAGGGTCGCTGTGAACCACTCAGTGGTGTGGGTGGGGCAAGCACCTATAGAATTGCTCTAAAGGATTTAGAGAGGAAAGACAAGGGTGCAGAAGAATCAGAATTGGATCTCAATCAATTTAATCAGTAAAGCTAACACTTTGTTCACAACCAGCGAAGCCACCTCCATGGAGCCCAAGATGGGGGTGGTGGTAGGTTCTAGAAGACCTGAACTTCACCTTGCCAGTTCCGGGGGCTGTGGCCCCCCCACCCCGGGGAGGAGTCCTGCCTGCTTGCAGCCCACCCCGCCGGCCACGTGCAGGCATCTGTGTTTGTTCATTGAGGGCAACAGCGTGGAACTGCCCTAAATCATTACTTAGAGCCCATGAGTCCTATTAGCATTTCTCCAA
Organism: Trachops cirrhosus; assembly: GCA_028533065.1. Classification (NCBI taxonomy): domain Eukaryota; kingdom Metazoa; phylum Chordata; class Mammalia; order Chiroptera; family Phyllostomidae; genus Trachops; species Trachops cirrhosus. Next base: position 78,373,216 of record CM052545.1, read on the forward strand.
TTTTCTCTTTTGTCAAGGGAACAGATATCCATTATCAGAATCGACCTGATATATCCTCCCCGGGCTTAGTGCTCAGTTGCCAAAAAGAAGTGAAGAGCCAGCAGTTTAGGTCAGTCTCCAGGAGCGAGTATCTTCGCATGAACAAGACTCAGGACCGACCAGTGCCGCCAGCCTGCAGCGCCCTCCGCACCCGGGCATCTCCGAGTCCGGGAGGCTGTTGGAAGAGAGATCCGCCTCCTTTGGGATGCTGCTGCGTGGATCCCAAATGAACAGTAGGGGACAATTAGGTCACTTGTGCAATGATTGTCGGTCATTTTTCAGTTTTCAGAGAAACTGGTGTCTTTTTAAGAGGCAGTGGCTTTTTCTGCCACCATCTGAGGTGCTTGAACCTGGGCTTGCCTGCCTCGTGTGGAAGGAGGCAACCTTCGTTTTGCCAGGCTGAAGTCCTCTTTCTCCCTGGGGAGGTCCTTGGCCAGAGCTGGGACAACTGCCTGCCTCTCACCCCCCAGCCTCCGTTCTCTCCTGTTCCAGCAGCAGGTATCTTTACCTGACATCCGGGTAGGCCACACCCCCTGCAACCCAGAGCTTAGGCCTCGGGTCTGCTGCCTGCTCTCCGCCCGAGGCCAGGACTCTCTCTGTCTCCCTGAGTGTCCTCTAGCCTCGGGTTTCCCTGTCACCTTGCCTGCTCCTTCACACCTGTGGGGATTACATGGATTTCTCTCGGTTTGCTACCCATCTGTTCCTCTCAGCTGGTGCTGCTCTGCCCAGTTCAGGACTCTGTCCTCACACCTGTGTCCTGGCACGCTCCCTGTAACACCAGCCTTCAGAAAGAGAACACCTTGCTCTCTGGACCCTCAGTAACCATGGAGCCCCTCTGTTCAGCCAGTCTTTTACTGCCCTCCTGTTCAAATCCAAGGGAACATCGGAGCACAATAATGACCAGAAATAAGAGCCCCAGTTGCTGCAGTTATGTCCCGGTGAAAACCTGAGCCCTCAAACCAGACTGGCAGGTTGGGACTCAGCCTCCCCACGTATTAACTGTGTGACTCCACAGTTTCCTTCCCTCTGCCCCGCTCTTTCCTCGCCCTTAATGAAAGTATTTAGTATTACGAGGATTTACTCTTATTATTGTGCCTTATTTTTCTCGGGTGAGCAACCCAGTTCCAGTGACTCAACATCGTACAACATAATTTAGAGACCCTTCTGCAGCAACACGTCCAGACCAGGACACCCGTGGTGCTGTTGACACTAGCGAAACTCTCCAGTGACGTTGTCTGCTGTTTTGTGTGTGTGTTCATGAGCACTTTAAAAACTGACTGGAACCCTGGACTGTTGGCATGGTGCCCAGCAAATACTGTCTCGGCACACAAGTGGATCAGCGGAGGAGTCTCGTTGAAAGGCTGCTGTTGCTGTGCACACTGGAAAAGTATGCTCCCAGAAGATGGCTGGGGGGGCAGTGCATGGGGGCCACCCTGTGCAGGTAAAGGCTATAATAAATCAGGTGTGAAGGGACCAAGTCTGCAGCTTCCAGATCCACGTTCCACCTTTAGCTTTAGAACATGCTGAAGGCTTTGTCCCATCCCTGAAGGTAAAGCTGTTTCTCCTAAAGTCTTCTTTAGATGGGTTTTATTGTACCGGAAGTTCGTTTCTTTCAACTTAAAGACACTATTAATAGTAAGCAAAACTATTATGAATAGGGTTGCTGCAGTTACTGCTCTGGTTGAATTCGGTTGTGGTAGGGTTTCTGGCTGGGTATTCAAACTTTAAACTTCATGTGCAATCTGGGTCATGTAGAGCAACTGAACGTTCACCCCCCCGCCCCTTATTCATGAGAGAGCCGTTTTCCGGGCGGTGGCCTCCCGCAAGCCGCCTTCCTTTTCAGACAGCCCTTACATCATCCCCGCTTGTAGTTAGCTGGAACCTGATACTCCGTAACTGTCTTTAGTCCTCTAGAGTTTCCATCCTTTAGAACAGAACAAGCTTAATCCTTCCTGAAAATACCAGACATTCAAGTATTTGCACTGAGCTCAGCTGTAGGCTGAGTCTTCCCTTTCAGACAGACCCTCCCCCTCATCTTAGGTGGTGTCTCGGCGTCTCACCATCTTACTGGTATTTAGATACCCTGAACTAAAGAGAGACTGCAACCACAGTTAACAGAAGCCCTTGGAACCCTGATCCGTGTCTCATGAGGAATAGAGTTGTGTGGAATTCTCACCTCCTTCGTTCTAGATGATATACATCTGTTAATGCAGCCTCTTCTCCCAGAAGTTCTTTTGGCAGCCATACCACATGGTGTATTGTATCAGTTAAAATGCCTCACTTTTCATCTATATGGTTGATCTATCTCTTTCTCTCTCCTTGTTTATGTGGTTTGGAAGCCAGGTGTGGGAATCCGAATTTTCTGTATTAGTCAGTGTCATCTTGATAGGGCCTGCTTGTGGCATCAGCCTGGTCCAGCTCTGGTGTTTTCTGTGAGTGTCTGACTTGATCAGCCAGGACATGTACTGACTTTCCCAGTTTCCCATCTTTTGCCCAGTTGGGAAACTTGCCTTCGGTGGGTTCGCCCGGGTCTGGGAGGTGAAGCCTGTGAACAGCCTTCCCCTCTCATAAGGCGGTCTCCCTCTCGGTGCACATCCAAAGTGGATGGCTTTATCTCGTCTACTTGTCAGATGTTTCTGTCACAGACACAGACACTTGTAGGTATTAATGTCCGTGGACTTGAGCTGTGGAATGAGGGATTTGGCTGCTCTCGATGAGGGTTTGGAGGAATGCATGGAGCCGAGGAGCGCTCCCCGCTGATGTGGTGGGTCCTTGTGTAATCTCCCCCGCTCCTCGGGGGCCTGGACTGGAAGAGCTCACTGCTGCTGACTCGCTCGGCAGCTGACCGCCTGAGACTGACATGGTCACACTTCTGGAGCCCTCAGCTGTCCAGGTTGAGGATGGGGCGGGCTGAGCTTTGCTGGCTTATCCCTGAGGGGCCTGTGCCTCTGCCCGCCGGCACCTCCTCCGCTTGTCCTGGCCCGGCTTCCCGACGTGCCTGGTTTAGGGGAGGCCCCGGGCTGGGGCTCTGCAGCAGCTGGCTGTGGGGTGCCCTCAGTCTGAGAGGCGGCTGTTTGGTTTCCCTGGCGTGTTTTCTCCCTGTTTTGTAGGAACAGGAGGAACTGCCTTCTCATCGGCCCGTGGAGGCTGGAGTTACCCGAGCTCGGGCTCCCTTTGTGTCTTCTGCTCATTGATTTCCATGTCAGCGAATTCCGTCTTTTCTTGCAGTTCCTTCATTTGAAAATATCCCGTTTTTCTCTTTCCTCAGTCTAGTCACGAGTTCCAAATTATTTGGAACCCCCACCAAAATGATCTGTTTTGTTTTGTTTTTTTTTAAACAAATTTCCGTTTTCTCCCATCTGTACAAAGGGAAAAAGAAATATTTGTGGAGTGCCTACGATGACTCAGGTCTGGGCTGGAACTTAATTCACACCACCCTGTCTGGTCCTTCACAGCTCAGTGAGGTCGGTGGTGGTGTCGATGGCCCTTGCAGAGTTAGAGGCAGCCGAGGTTCTGAAGCGAACGTGCCCAGGGACATGTGGCTGGTGAATGGGGTGGGGGCGAGGAGGGCACGGGACTCTGCCCCCCTGTCCTGCCAGCCTGAGGGACTGCACTGGAGCCCCTCCCACCTGAGGGCCATCTGAGGGTGCTTCAGATTGCCACAGACAGGGTCCACGTGTAGTCCAGGAAACGTTGGAATGGAATCCCAAATGGAATAAAAATACATTGTTTCAAGGTTGAGAAAATGATTTGAAATTTAGAAAGAAAGCATTGAAGGTGAGCCTGTCAGTATTATTTGGGGTCATTGCTTAAAGAAGCCATTGAGGGGTTATCTAATTATTTAGGCTGTTGTACTATTTGTTTTGGGCTTTTTTATTAAATTGATTGGCGTGACTTTGGTCAACGGGGTCACATAGGTTTCAAGTGTGCAACTCTGTGATACGTGATTGGCGTATTGCATTGTGTGCCCACCACCTGGAGTCTAGTCACCTTCCGTCACCGTATATTTGCCCCCCTTTACCCTCTGCCACCCCACCTCCTTCCTCTGGTCACTGCCATGCTGGCGTCTGTCTGTGTCCCTGAGTTTCAGTTTTATATCCCACATATGGGCTGATTTTAGCTTTTTAAAACTAACTTGGATGTCATGTAATTTGCATAATATACAATTCACTCATTTAAAGTGCACGACTCAGTGGTTTCCAGTGTTGTCAGAGTCGTGCCCCCATCAACACAGTCCCCCTTAGAACACTGGCCTCGCCCCTGAAAGAAAGCTGTTGGAGCCCCTTCCTGCTCCCTGACTCAGCCAACCTCGTCCACAGTGCCTTTCCCGGTGGACTCAATTCTGGTTGGAACTCACCAGCTCTACCAACTTAGTGGTCTCCCCGTTAATAAGGTGAATAGTTGCAACATCTTTATTTTGTATTTGTCTTGAGGGTCATGTTTTGAATTTTTGAAAATTGTGCTGTGACAGTACTCTCACCCCACCAAATGCAGTTAGTTACAGTTACCATTTTGATGTGTGGCTTTATATGTGCATTTAAAACCTATACATACCACCCTGGCTCGTGTGGCTCAGTGGATTGAGCATCGGCCTGCGAAGCAAAGGGTTGCTGGTTCGATTCCCAGTCAGGGCACATGCCTGGGTTGCGGGCCAGGTCCCCAGTGGGAGGCACATGAGAGGCAACCACACATTGATGTTTCTTTCCCTCTCCCCCTCCCTTCCCCTCTGTCTAAGAATAAATAAAGAAAAATCTTTAAAATAAATAAATAAAACATAACATACTGTGCTCCTGCAGCCAGCTTTCTTTCCTTCGACTTAGTAATGCCTCTCAGACGTCTCCTCGCCGCAGTAAGTGTGCTTTTGCAACAGCCTTTATGGCTTGGGTAGTTTTGTATCAGACGGACACCTGCTAACCTACATTTCCATTTGGACTCTTAGTTTCCTTCTAATTTCTTAACAATTATATATGATGCTGTTATATAAACATTCTTTGTGCCACATTTTTATGCACATCTCTGATCATTTTCTTTGAATTAATCGTTGAGTGTGCAATTGCTTGTATGCAAAACCAAAAGTTTTTGACCAATTAGATGCATTATATTTTTTGCTTTTTTTTTTTTTTGCTCTTGTGCTTGTCTCAGTTACTGTCCTCAAGCATTTGTGAGTTGTTTTCTCGTTTCTATCTACACCCCGTGACTGAGTACCCAGCAGCATGAGTCATGGGATTGTATTAAATACCTGATGGGCTTACAGTATAACAACAAATTCCAAATATGCACTAAGACCTTTTTATGGTGATGATTCAGAAAGCACTTCAGGAGCTTGTAGCTTGTTACTATGAACATCATCTTTAAAGTTATATTTTTAGTTAATACATTAATGGTTGAAAAAATTAGAAAATAGGTATGAACAAAAAGAAAGAAAAGTAGAATTAAATCTTCTTAAACACCATGCCAGGCACAATCCATTTGCCGCTTTGGCCTATATCCTTAGCAGACTCTCCCCCACGGGAAAATACAAAACTCACCAACCAAACAAGCAAACAAACGAAACAACCAGATGCACATCTTTTAAAATCAGTGAATAGCTCTGCATGAAGATTAATGTCAAATGTAAGGTTTTTGAAGCTTGTAAGTGTAGATTAAAAAGCAACTTGGTCTTAACATTCTGAACAATTCATATTTTTAAAAAATTCACTTTGCCTTAGTTTCTGGCATGCTGTTTAGAAGTGTAACGCATTTGTTTTGTGAGGGTGATTTTTTTCTTCACTGCTTCCCTGCTGCTCTCCACGCCTCGTGTCCTTATTTGTATGAAAACTTCCCAGGTTCCTTTGTGTGGAGTCTCTCCCCAGTTGCTCGCCGCTGTTACCCGTGGGCATTGGAATCCCCTGGACACCTTCAGATTTCCTTTTTGGAAATATTTGGAAATATTACATTGCTTTGTAATTATGTTGTGTTCCACATCCCCGATGCTTTATTAGTTCCCAACGTATTTGATAAAAAGGAGGTAATTAGTGTATTATGGCTTCTTTTGAATTGTTCTCCAAGATAAACAGAGGGAAGTGCTACATGGGTAAAAGTTTACATAACATGGACAGATTTTGTCACAAACTCAATGTCATCTCAAGCACATTTTATTTATGGAGACTTTGCACATGCATTTATCTCTAAGAATTAAAAATTACCATTGCTTCGTGGTCACTCTGTAATTTCAGTAGTAACACTGTACCCTGTTTCTTTTTATTATGTCCTGCTTTTGTAACTAAATGCTAACATCCTCCTTTCAGTCCTGAGACTGAAATCAAACCAGACCAGGACATTACACGTGAAACACTTTTTCCCTCACTTAGCCACAGGAGCTTTGCAATTATTCGGCTAAAACAAACAAACAAAATATAATAACAATAACAACAACAACAATAAACATCACTACGTTCTAAAATGAGCACGTTTACTACAATGTTTGGAACAACTTCGTAACTTCCTTCCTGAACCATGACCAAAGTATTTTCTTGGTTGAAATATGAATCACATTTCTTTCCACCAGTGCTTGATTTCCCTCTGACCTACTACCTCTCTCATAGTTTGCATGGGGGGCCGTGCCCATTTTCATAATTTTACATAGATGTTACTGTAGACTGTCACATGACTGCCCTCACTTGGTGGGGGAAAGTCTCTTGATTTTTGTCCTTTTCCAGCCTGGCCAAGATCATCATTTCTGCCACAAAGCTTCAGTGAACTTGAGACCGGAATAAGAGTCGGTCCCTAGGCGCTCACAGTCCACAAGGGAGGCTTGACTGTACTGCCTTTATAATCTTGAAGTTTTCCAAACTAGACTCCAGGCTTGTGGAGGGACCTGAACCTTGTTGACCTTGACCATCCCCAGGGCCTATCGCCGTATTGGGGATGTAACTGTTGCTCAGTAAATATTTGTTGACCAGAATTTAATTGAACTGAATGTTCCCTACCCATTGCCTCTGTTTTACTACCCAATTTCTTGCTAACCCCTGCGTTTTGTTTCTCTGTTTTTACCACTATCAAAACCATGGCCAGGGTATGGCCATGACCCTCCTGTCCCTGATGGACTAGACTTGCGTCCAGCAACTTCTCCCTGACTTCTTTTGAGAGTGACAATACTGGAAACTTCTTTCTTGAAACACTCCCACCTTTTGATTTCAGGGCTCTGGCCCTCGGCCTGCCTGTCTCCTAGGCCTGCCTCTCCTCCTTTGTTGATTTCTCATTTCACCACTCAAGCACACTGTCTGCCCAGACCCTGCATTCAGGATGTCCACCCACTCTTCTTAGGTGGCTTCCACCATCTCTGCTAAGCAGATACCCCAAAAGTTTTAGCCATATAACTGCAAAGCTCCCTTTGGGTTATTAAACCCAAAGTCCTCACATGTCTGCCAGCCTTCCTGGCTTTCTACTGGGAGCTTCATAGGTATTCATGTAAAGAGTGACACAGTTCTTTACTTTGCCCTTGACCTTCAGCTTTGTAACCAAATGATTTGTTTACTGAATGAGTATGTGCTAAGGATGTTGACTATTGGTGTGGCCGCTAGGATATCAAAACTTTAAGAATAGAACTGTAGCCTAGGATTGAACAAGGAAAGCATGGTGGCAGGGAAGAGTCACGACCTTGTTATTCACCCACCCAGTCCCTGCTGCCCAACCCAAAAGGCTTCCCATTTGAAAACCATTGAAGTAGGTTCTTTCTGAGGTGTCATCTGATTCTTTTATCATCAGACCCTCAGTGATGTCTGCTGCCTTTTAAATTAGTGATAACCTTTGTGAAGGTGAATGCTAAAGGTCGCTTCTCACACCTGTTGGTGTGATTTATCGTAAACTTACCTTTAAGAGATTTTGTTTTTGTTTCCATAAAACAGGACTTTATACTGCAGTTACTCAAGGTATTAAGATTTTATTCCTGTGTATTGGCAGCTGGTATCAGAAAAGTCTATTTCATTTCAGTTCAGGGTTGAAGAATGTGGGGTAAATTGAACTGAGTAAAAGGAGACTGTTTAGCAATTATCTGTTGGCATTAGCTCCCTTCTTCCAGGTGTGTGGCTTTGGGGTGATAATGGGCTGGTGATCAACAAAGCTTGTCTTAAAATTCTTTCTTCCCTCAACCCCAGGCCCCAGCTCTCTCCTGACTCTTTCCCCTCCCAGACCACCTGCACCTTTCCACCAGCCACAAATGTGGGTGTCCCCAGGACTCCCCCTGCTGCTTGGAGTCCCCATTCACCATGTTGCCTTCAGCTGTCAATCACATAGATGCCTCCAAAACCTGGCCTGCAGTTCCCAGCTGTCTTCAGACCCCTAACCTTGACACTCCACTTGCTTGTCTGACAGGGCTATCTGGGAGACCCAGCAGCACGTTATACTCAACTTGCCTAAACTGAAACCCCAGTTTACACAACACAAAGAACAGTTTCTCCTCCTTCAGCCTGTGTAATGTCTGTGGACAGCTTACCCAGGCTGCGAGTCCCCAAGTCCAAGTTAATTCATTCTTACCTCCTGGTCTCCTTCCTTCATCTCCCACACCCTGCCATTCACACTTTATCATTTAGGATTCTTTCTGCTGCAAGTACAGAAAAGTCAGGTCAAACACGCATAAACAATGAAGTGCATGTATGATATGATCTTGTGTGTTCAGGATATATTAACATTTGTCACACATATGAAGGTGTGGGTATATGTGAAGCAAATGAAATCTTTAAAGGGTATTTGATGGTTCCCATAAGTGCAAAGTCTGGAGCGGAGCGCCATGCCAGCGTGGCGATCTGGTGTTTCTCTCACTCTCTCTGCCCCCCACTCCACCACCCCCCTTTCTCCCTCCTCCTCAGTCCTCTGTGCTCTCATGCTCATCCTAGGGCTCCCCTCTTGTTTCCACGATGGTGACACCACTTGCGCAGTTGCTCTGGCTGATCAGCTGGGGGCCATCTTTGACCCCCCCTCCCTTCGCACCTCACATTTAATCCCTCAGCTCCTTCTTCAAAGTGTCTCTCCCATCCAACCAGGGAGGAGTGCAGACAGGAAGCATGAGTCAGATGTGGTGATGTTTGAGGAAGGAAACTTGAGAAAAGATTAATGACGATTCTCCTGAGGAAGGGGAGGTGAGGGGGCCCTGGTCAGCAGTGGGAATACTGGGGTTTGGGGAAGAGTTTAATGGGAGTAGGCTCCCAAATGCTTTGAGGGGATCAGTGCACTGCCTGAAGAATGGCACTCCTTATGTTATGTCATAAAGCACATCGATTCGATTTGTTTTTAGACAACTTTAACGTGTGTCCCACGAGAAGAATGCTTTCACTGTTACACATCTGAAACCAATAATTTTCTTTTAACATGCAAATATAATATAAGCTCCATTTTTCATTACTTTCCCTACAAAGCTGAAAGCAGTTCACTTGCCTTAGAGATTTTCATTCTCATTGTGTTCTGATGTGACGCTACCTTTCATTAATCCCTTCCAGCTAAGCAAAATTTAATTAAAACCACCTCACATGATGGCAACCATTTATGCATGTTAAAAAGGAGCTCTTGGAAGCTCAGCCTCCAGTCTTCGGTTTTAAACAAAGTTGAACTATTACATTTAGTTGGTTCTTTCTTGGATTCAGGACTTGTTACATAATGACTTTCACCCCTTTAATTTTGGGTAACAGGGAACTTATATGCAGACAGTGGTCTTCATTTATTCAGAGGGGCTGTGTTCCTAGACCCTGAGGATACCTAAAACCCAGGATAGTACTGAACCCTGCAGACATAGGATACGCTTTTTCCTGTGCACTCACACCTATGATAAAGTTCCATTTATACATTAGGCATAATAAGAGATTAACAGCAACAATTAATGAAGACCCATTATAACGATATACTCTAGTAAAAGTTACGTGAATGTGGTCTCTCTCAAAATATCTTATTGTACTGTGTTCATCCTTCTTGTGGTGATGTGAGCTGATAAAATGCCTTAAGTCAAGAACTTTCACCTTCTCACTTACAGGAGTCACTTTATGGCTTCGCTTTGGCCCACCTGAATTGCCAGAATTCTGGGCCATTATTACGTAAAACACTGGTGACCTGAACACAGTCACTGCAGTTCCCCAACAACTGGTCTGATAACCCAGATGGCCACCGCGTGACTGACGGGCAGGGAGCGTCCACAGCTGGGCAAAGGGACGATCTGCGTCCGAGCGGGCTGGGGTGGGACAGAGTGGAGCAGCACGAGATTCCGGCACGCTGACTCGGAACACAGTGCAATTTAAGACTTATACGTGGTTCATTCTGGGGATTTCTCATTTAACATTTTCAGAGCGTGGTTGGCCGTAGGTGACTGCAACCACAGGCACGCAGGTGGGGAACGTGACTGCGACCTGAGTGCTAAACACTGCAGAGTCGAGCCTCCACGGTGAAATGCTATTGTTTAAAGGGAAGTGGAAAGTGACACGTGAGTGTGCAGTTCTTCCCCTCAGGGAACGTGGCAGCCCTTGTCAAGCAGACACGGGGGCAGCCCATTTTACAGGCAGATTACGTGACCTGATGTCTCGGGGGCATTGTCGGACCCGTTGGTGGTTCTGTTTGCTTTTTGAGATTCAGCCGTACTCTTTTCCATGGCGACTGTATACTGTTCTACGTTCTCAGCAGCAACGTTGGAGGGCTCCAGTTCCTCCTCACCCTTGCCATCACTGGGTATGTTTTCTTCTTTTCTCTTAATAACAGCCTGCCTGGTGGGTGTGGAGTGGAGAACCTTTAAGTTCTCTCTCACGTGGCAGCCACGGCTGCGCCTGCGTCATAGGTGAGGGACCAGTGTTGGTGGTGGTCCAAAGGAGGAATCTGAATCGATGAGCGGGAATCTTAGCTGCAGCTGACTACGTAGCACCGGCTCACCCTAGTGAGGCTGTGTGTGTGGATGGAGTAGGGAAATGTCTCTGGGCTTACCGTTTGCCCAAGGTCACACCAGGAAACATCGTTCGGTATCAAGGGTCCCGAGTCACCCACTTGTGTGATGACGACATTGACACAGAGCAGTCTCAGGTCACCCAGGTGTGTCTGATGGGCCAAAACTCACTGTCGCTAAGTGAGCTCTTACCGAATTCATGGGGGGAGGCGAGGCACAGTGCCAGAAGAGCGTGGTGTTTCTCTCTCATGGGGCCTCTGGCCGTCGGCCTGCCCTTTGCCGAGTGTCGTTCTCTTTAAACCAATGGGCACAACAGAGAGCCACTATTAACGTCAGCACACAGCTGCTGGGTTTTTTTTGAGATTTTTATGAATTCTTGAGTCAAACATAGGTGACTATCACTTGTTCTGTCTCTGAAACGTACTTTTGACAGGTGGCCAAAACTCTCCTTAATTTCCATTTCGTTTACTTCCATAAGTAAGATTAGTGTGTGATACGGATCAGTAGACTGAGCAGTCTCCATTGTAAAGCCACGTAACATTGAGGAGCGTGATCAGGCCAAGACTGTGGTTATTCTTGTCTTCCCACGTCATTTGCTGAGTGCGATTTGTGCATTTCACGTGTCAGCCATCACTGTTGGGCAGCACAAGCACATCACAGCGAGGATTAGAGGAAAGCGATTTTGTGCTTAGGAAATAATTGAATGAAGGTGTTTTGTGACTTTAAGCTGCAGGACAGCTTCCTATTTTAAAACCTCTCATTCGGTTGATTATACAAGCAGAGGGGCCCCAAAGTCTTTGAACACGAGGCTCCATCTCAGAGTCTGATTGGCCAGCCTGTGCTTGCTTAGGCAAAGACTTCTTCAAGGGCCGACGGTCCAGCTCAAGGACCAACCGTGAAGCAGAAGGAATCTATTGTGACTTGTGTCTGCACGTGTTCCGACTGAGCAACTGTTGTCTTAATGTTGCCTTTCCGCTAGCCAAGGCCAGGCAACTATTGATTGAAAGCGTACTCTGTGACACGTAGCACTTTATTCCCTCCCTGCTCCCCAGGTCCCCTTGCTCCCCGTAACATGGTGAGATGAAGACCTTCAGAACTCCAAAATAAAAAGGGTAAAAACCATAGCTCCTAATTTCAGCCCCAGGAAAGTCTGTGCTGTCCAATCTCCAGGTCGACCCAATGCATTCTCTTGCTTTATTAAGTCTTTCCCTCATTTTCCAGTGGCAGTAGCAAGACTCCTCAAATGCTCACATCATATTGTCTTACAAAATACGCATTACCCAACTTAGTTTGGAACTTGAAACCAAAGGTCAAGGCCAGCCGTGGGTGATTTTGGAATCTCTGGCCCTTGCTTAGTTTTCTGAGATAGTCTTTCTCTGGCCAATTCTGGAGTCGTCCAGTATAGGAAGCTCCTCTTCCCTGCTCTCCTCGCTGGAGGTTGGGGTGAGGGGAGGGCTAACCCAGCTGTGTCTCCTTAGTCAGCCACTCTGGCATAGATCTGGTCTGTATCTTCCTTTGAAGACCACCTGTTCTGGATCTTCAGTCTTTGAACAGGCCTGTGGGGTCTTTATCCTTCATGTAGCTCATGTCTAAATGGTTCTGAGAAGACACGGCCCTTCTCTCCACATCTTGTCGGATATTCAGGCTCTGCTGGATCTGAGACTTTCGTGTGAGGCCAGGGGCTCTAAGGCAGGCTGGGAAGAAGTATTTGGGGTCAATGGTGGGGTTTTTTGCTGCCTTGTAAATTATGCCGTGCATCGAAGGCCTGGTTCTTCGTCGGATGAAGTTGATACGATTTTTTTTTTGAGGCATATAATAGAAATAGTGTGGAGACATAGAATTGCGTGGATGGATAAGTAGGGGTAGAAAGGACAGATGAAAAAAACTGTCCTTCCAAAGGGATTTGATAAATACAGGTTTTCTTAGTAAATGCAGAGGTGGATTAAAAAAAGGAAAAAAAGAGATGAAAGACCCTGCATGTTTGAACGATTAAGTAGGGAACCAGAATGTTTACTTTCCCTTCAGAACACCACACCCATAATACAGGAGGGCAGTGGAGCAGTGAGGCTCCTTCGAGCCTTTTTCTCTCGTAATTTCTTCCGCTCACTCCAGGGAGTGAAAGATGACGCTGTGCCCGGGCAGAGGGGGCAGGTGGGTCGTCTGTGCTGTCTCAGTGTGGCCCTGCTGTTCGCTCTTGGAGTACCGCAGTGCGCATGCGTCGGCAGGGCCGGAACGCAGTGGAAAGGCCCTGCTTTGAGGGTCTGGGCGGGTCTCCTCAGCGGTTCACACCCACCGCCTCTGCCCTGATCGTGCGGGGTGGGCAGTGAACAAGAACCCCTCATCTCTGCTCCTACAGCGATGCTCTTTTCAGAGCTCTTCAATTGTCATGTTCCTAGGGGTGGTTCCCCTGTAGGCCGAACTCTGCTCAATAGGAAGCCTGCATTTTCTTTTTTAAAAACGTACTTGTACCATGACATGCATTATGACCACCTTAAAAGATAACTATTTAAAAAGGAAAAAAACAAACACCCTTCTCCTACTTTCCTGACTTGGCATACCCACATCTCCAGCCTCTGGGCTTTATCCGTCTCTCTCTCCCCTTTCCCCCCACCCCCACCGTCACCTCCCCATCCTCTCTTCTCTTTCTTTCTCTCCCCTTTTTTTCCCTTTCTTCCCCCCATCCCAATTATATAGTTATGGCCAGGAGGCAGAAACAAGAAGGCATGAGGGGGTTCCCCAGCCTTTCCTTACTTCAATTAGCTATTCTCTATAGACAGGGTCTGTGTCTTAATGAGTTTCTCAGGTCCAGAAGTTTGCTACGGAACTTCTGTAACCCACACTTAGGGATACCCATATATTATTTATAGTTATAAACTCTTTATAGTTTATGTCACCTACAGGGTGGAACATTTATATGAGCGTGATTGTGTTGGTGTAGGACAGTGCAAAGTAGTTTAAATTTTGATTCTTTTTATACCTTGAGAAACTGTCTTGCAGTCTCTAGCCCTCTCGCCTTTGACTGCAGAGAGAGGGAATTGCGGGTCGGGTCTCCTGGGGCCTGTTGGTGCGGCATTGTGTGGTCCTGTTATCAGAGTCTGGGCAACGCCAAGTGTTACTGCATCTGAATGAAATGCCTTCTGATTGCTGTTTCAGATTCTGTAGTGAAATTAAATTGACTGCTAATAAATAGTACGTAGCCCTTTTGGAAAACAGAGCTTGTATACTAAATCTGGTTTATTCTAATTTCACTTTCTTTTTTCTCTGCCAGTTTGCTGTTTTGTGGTTCACAAGAGGTGCCATGAATTTGTCACATTTTCTTGTCCGGGTGCGGACAAGGGACCCGACACTGACGTAAGTAGTCTGGGAGCTGTTGCTCAATGTCAATGTGAATTTCTGAGTTAATTATTTTTTTTAATGCCAGTACAACTATTGTTGGACCTCTGCTGCTGATGAGAAGATTTATCGTTGGTCTGGTACTGTGTGGCTCGTACCAATGAACACACGTGCAGTCCTTCTGAGCCCTGGCAGGACCACCCGGGGACAGAGGAGAATTTCTTGCTGAATGGTCCTCTGCAGTCTTCCGCTTTGGGCAGCCACATGGACTAAGTCCACCAGATGGACGGGAATAGCTTTCCCGAACACAGTGCAGGTCTTTCCCGAAGATGCTGACAAATTTTACAATCAACATAAATCACTCTTTAGTTCATTAACTAGTGGGTCTGTCATTGCTTCTGGCCACTGTAACAAACATATCTAGTTCGCTTCATGAGATCCTTGCTGCCTGTTCGTTCTGTGGTATAAACGCTCCTGTTGGTTTAAGTAAGTTAACATCTGTTCCACCGAGCAGATGATCTCTGAAGTTGTCCGTGAGCGAACACGTAATCTTGTGTATTTGTGTGTAATTCTGCCTGTCTCCTTGGAGCATCTGTGATGCACTGAAAAACAGGACGAGCCCAGCAGAGCGGGATTTAGGAGGCATGGGAAATACCCACATCAAAAATACAGGGTGGGACAAAAGCAGGTTTACAGTCGTTGGTATGGAAAATAATAATACAATAATGAATAAATAATACAAGAATAAACTCTGGGTTTCATGTACTCACAACTGTAAATCTACTTTCCCCACCATGTATATTGAACGGAAAGGAACATGGTTTGTTTCCATGGAAAGTAATATTTTAACTGAAAAAAATTTTTTGCGGGGGAGGCCTGAAGAGTAGGCATTTCTATTCTGAATTGCTTTCACCGGATCTCTGTAGTCACTGATACTTAAATTATGTGCTTTGAGCGATTTCTACCTTCAGCATTCATTCCCATCAGGAAACCGATTTCACAGCGGCGTTTGCAGTGGAGGCAGGGCTGAATTCTCCCCTCCCCGGGAACCGGCATGTTCACGGGGAGCTCTGAGCAATTCAGCTTTGCATTTTTTAACACATGTAATGAAGGAACTTACTGGGGGACCCCCAGCGTGTGGGGACATGCTGTGTCTCAGTTCAGATGCTGGTGGAGGCAACAGAGTGGGCGCCCCAGTTCTGAGCCACCACTGTCCCGCAAAGACTCCAGAATGTGGGGGCCAGGGGGACCTCTGGGGTGGTCTTGTTTTATACCCTCGTGGACCAGGAAGTCCAATGCATGAATGTTGAGTGACTCGCCTGCATACAGAAAGGCTGTGTGGTCTCATCCACACCTCCCTTTTCCATAATCCCCTTTCGTGTCTTGTTTGGGACAAGAAATAAAAAGAGATAAAAATGGATGCAAATGAAGAGCATCACGTGGTGGTCCTTTCACCTCCTTGCTCGTTATTCTCAACTCCACCTCCCATTCGAGCTTTGCTCATTTCTCTCGTCTCCTCTCATACTGGCCCCATCAAGAATGGCGCGGGGTGTGGTGGGAGTGGTGCAAGCTACAGGGCTGTGAACAGCTTTTGCTTGACTCCTTCCTGCTACTCCTTCCTCCTTCCACCTCTTTATTCTCTTAGTCAAATATGCTCTATTGAATTCTTAATATAGGGGAAGACAGACATTAAAACGGGGATGTCAAACTCATTTTCACCGGGGGCCACATCAGCCTCACAGTTGCCTTCATAGGGCCGAATGTAGAGCTCCCTGCCCCTAGTTAAGGAGTAACATTTACACAGTTCTAAGATTATTTCGGTCCTTGGAAAGGATTTAAGGCAACCATGAGGCTGCCTTAAAATATCACTAATTAAGATACGATGCCATCGCTCTGAGTGCGTTCACCTGAGGGTCCTACAGTAGGTGGTCTGAAGGCTTCCCCAAGGAAATGCCATTTAAACCAAGCATCAAGAATCAGTAGGAGATGGGCAGCAAAAGGGAGTTTGTGCCCATGCATGCGTGGGCATGTGTGCGTGTAAGTGGGGGCATATGGAACCCTGTAAAACACTCTTTCTACAAAAGGCAGACCAGGTGAGAACTCCCTGATGTGGGGAGGAGTTTCGGGTGTGAATGAACCCGAGCGGGCTGGGCATCAGATGTCTGGTTCAGCATTTGAACACAGTCTTGGAAACAGTGGGGACCCAGGGAAGGGTAGGGATAACCTAGGGATAATGTGATCCTGGTTGCATCTTATGAAGGTGGCTGTGGTTGCCTGGTAGAAAATGAACTGGGTAGGAAGTGGGCTCGATGTACAGGTGAACGTGGGGAAACATCAGCAGGTGGAGAACCAGCACAGGGGCCCCGCTCTCCAGGGCAAGGAGGTGGGAGCTTGGAGCAGGTGGAGGCCACAGGGATGGGCGGAGTGAACCCATTCAGGGTACACTGAGGTGCCTGCCTGATCAGTGGTTCTTGGCCATTGCGGGACCAGGGAGATGGAGATGTTGAAAAAGACTTGCAGGTTTCTGGCCCAAAGGGAAAGCCTCTTTGAGGCTCTGGGGTGATTCAGACCGAGTGTTTGACTTGGGCATTTGAGAAGTTGGCCATCGACCAGACAGTTGTGTGTGAACGTAGGATTGGAAGTGAGAAGTGGGGTATGTCCTAAAGGTAAAGATTTTTTAAAGTGTTATTTGCCTAGACAGAGGGTATAGAGTGAAAAGAAAAGAGACCAGGGCCCAGGAGAGAGCTCTGAGGAACTGCAGCAGACTGGATGGCAGAGGAAGGGCAGGGAGGGAGGAGGAAATAAATCCAGGAGTGCGATGCTGATGCGATGCTTTCCTGAAGCAGCACAGCCCAACTCTCTGATCACGTCTGTGACTCTGTCACGAATTCGCTGTAGGCTCTCGATTTTGCACCTGGAGGGGCACTGCACATCCCTGTGTGCACCAGACAGTCCTGTTGACAAGGGAGAGTCTTGGTTTATGCCCGCTAGAGATCAATTCTTGCCTGTTAATTATTTTTCGCGACTTCTTTCACACTCGGAAATGTTATTCTGTGCAGACGATTGCCCTGTGGTCCCCTTCCTCCTGGAGCCCGGAGCCAGGCAGGAAGCTTTAGGGATGGCGCGCTTGGCGTTACATGTGATGGGAGGCGCCCCCGTGATCCGACGTCCCACTGAGGTCTGTTCCTGTTCATTCCGTGGTGACTTGCTGTAGGTACTAAGCCTCACATTTTATAATCCTTCAAAATAAAGATGATATGAGGTGAACCTTTTTTTTTTATATGAGAGAAAAAGAAGTACGGGAGACATTTAAAAGAATCAGTGAGACTTGACTGGCTGATTTGGAAAGAATTGTGTGTTCTCTTCCAAGGAGGAAGTTTTGGTCCTTGGGGTTGAGGGGCCTGTGATTAGGTTTTCTGCAGCCGTAGCACAGGAAGTGTCTTCTGTCTTTCATGCAGGGCAATTTTATCATTTTACAGATGTGCGAGATGAACTGTACCCGGGGCGGGGGGGGCCGGTAGTTGGAAAAGTTGGAAGGTTTCATGGCACAGAACTGAGCTGAGATGGTAGGAGTTTTCTTGTTTCATCCTTTTCCCCAGCAAATTTAAAAGCACAGAATTAAAGAGCTGGGAGGGTGGTAGGGGAGAGAGAGAGGCCCCTGGCCTGGCTGTGCTGCAGTGGAGCTTGTTGGGATCTACCCCCTGGTGGAATCATCGGAAGTTCTGTTCACACGCTCAGAAAAGTGCTAAAGGACACGAGAAAGGCCTGTTAAAGGAGCAGAAGGATCGGGAAGAAAGAAATACAGGGCAAAAGTAGGCTTACAGTTGTGAGTATACAAAATGCAGAATTTATTCTTGTATTATTATTTATTATTATTTTCCGTATGAACAACTGTAAACCTACTTTTGCCTCACCCTTTATAATGTAGGCGAAAAAACTACCTCAAACATTTTTTTGCCCTGAAAATTTAAAATCCATCAGTTAAGATTCCTTTTCACACTACAGTGAGTGCTCAGGATGCACGGTTTACGTTGGGCTTAACAATGCCTTCGTTGAGTTCAGCACACTCCGAGCATTTGCAGGTGGGAAGGACCAGCCTTGTGAGGTCCAACAGCACTGTACCTGCTCCGCCATCTCCCAGATGGAAGGGAAGGAAAAGCTCTGAAAAATAAGAAAGCAGGACCCAGATTACCGTAATCAGACAGGAAGAGAATTAAACATTGTTTTGAACAGAGATAATCTTTAAGACTCCAAGAGCAGTCCAGTTGAACCGATGAGGAAGTTCGGGGCATCTCGGAGGAGAAAGCGCTCCAGGATTCAATGGCAGGGCCCCCTGAAAATCAGACCGGTCTCTGAGCCCACCCTCCCCGCTCCAGACCAGCAGAGTTCTGTCAGACATTCCCTACCGCCACCACTAGAGATAAAAGCCAAGGCTTCTGAGGCTTTACGTGCAACCCCGTGCACACCAAGTACCAAAGGAAAATGAAAGACTTTCGGAGCAACTAACATTGAAGTTAACTCATTCTCTGGCGCTGCGAATCTTTAGAGCCAGGTATCACAAGCTGGAAAGAGGGGATGGATGGGGCTCACAGAACACCCAGGGCTCTTCCCATTTGGTGTTGGAAAGGCACTTGAGTTGGTGTGGAATTTGTGTCTCCGGGTGTGTGGCCCCAGCATCCCCTGCCCTACATCCCAGATTTTATGTGACAACAGAGAAATAAGACAAAACTGGTCCAGGTGTAGAAATAGTTCTTCTCCCACCCCCCATGCCCCCAGTGAAGACATGAACTAGGACATGGTGCACAGGTAGATAGGGAATATGGCCTTGCTTGGCTTTGGGGGGTGGGGATGGAGAATGTGACTTTGCTGTGGCCACAGTGGGGTGACAAGGCAGACAGAGGAGGGCTGGTGGAGGTTCAAGGGGCTGGCTCTGTCTGAGACTTCCCTTCGCTGTCTAAGATTTCAGCTAGCCAGCCTCTTTGTCCTTCAGTCTGGAACTCCTCCTTGTTCTTAGAATCATCTCCATTCAGCTTAAATTATGTCTGTTCACGAAGCCCATGCCGCTAGAGGGAAAACAGGTTACTCGGGTCCTTCCAGATATGTGTGTGTACAGATTATTTGTACATTAAGTCATTTTTTTCTGTACTAGTCTCTGTGTGCCTTAAGTGAGAAAAGCTGCAAAATGGCCCTTTCAGAGAATTGTACCAATCTCAGTCCCGCTTTTAAAGCCATAATGGGGACACACACACAGAGACACACACACCCTTTTGTTGTGTAAAGTTCTAGGGAGAGAAACGTTCTCACATGATATGTATAAAATGACACAAACACTGAACAAGTGTTTAAACATTACCTTGGGCACATTCACCCTGTGCACTGGATGAGTGGAGGTCTGAGAAATTGAAAGGGGAAGGTAGTGATGGTTACAAGTCTTAACGCACTTCCCTTGCGTTTTTCTTTGCATTTTTGTTTAACCCTTCTTTTCTTTTCCTTGTACATTTTCACTAGTGCCCCTGGCCTATCTGGGGAGCAATTTGTCGTGTAGGACTTTGCACTTCTTAAATCTGAGCCATACAATTGCACAGAATTCAGGTGACTTAAAAATAACTTCCTGGGTCATCAGCGCCCCTCACCTGGGATACGGCCGACATCCACACAGGTGGCGGGTGCCTCCCAGGATAGGGGCACCGATGAAGTTAATGGGTTAGAAGGCAGGGAAGCTTGCTTCTGATCTGGGCACAGCTTCAAGCCTATGAAGATCATAAAACTGAGCCATTTGAAGAAGCTGAGAGCATTGAATTATAAACAGAACCAAAAATAGAACCGATTGAGCGAATTGCTGCAAAGCAAAAGCGCTGTCTGGTACGAAGCTGGACCCCGTGGAGGGCCGCCTGTGCAGAGAGCAAGATTGCTCTCTGTTCTTGATGGTGGTCTTGAGAATTCTCTGCCCTCAAGTTCCTCTCGGTGTCTTAGAAACCGATTGAATAAAGAGAGGCTGCTCAATTGTTTAAAAGTCAACATTTCAAAGCTTCATTTATAACACAATTCAAAACATTTAAAACAAATCTAGGACTAAATTTAATTAGCAAATTTGTTTTCTCAAAGTGTGCTTTTACATTTACTACAGAAATCACAATTTTGTGAGCAAACCCAGTTATGCCCAACCGATTTTTATATGCTTGAACTAAGTAAAGTGAGCTTTGTAAAAGGTGCTGGTGCTAAAAAGTGGCACTTGGAAGTCAGCAGAGGGAACAGAGGGGTCCTGGAGCGGGAACTGGCTGTCCTGCCCTACCAGTTCCCCACAAAGCTTTCCCGACCTTGGTTTTCTTTTGTAAATATAGAGGATAAAGTCAGTGGTCTTTAAAGTTGTTTTCAGCCCTAAGGTCTATTCCATCACTAAATATTTATTAAGGGCTTTATGCTGTGAAGATATGAAGGTAAAAACAGTTTCATTGCTGCCCTGCCAATACAGTCTCTTGCATCACATGGATGAGCCAAGCATGCAAATAATTACCCTATAAGATTGGATATGATGATAGCTGCATAGGAGGAGGAGAAATAAAATGCCGTTTAGTTTAAGCAGAAGGGGAGAGAGCATCTAATGGGAGAATGAGGGAAGGCTTCCTGAAGGTGGTGACATTTTCAGATGGATTGAAGTTCTTTTCAAAATTTTCTTTTACAAACAGACTAGTATTTTCATGTTTCCCTGCTGGCTTAAGGGAGTTATACCTCTTGCCAAAGGCTGGTATCCAGTGACACACAGACTTAAGTGACGTGTATTTGCGAGAAGCCTGGTAAAAAGAACACCTGCAAGAGAGATCGCAGTGTTCTGCACACCCTGGAGGGCTCACCCCTGCATCCACCTCTGAGGAAGCCCTTGCCGGGTCCTGGGATCCCCGCTGCACTCGCCCACAGGCGGCATTCCTCACATGTTATGATGCCATGGGAAACCTTAATGACAAGTTATTTCAGGAAAGTAAACCTAGCAAATAATTCCTGTGCTAACTCTGATTCTTGGTGGGTAGATTATTCTCTGTACCAGATTCACAGCAGAAGAAGCATTTCCTACAAGGGAAGGGACTCCCACTACTTTTGCGCCAATTAATCCACCTGGGAGTTAAAAAGGGCCCCAGAGATTTGCCCCCTGGTCTGCAGTTCTGGTGAGAACTACGGGAGGCAGCTGGGCAGTGGAATGTCCGTTCTCTCCGCCTCCCAAGATTTGACCAGTGAGAAGGGGCATGTGTGTGATGACAGGGTGCCTCATATTTTAGCCAAAGGCCTGTTTTCAAGGGCTCCTGGGGCTTTCCAGCTTAATCCAACTGTTTAAGTTGTCACTGCTCAAACATTTTTGGAACTCCACTCTTAGAACGTCATAGAAGGCCAGTAGCACATTCTTTTCAAAATCTCTGCTCTTGGCAAGTTGTTAGCCTTTGGTAGTGTTATTTGGGGAAGCCGCCAAAAGTCCAGTGGAGCCAGATGGGAAAAGGGGCGTGACTGAGGTGGGTAGCACTGTCATGGGTCCAATAGGAGGTGAGAGGGTTAGGTTAGAAAGTGGTCTTTCTTGTGCAGGTTAAGCACTGCCCGTGACATAGGTTTGAGAGAGACGTTTTTGTGCAGAGTGTGGAGAGCACACGGGAGTCACTGTGTAACCTCTCCGGGGCACTTCTGGTTAATGCCTGTGTGATTTTCTGTTTTTGAAATTGTTGCATTGCTTAATGATTAGGCCTACACAGTGAAGTCTTTGTGAGCAAATCTTGTGTCCTTTCCCTTTAAAAGCCAAGAGCCTAGTGCCTAACCTGGTACAGAAAAAATATTGTTGAACCACAGAGAATGCGTGGATGAAGGTCTGTTAACCTAACTTGATCACCAGTTGTTTTTATCTGGTCTCCAGTTACCTGAATAGTTTTCGCTGCACATGAGACCCAAGTCCACCACCTAGGAATGGATGTTTCATCACCATCATTATTGTGGCACCTTGTAGGGGTGGGGGAGCCACCTCTGATGGGCTTTCCTGCTTTTCACAATAGCCATTTGAAACCATTGTCTTAATTCTTGGGATCTGAGTTTTAAAAATGGTGCATCTGGGCAATAGCCTTTGGACTGGTTGCTATCAAAATTGGTAGGATGGTTTCCTTATTTTTCCTAACCCATACAAGAGACTTAGGACTATCAGGCAGTCGATGGTGTTCGAACAATCAGAATAACCTGTACCTGAGAACTCTTGCCGGAAATGTGGCCTGGGGAGCCAGTCCCTGGGATCTGAATCATCGGAAACCCAGACCTACAGGTTTGCTCTACAAGTCACTGTGTCTGCATGACGTTGTCTGACGTATGTTTAGCATTTCTTGTGCCTGGGGCTTCTCTTGTATTTATTCATTATATGTTAAATTCAACATTTCTTGAGCATTTATTCTGTGCCTGGGGCTATGAGATGCAAAGGTTAAAAAACATGGTCCTTGCCTTCAGTTTATCCTTAGTGGGAAGTCACACATATGAATAAACGTGATTTTCATTCAGTTAATTACTTCAGTGGATCACATATATAAATGCACAGGGCATATATCATTGTTCCCATTTTAGGGATGTGAAAACCAAGGCTCAGAGGTGGGGAAGTGACTCACTGGGGCCCAGTAGTAAAGGGTGCGTTAAGCATTCGACCAGATCACACCACTTGCAAGCCTGTTCTCTTTCCTTAGTACCACGTGGTTGATCAGCAAAGCCAACTTACGGGGCAGTTTTTCTGCCTATGAAGGCTCTGTTTTTGTGGACAGAGTCTGGGGTAAAATGACTCGGAGAAATCTTAAAACAGTAAGAGAGGTTTGAAATGATGAAACCCTAAAATATTAACAATAAAAGCATTCATAAGCAAGATCAACCATGCATCGTAGTTTAGAGTAGAGCGTGCTGGGCTGATGGGACCAAGCGAGAGCCTGGAGCAGTTTGGAGTCTTCAATTGAATTTTTCTCAAGAAAGTGGAAGGTAGGACTTCCCAGGACACTGGGTTTCTGGAAAGATTCATTTCAGGTGGCTTCACCCAAAGTTGAAGACCAGCCCACACAACTCACCCCACAGGCATGTTCCTGCATCTCAATGAGTCGCTTTCCTGCAAGCCAGTGTATGAGTCCCGTTCAATTAGCTGGCACCTTCCTCCCTTGGGCTCTGTTTTCTGTTTCTGCTCCTTAACAAATTTCCAGCAGGAGACACAGGGAGAGTCTATGAACAAAAAGAAATACATTTGCTAGGGGCTAGGAAAGGCAGGAAGGTTTATCGAGGATTTTCTAGCTAGCATTATCACTGTGACATTTACTTGGTTTACAGTGAGGCTAAGGACAAAAGGAACCATCCCAGCAATCAAATGAACCCCTTACTAGGCATGCCGTAGCCTTGGATAATGGCTGTGAGAGGTGAAGCAAGTGGGACCCTCCCCGACAGCGGCTCTGTGGTGGTGGTGTACCAGTGCCGAGTGCAGACGCTGTCCATCATGGAGTCCAGTGCCGGCAAGAGAGGAGGCGGGCAGTGGGAAAGTCGGTTGTCATAATCATTTTGTTTACTCATTGAACACTTGCGTTTTTATAATCCAACATATTCCCCAAACATATATTTCGAGACTGACATGCCAGAAGCAAAGCCAGGTTCTAAGAAGGGTGCCATTGTCATGATACCTGTCACATCGCCATTAGGCATTGAGCAGTCCTGACCCTTGTGAGGGTTTTCCAGATGGCATCCTTGACATGGAAAGAGTGCCCACGCTCTTTATGTCAAGTATGTCTTACCTGATGGGTGTCACCCTGGCCATTCTCCTTGCGTCTCCTCCACTTTCCAGGCCAGTGCTTACTAGGCTGTATTGGAACCATGCCAGACCATCAGCTTTACACAGTCTTCTGAGCCAGCAGCCTTGTGATTAATTTGGTCATCTCCATCTCCTTTGTCTCCCACATCTAAGACATCCCCAAGTTCTGTGGGCCCTGCCTCTCTCTGCCGTCTCCATCGTCACAGCCCCCTCTCACTGATGGCCTCATCATGGGCTGTGACTTGGCCTTACTGAGCTGGACTCTCTGTCCTGTATGCTTCCAGCCACCCAGTGGTACTCCAGTTGTTATATACACATGATCGCGCTGCTCGCCTGCCTCACGTCTCCCGAGGGGTTCTGCAGGGGCCCACGAGGTGACTGCTGGGGCCGTTGGCCAGGACGCCTTGGTTCTCCTTTACACTGGCCCTGGCAGGAGGCCAGCAGCACAGGGTTCTGACGTGGTGCTCTGCTTTTCCCGGAAGGCAAGCCCTGCGCACGTGCACCTAATGAGCTTCTGCTGGAATCGCTTCCTGATGTCCCCATGGTCAAAGCATCACATGGCCAAGCCCAGCATCCCCGTGAAGGCAGATTCATCAGGGCTCTCCAGAGAAACAGAACCCCTACACTGTGTATGTCTCTTTATCACACAAAGAGGTTTACTGTAAAGGCTATGGAGGCTGGCAGGTGTCAAGATCTATCGGGTGAGTCGGCGAGCGGGAGACTCGGGACAGCCAGCAGTGCAGTTCCAGTGTGACAGCCAGCAGACTCGAGACCGGAAGGGCCAGTGTTTCAGCTGGAGCCCAAAGGTAGGAAAAGCCCATGTCCCAGTTCTAAGGCCATCGGGCAGGAAGAATTCTCTCTTGTTTGGTCAAGAGTTACCCTTTTTTTTCCTATTTAGGCTTTTATTAGGGAAGGCAGTCATGTTTACTCAGTCTACTGATTTAGATGTTAATCTTATCCAAAGATCACATCCTCATGGAAACACCCAGAATAATGTGACCAAATGTGTGTCTGGGCGTCCCCTGGTCCAGTCAGGTGGACACGCAGAGCTCACCACCACGGAGGGCGCACACATAGGGTGTAGCTCTGGGAGGGGCGGGTCCCTCCGGCCATTGCTGTCCAATTTACCACAGGAAGACTTATTTTGGTTATGTTAGCTGTAATATTTTCCTTCCCCTATATCTTGTTCATCTCTGTATCTCCAATGCTTTGTGTGACTTCTGAGTCACCGTAAGTGCTCACTGGTAAATGAGTGAATGAATGAAAAAGTGAAACCTCTGGTCCCAAAATAGAATGCAGATCATTTCCTTGGTTTGAGTAAAATACCTGAAATGTTTCATGAGATTCTCTCAGAATCAATACCAGCCATTTCCTGATTAAAAGTTAGTCTTTAGATAGTGAATTTCCTTATTTTTTTAAAAAATATTTTTTCTTATGGAGGGACTCTTCAGTGCTTGAAAAATATTTAAGCCAAATAAAATCACGCATGATGCCCAGTGAGTCATGCTTGCTAACTCTGTGACCACTTTTAAACTGGTGAACAGTTTTTGGTTAAATGTCGATGGGAAGAAAAAAATCCACCGAGAGGAAATGCTTGTTTTGTCAACTGCATGTTTTAGATTTATAATCCTTGAAGTAGTTGCTAATTATACAGTTAACTTGGAGAGGTTTTAACCAGTCACGATTTGTGAGGCCGAGAAGTGGCAGAGAGCACCGGGAACACGACCTACGTGGCTGTGCTCTGGTTCCTTTCCGGTTTGACCACTGCTTTCCTAGGTGCACGTCTGTCATCTGCCCAGCTGGGCCAGGGTCAGTAGTCTGTGCGGGACCCGTACGGGTCGCTTGCTCTTCACACTCATGAGAAATTTCCCTTAGTATGAGATTACTGTGTAAAAGAACGCATTTTAAAATGCACTGATACTAAACTGTTTTATAACAGTCGAGGGGTTTTCTTTGTCTTGTCGTAAACCTGCCTAAGACAAATACCTTTCAGAAAGCAGTTTACATATTGCTTGCTCTCTGTATTTGGCACATCCCTAGCCTGTCTTTTCCAATCTCTTTTTCAAGGCAGGGAGCTTTACAGTGTTAACACGGGGTAGAAATATTGAAAACATGAGAATTTCATATTTGGAAATGAAACTCTCCGTGGAGGAGGGTGAGGTTAGGTTTCTAGATACTAAGCTGTATCATGACTCATTTGGACTTAAGCAGGTCATTCTCCTGTTACTAAAACTGATCACAAAAGACCAGGGACACTTGAAAAAGGAGAGGAGTTCACACAGCAGGTCTTAAAATTAGAAAGGCAGGTTGTCCTCTTCTGCATTTGCTAAGCTTAAAGTATGCACCGAGATTAAGGTAGTTCATTTTAATCTTTTTTTTTTCATTACAAATCTGTATTTAGAGTAACTTAATGCACAGGACTAGAATGGGAAAGAAAATGGCAAGTTGAAAATTTAAAAAGGAATCGCACACATAACTGAAACCTTCTCTGTGAGTCCACGTGCCCACTCTCGATTTGGAGGTGTTTGCTTAAATTCGATCATATTCTCACATAGTAAATGTCTCATTCAGGAGCCTAATGATGGGAGACTCCAACAAAATAACCTCTGAGAAAATGCACAGTTTGCCCAGTGGTCTCCTAACTTGCTCCTCATTTCTGCTCTTGTCTCCTACGGTTTATCCTCTACACAGTAGCCAGAGTGGTTTTTTGCGTGTATCAGGCAGGTTATATCATTGTATTGCTCTGCCTAAACCCTTCAGTGGCTTCCTTTGATTATTATCATAAAATATGAACTCTTCCCTTGGTCAACAAGGCCCATCACGACTGCAGCCTGGCTTCTCTCCACCTCCCTGACCAGAACATGCCAAGTTCATTTGTACCTAAAGAGCATTTGCACCTCAGGGCCTTTGCATAGGCGGATTCTTCTATATGCAGCTCATTCCCAGGGGATGCTCATTCATACCACTCAAGAATCTACTCAGATGACCCTGCCCTCATTATTTTCTATTAGTCTTTCCTGCTTCGTGTACTTCATAGCCCCCATCATCACCTAAACCATAGTATTTATTAGTTACTTGATTATTGTGTGTCTCTTCCACCACCATGAAAGAAGGGACATTGTTTTACTTTTCTATTTAACCTAGAACTGGCACATAGTAAGTGCTCAATTAATATATGTCAGGTGGATGAATGAATACATGTTACTCTTACAAGAGACATGAAAAATCTTGCAGGGTCTTTTCTGTTTGATTCCTTCTGATAATATAACCTAAAGGAAATGCCTCAGTGTAAATAGAGACTTTTCCTTTCTCGTGATTATGACGTCATACCAAATGGTTAACAAACTGGCCATGCCAGTTAAACCTAAGCCCTACTATGTGATTGGATGTATCTTCAAAATAACCCAGCAATATATTCTTCATAATTTTTTCCCTCCTAATTTGCTTTATGTAATAGGTAGATATAAATTAATGAACAAAAACTTAAGCAAGATATATGTAGCAACTTAACAGAACCTGATAACCTAATTTCTTCTGTTTTTTTTTTTTCAAATTCATCTTTAAGTATTTTCATCATGGGGCTCATAAGAAAAATTAACCACCCAATGGACACTACGATCAAATGTCAAATCTTCAGGAAGTACTTATGACACACTACATTCCTCCATAGTGCAGGTGTGAAGAACCTTCCAGATACTTGCATTTTGTATGTAGAAAAGTGTTAGAGTCGAATATTCAACTCCATATAAAATAATAAACATTCCCTATTTGTTAAGTTGAAATTGCTTCTACTTTTCCTAATTAATGGTTATTTTTAGCTGTAATATCACTGGGCTGAACAAATAAATCACCTCTGAGTATATAAGGGAAAATAAACACATGCTAAATGAATAAAACATTGCAACTACATCTTTACTTGACCATCTCTACCTCTCATACTTCAGATACTTAGAGATTCAGTGTCCTTACATTAATTGCAAAAAAAGATAAAGGAGAAATTCCCTCTTTTTTGAGATCACAACTATGAAGTCATGTGGTTATACAAATTCTGTGTTTTTGTGCAAAACATGAAATACGTTTATCTTCATTCTCCTTGCTGAATGGACTTGTCGCTCAGCTAGCAGGACTTTCCAAGAACAGACTGAGATGTGTTTCGGATGACTTCTGTAACCTCGGCCCTGCAATAATAAGAAAGGCAGTGTCCTTTTGCTGTGGTGTGAGACAACAGGGAAAGAGGTCACAGGAAAGAATAAATCACAATTGCTAAAACTGAGAAACTTTTCTCAGTTCACCATGGTGCCCCCTTCATTTCTACATCAGCATCATGGTATAATTCACGCTCAAGAAATCAGAAATCTTAGTATTTAAAATTTACCTTGACTTTTAATTGTCACCATATTAACCAAAATAATTAAACACATAGGAAAGGGTATTTTGTCACTGAGGCCAAGAGCCAGGGGCTGTGAATTAAGATCATGCACAGAAGTTTCCTAAAAATCCCTGCATGGCTGCAGATGTTGGGGAAAGTGTGTCATACTTTAGAAATGTAGGGGGTGAGGAGGACGGTATTTTTATATGAAGCCTTGGTCCAGTGCTTAAATATATGATTGTGTTTAGATCTTGTCTCTGCTGTAGCACATAGGGATTGTGTAAAGTGTCACAGCTAGCTGTGTATGTTTAAATTGTGTGTGTTGAAGGTTAGGAAAACGATAGTGGTGGTTTTTCCTAAAGGAAACAACTTTCTTCTTCCCCCCACCCAAATTCTTTTCCGAAGTTGCTGGCATTTGGGTCAAGGTTTTATTAAAAGCTACATTTTATAACACTGGCAAACACACACAAAAATTTGTTTTAAGCTTGTTTGCACAATTCTTTTTTTCCATTGGAAATGGAATTCATTGCCTTAGGTCTTTTAAAATAGTATACAATTATCAGTGGCTCTATGCTTGAAAACCCATTTATTTATAACATGGTATAAGGGCTCTATATGTTTGCAGTTAAGAAATGCAGAACAACGTGATCTCCTAGTTTGTAAGCAAACTGAGATGCACTACCCCTTTTCTGTATATTAAAAAAATGAGTTAATGTGTCCAGAAACAAGCTCTAGTAAAGTAGGGTTTAATGTTGTTCATAATGCTAACAATATGTGGTCTGTAAAGTTCATTTAAAAATAATGTCTGTTATCGATTTCATTTAGCTAGAATACCTAATTACCTGCCAGATCTGTGTATCAGCCATTCTGGATAAGTGGGATAAGTGTCAAATTTAAAACATTGAGAATAATTTATATCTAATAGGATCTAAGCATCGAGAATTATGGCATGGCTGGATATTGGCAAGGAATAGGGTTTCTTCGATTTCCCTCTGCAGCCTTCATTTTCTTCTACTTGCTTTCTTGTCAGTCAGTGGGGAGTTGTTAAGTCAATTGTGATACATCAATGTGATAGAATGCAGGTGGGCATTAAGAATGATGATTATAAAGACATGGGAAAATGCATATATGATGCTCAGTGCAAAAGCTTAATATGAAGTTGTTACTATGATTAGCACTGTGGCAGAACTGACGTGACGGGAAGCAGGAACTGGAAGGGACCCTAGGAAATTGAAATCATGTGATAATAATTTGATTCTTAAGATAATTAGACTCACATTATTTTTCTGGATTTAACCTGGTTGGAATACTACAACTTTTTAGAAGTTCTCAAATTCTCATTGAAGTATTTGCACCGCTCCCCAGTCCCATCCGTATCCCCGAAATGCAGCCAAGTGCAGTGTTCTCCAGGAAGGTGACCTCAGTGGAGCATCCCCGCCCGTCTGAGGATGTCTCTTTGCCCAACAGTGTGATGGTGAGGCTCTTCGTTGCAGGTGTCTACATGGCTACACGCTAAGCATTAGTTTGGGAGTGGGTTCAGACATGAGCAATAGAAAACCTGACCGAACAGTGGCTTGAATTAAATAGGGATTTTGTCCTCTTCGTGTACCAAAATATCTGGAACTGGGCAGCCTTGGGCTCACACGGTGGCTCTGAGATTCCGTGGAGGACCCAGCTCCTTCCGCTTTTCAGTGCCGCCGTCTCATCTGGCAGCTTTCGTTGTTTCTTTCTTACTGTTGTTGCCCTACTTGCCAGCCGGCTGCTCCAGTTCCATCCCATCGTGTCCCAAGCAACAGGAAAGAGAAAGGCGAAGGTCAAAAACACAGGTGCCCATTGAGTCTGCTCCCTTTCAAAGAACTCCCCCAGAAACCCAGTCCAACAACTTCCATTCCCGTCCTATTAGCCACTCCTACTTGGAAAAAAATGTGGGTTTTGGTTTCCTCTGTTTTAGCCTGGGTATATTCCTGCCCAGAACAAAACCTAGGCAGTCCAGTAACAAAGAAGAGGGGAATGAGTGTTAAACAGGCAACAGTGAATTCTTGCTCAAGTGGTTGGGGACGGATTGCCTTCTGGACGTAACTGCCTGCACTGTGTGTCTGGGAGTGTGTCTTTGTCGGTACCGCTAGTGCTGTGACTTCGTCTCAGCAGCAGAGGGGGGAGCCTGTTACTCACCTGATGTCATGAGGGGTTTTCAGATGCAATTAAACTAAATGAGTTTCTTGATCTACTGATGACAGAAGAAGACAGGAGTGAGAAAGTCTTATGATGAGTTCCCCTCACCCAAATGAGTTGTTGGTTCTTTGGTGATTGTACTTCTAAGTTTTGTTGTTTGTTTTTTAGCGAGGAGCATTTCTGTATTGAGGTATTTTGAGTTTCAATAATTATGTGCATTCAGTCATAATATTCTCATTACATAGCAGTTCCTGATAGTACATAATCAATGTTGATTGAAGCAAAACAGGTGTCTCAATAACTCACTGTCAAGTCGAGCAGCTTTGGTCATCGGCAGCAGGGCTCCCCCAGGTCAAGGGAGGTGGCACTCCTCTGTGGGGACAGGCAAAGTTCCGTATGGGCATCAGATCTTAAGGAGGTATGGAGACAGTGATGTGATCAGGAAACAATAGTAGGGAGCCCCAGAAAATGAGTCAGGAATGTTCAGCTCGAAGAAAGGATAAGTTGTAGGAGTTGATGAGAGCTGTCTTCCATTCTAGAAACAAGGGCGGGCTTGACTTTGGAATCCCAGGGGCTGACCCAGACCTAATGGGTGTTATAAGAAGGCAGAGTTTGGCATAAACCCCGAGAAGAACTTCCAAAGAGCAGATGTTTCTAACAGTAGAAGAGGGACTCCAGAACAGGGAGCCCCACGGAGTGTACCTGGGATGCCAGACCCGCTCTGCCCAGGAGGGTGGCCGTGGCTGTACCGGAGGCCGAGGGGATGCTCTGAAGACACAGCTTTTCTCGGTGCCTGTCTCCTGTGCTGTCTGACCAGTGCTCAGTCCTTGTTTACGAATCACATTTGGCACCTCCTCTCTCTGACCACCCGCTCTATGGCCCCAGGCTCCCTTCCACCCCCCAGTCCAGTCACACGCCCCCATTGCATTCTCCCGGTGCTACCTCTCTGAAGACAGCTGTGACACTGCGCTGTAACGGTCTCTGTCACGACCACGCGCTGCAGCCCCTGGAGGGCAAACCCTGTCTTTCACCTGCCCAGCCTCAGCACTTACCCTCAATCTGGCGTCTGGCTGGCTCTCAGTAAAAAATTAATTACTGAGTTAGCAAGTACATGATCAGGGAGATTCGCCTCGAGTTAACCCAGATGTTCTACAGAATTCCTGTTTCTCCTGAGCCACCTGTGGCCTCCCAGCATAACGGATGGTCCCTGAGAATAAAGAAAAACAGTTCTTTGTGCGAGTGCCGTCTCATTGTAATGTCCCACTGCCGAGGTGGAAAAGTAGCCACCGCGCTGTTTGCGTGAAGCCCGTCGGTGAGCGTGTGGCCGGGGGTACCGGAGGCTGCAGCCGCCCTTTGGTTTACTGAAATAGAATAAACAGAACAAGGCGAGTGTCAGAAATAACCTGGGACACACGGAGGTGAAAGAACCTTACCTCCCAGTGGCTGAGAACAAAAGACGCCCCGATTCTGGCTGCTGTTCCAGGATATTTTTAGTCAGAGGGCCCTTTCTTCTTTGATGACCGATGCATGAAAAACCATGTAGAAACCAGTATTAGGCAGGGAGGAGGCTACTCAAGTTGTTTGGCGTTTCATTTTATTTTCCCTCATCTGGGAGAGAAAAGCGCACATGGCTGGCCACGAGCACGGTGGGAAGGGGAAACGTGATTTTCCCTCTCGTGTTTGTTTATATTGTGTGATTTAGTTATAACGCGCACTGCTGCGAGTTATTTTCAGTGTGTGGCTTGGTAAATGGTTTGAAGGGCCTTCTAAGGAAACTCCTATCTCATAAGATATTTCCCATTTTAATTTTATTCAGGAAAAATGATGGTTTGGGGAGTTTTCTATAAGCTTGTCGTTGTTCAGTGAACGCTGTTTATTTATCACAGCATTTGAACCGTCAGTATTCGCTGCTGTTGCTGTCAGAGAAAGTTGATCTGTTTCTGCTAGAATCTTCTAAGGGAAATTGATGAACCTGGTAACCTAATTTTAGACTTGAAATTTGGCAGATGGGTGGTATTTATAGTGTTCTGAATCAATTCCTATTAGGTGTTTAAAAATAGTTGCTTCATTAGAGGATACATTCAAGAAAGAAAAGATTTCAACCTCAAATCTAACGCACAAACATTGCTTTTAGTCTCCTAAACTGGATATGCATTTTGGTACCAATTTCTAAAGAGCCTTTCTGTACTCTCTTCCTTCTCTTTCCTGTGTGATGCTGCTGTTGTCATGGAAACAGATCTTGGAGTTGCTTTGTTACACAGTGGCAGGGACTCCCTGATAATGGAGAGATACTGCAGGTCATTCAACACAGAGCCTTTATTAAGTGCTGTGCTATGATGCATATTGTACAAAGCATGGAACTCTTGTATTTTTGGAGCTTACATTAGAGACATAACTTTGACACCCACAAACACAAAAGAAACATGTGGGTCATCAGCCGTAAGAGCCTGGAAAAGCATAAGCAACGGGCACTTGCTGTTGGAAATACAGGTGGTGAGTTCCATCATTGGTCAGGGGCAGGTCATTACCATGTGCCAATGAGGGTTTGGGGAGATTGTTGAGTGGAACAGGAAAGGAGCAAGCCAAAAGTTAAAGGGGAGAGGTGGAAATTGGCTCCTTGGATGAAAAATGCCCGTGCGTGATTGTTCAAGTGCTCCGAGGCTCCCAAGTTAGAATGTTTTGTTTAGCAAGTCCGCAAGTCTCAAGGTAGCCCAATCAGATATTAACGCAGGGTATTTTACGATGTATATGATTTTACTGATTAGGGTCTAAGGTGGGTCTAAGGAAGCAACTGGAAGGTGTTGGGGACCCCTCACTGCCCTGGGATTATCTCTTGCCTTCTCACTTCCCACCAAATACTACAACCTGGTGTCCGTTTACTCACCTTTCACCTGGTGATGCTCCCAGCAGTTGCACTGAGGGTCAAACGGGGGAATGATGATAATTAAAGAACCTGGTGCTGGGTAAGTACTCAGTCTCCTACTCCCATGCCCCTCAGTGTTCCCTGGGCCATGTTCTCAGATCCGCCCCCCACAGCCTCATTATTGCCTGGGCACTTGCTGGACCGGCACATACTCAGGTGCCACAGAAGTGCTGAACGGGCACTCTGGGTGTGAGTCTGTGTTTAGAGCGCTCCAGGCGGGCTCACTCTGTTTGAGAACTGGTCCCCTCGCACATGCTTCGGGGAGTGGGTTTACCTCGGTCCTGGTTGAGTACAGTTCTTGTTGCTGTGTAGGACTGCTGGTCACTCACAGAACTCGCCCGCTCCACTGTTACAAGAAGGGTATTGAATAAGGCGGCTTTTGGATTTCTGAGCTGTTGGAAGAACAGGATGACTTTGAATGAAAAGGTCTATTTATATTTATCTTGCAATCAAAAAGCACTTTTAATTCAGCTTACCAAAGTTAATGCAGTGAGTAACCATTTTCCCCCTGAATTTCAGGTGTCCATACTTACATTATATGATTTATTCTTTCTGTTTGGGCTAAAAGAGCAATTGACCACATTCTTTTCTAACTTGAGGATCCTGCCTTTTTGTTTCCCAAGTGACAGTTGATGGCTGGGCTTCCGAAACCCAGAAGATTTGCTCCCAGACGTAACAGGAAAAGTAGAGTGATTCCAGTACCACCTGCAGCTGCTATTTTAGACTCAGTGAAATTCTTCTGTGTCTGCCATTCCTGATTTTATTTCTTTTTATTTTTTTTAGTTCTGCTATAGAATATTAAAAAAACAAACACCGCAAAGATTTAAGTCTCAATCCAGGGCATCGTCGGTGTATTGGGAGGCCAGGGGCCTAGAACGACGAGACACCTCAGACTCTGTGCGCCACGGGGCGTCACCAGGACTCCACGGGGACCAGCCCCCTCAACACCAACCGAGTTGTGCTTCAGCTAATTCTGGTGTGGAAGTTACCCGCCACCCAAAGAAAAGCACTAAAAATGTTTGACATTTACAGGGTTTCTGCCGCAGTCTGCAGTTTCTCTAACAAGTGCATTCACAGATATTGAAAGGATGTGGCAATTTCTAACTCGTATTTAGACACTGCAGGAGTACAAATATAGTCTTAATGGTATATTATAGTGATGGGTATGCAGAGTGTAATGACCGTCAAAATCAGAAATCTCATTTTTATCATTTTTAAACATTTTCAACATCCAGATGTAAACTCATCTATGAAGATAATGGTAATGCATGACCACAGAGAATTTTTTTCTCTAATTCTGACTTGCTTTTCACACTTACTCTCTCTAGGATCCCAGAAGAGTGGTATACATGACAAGATTTTTTTTTCTTTTTGGCTAATCAGGACAACTAAAAGTAAACATCCAATTATGGAGTGATGAGTCTAGTCTGGCTCAGTTTCTATTCTTCAAGGAGACCTAAGTTAGAAGAATGTATGTTGAAAAGAGGGCCAGTGTAAGACAAATTCCAACTTCTAGGAGAAGAGGAAATGAATCCTCTTGGTTTTACAGGTTTTTGCCATGTGTGTAAGAACAGAAAATAGGGTCAAGGATTGTCTTATCCTTTTACTCTGAAAAACAAGAATACAGGCTGAGGAAACAGCAAGACCTGGTTTCTACTTTTAGATCAGTCTCCAAAATACTGCATGTTCTTTGAAATAACAAAATACTTGAGTAAAGAAAAAAGTGAGGAACTAACTTAAATTTAGCTCTGGAAGAACCCTTCCTTCAAACCATGGCCCCTTTAGCTACTATTCAACCTCTTATTCCCCTCCTGGCCATAGTTTGGCTCCCATTCTTCATGACAGGGACAGGGGTCTTGCTCTTGGTCTGGACCACAGATCCCTCAAGATGTCCATTGGGGAGCTGCTGGGGTCCTAGACGGGCACCCTCCAGGTGGATGGGGACTGGGAACCTGGAGCCAGGAGCACAGGTAGCAGGCCTGTGGGATTGTACTCAACCTTGGAGAAGAGCTGGTAGAAATGCCAGGACTTCATATGACCTGGGGCAAAGCCAATGACGCCAGCTATGGCAACACGGAACACCTATTCTTTACAAAGCATTCCCCTTTCTCATTGGCTTCCTGTAATTTCTGTGTTTATTTCCTTTTAGTATTTCATAATGTCTTTATGAGTCAGCTATGCTAGGCAGAAAGGAGTTCCTGGGTATTTGGCAGAGACCGAAGGAGAGAACGGTATGGGGAGAGAACAGTAATTGAAGCAAGAGAGAGCCCCTGATGAAGGAGGAACTTAGGGACTGTTTGAAAGCATGTGGTTGTGATCTGGAGAACTTTAGTCCTGTGCTAGGTATAGTATCATTGTATATAAATGGGCCAAGTTATCCTCTTGTAGGTGGTTTCCTCTGAACCCCATGGAGTCTAGAGGAAGGAAGGGACCAGCTGCTCCAAGAAAATTCCTTAAAAGGATGCTTGAGGGTATTTTATAATGCCCAGTGTTGGGGCATAGCAATGAAAACCGTAATGTCTATTCTGAACTTGGAGAAAATGGTGTGAGACTGTGTAGCCAGGCCTGTCATTGGATGATGTGTGGGTGGCTCTTTAAAGAAAAAATACCCCAAAGTAGAGAACCTAGGACGTTATCTTGAGATCAGCATGAACCTGTGCGGCCTTGAACTCTGCTGTCTTCCTGGACTGTGCTGTCAGGACTTCCTTGATAGACCCTCAGCACTGCTCCTGGAATAACTATCTGGTGCCCTGGCCGTGGAGGGTTCTCGTGGAAAGGACTGAGTTCAGGAGAGCAGACAGCACTCTCTGCTGGGAGCACGACCCGAGTCACCTGAGGAGAGCTGACCAGATTCTGGTCGTGCCTTCAATCCGGTTTCAGAAAAATGTAAGGATCAATCAGTGTAGGGTTGCAGAGTGTAGGGCAGTAACCCCCAAACCTGGTATACACCTGAATCGCCAGGCATATTTCCAAAATGCATTTTCTGGGCTCCACTCCAAACTCAGGCAGGTCTTGGTTGGAAAGGACCAGGACTTAGCATAAACTTTAGAGTCAAGTAGTCCCAGGGTTGACTCTCAGCTCCAAACACCCTCACTAATTGGGTGACCTTGAGCAAGTCAGTTAACCTCTACAGACCAGTTTCTTTATCTGTGGGCAAAGGACAAAGAATCCTATTTATAGAGTTTGGGGGTGAATTAAATGAAATGCTTGTAAAATGTTTAGCTCAGTGCCTGTCCCATGGTAATCATTCAATATAAATATTACCTATTACTACCTTAACCAAAATGTGTGTGTCAGATGGCTCTCAGTACTGTGGGAATGTGCAAAGGAATTGCTTCCTATCCTGACAAATACATGATGTAGGTGGCTGAGAAAAGCAAGTACACATGAATATTCAGTCAGCTTTGGGAGAAGAGGGGACATTGTGATGAGGTTGAGATTGCTGGAAGATGCTAGGAGGACACGGTCTGGACCTGCAGGGGTCCAGGTTAGGGCCGGTGGAAGTGAAGAAGGCAGCGACCCGAGAGCCGTTTCAGAGCAAGCGTCAGAGGGGCTTGTGAACAGAGCTGCCTTCTGATGATGTCAACATATCTAATAGAAGGCTCTGACTAACTGCTATTTATAGTTGCTTCTATTCAAAAGCTTGTTTATACTGCTGGAAATTGTCAACAGGGTGTAGTGGAAGTTGCTCAGTGCTCAGTCTCACCTCCTGAACTCTTGTCCCAACTCTGCCCTAACTCGCTGAGTGACCTTAGACAAGCCACTTCATTCTGAGGCCTCAGCTTCCTCGTGAGAACAGGGGTCAGGCGATTGCCAGGGGTCTTCTGGCTCCAACACTGACCATCCAACAAATGTTTATTGCACTTCCTTTCCACTTACTTTGCACACCCTTGATTTTCAGTTCCTGGTGCTGTGTAAGATCCTTTGTTCGGTGGAACACTGTGTGTTTTGCTAATTTATTGCTCACAATTCAGATTCCTATGAAGTTAGCAAAGCCAGAAAATTCCAACTTACAAGAGTGTTCTTGTTTTTTAGAATGATACAGAAAGTCTACTTCATTATGCTTTTGTCTGATTTCTAGTCTCAAGAAGCTAATGTCATTCTGGAAGATTAATATGGGAACATCTTAGCACATCGTTTCTCTGCTCTTGTTCTAAGAACTGGTAGTCCCCGACTTATAAACAGCAGACTTCCGATGATCCATACCCATGAGTTAGTATTATCTCGGATGTCAGATAGCTTTCACCTTCCACTGCAGGACTACTGGGTAACTTTCAATTCAGAACCCCTAGGAGGCATCCACTCTTTCATTTCAAGAGCTTCATTGCTTGTCTGCTATGAGCCAGGCCCTCTTCTGTGCCTTGGGGATCCATCAGTTGAGCTAAACAGGCAATAATTCCTGTGCTCATGGAGCATGAGTTCTAGGTCCACTAGCCTGGAAATGTGCCCACCGTATTGCCCCAGGTGAGGAATAACCTGTGACAGGTGTTTAGGACTGCCTCCCTTTATCTATGATCCCTTCCCCCAGCCCTCTGGGGGTCTTGCATGTGACTATGCGGGGAGACAAAATTGTGAAAACTACATGTACTTTTACATAAACAATAGAACATGTCATTGTTAGGTACATGTGGTATATTGCCAAAAATGGCCCCCAATTCTCCTGTCCTTGTGGCAAGCTCCCTTGAAATATGACTTTGCCACACCCTTGGTCAGGAGGTGGAGTCATTTCCCCACACCAGGAAGTCCAGACCAGTTCCGTGCCCCCTTTGACCAGTAGAATGCAGCGTGAGTGTCATTGCGGAGCTCTGAGCTGAGAGGTTTCACAGTGCCCACTCCTGCTCACTCTCAGAATGAATGCTGACTGAGGAAGAAGCCTTCTTGAGGCTGGGAGGCGGCGTGGAGCAGAAATAAGCCTTGTGGCCGAGGAGCCGTAAGCCAAACCAGCCCCATCCGCCAGGCCTGCGAATGAGGCCATCATAGACCACCTAGTCCCGCCACCTGACGGAGGGACGCAGCTGCAGGGGGCGGCACCAGCCTAAATCTCAAGATGCTCACCATCAGCATCAGCACACATGGTTTTGTTATTAACAATCAAAAGTTGTAAAGGTTTTATTAATGCAGAGATTAATATTCCCATTTGTTATGAATTAAATAGACTTTGCAACATTGGCTTTGGAAATGCATTTCACATTTTTAATTGCCCACTTAGAGACAGGCTTTTGGAATAGAACCACCTAAACTGTGGTGACTAGCTGTGTGTGTTTCGTTGAGAGAGAGATTAGCTCAGCAAACGTGATACTGCAGCCATTGGGTGGTGGAAACTTCCTGGGGTATATGAACCAGCTTCATATGGATATGCGTGGCTGGATGTCCTTGGAAAGGTGTGGGTTGAAGCTGACCCCGGCCGGAATTTGGACAAGCGTATGTTTATTGAACCCAGTCTGTGTCCTTGGAAGTCAGTGTTGATGGAAGTCATGACTCGGAGATATCAGTCCAAAGTGGAGAATGGACATCTGTCCCCATAAATTAAACAGAAAACGCGGTAGGGCCATTGCACACACTTTTTCCTCTTTTCCAGAAAATGGGGTTTTTATTTAATTCAGATGGAGGTCTGGGAATATTCTCTGTGCATAATTGCTTTATAAACACCACTTTATTAATGCCCTTGCTAATAATACCTCCTATAAATGAATGATCGGAGCCAGCATGGTTCCAGACTGCTTTATCGTGGTGGTGAACCATGTGTTACGAAGTCTAAAAATGACACACGGCTGTGATGGAAAATTTGGGGAATCGCACATGTTAACGACATGGTTCTGCAGACACCTGTTCAGATCAGTGGGTAAAGGCAGCTACACACTACTAAGGAGGAAGTATTGAGAAAATTTATTAGTAATAAAGTTAGAATGAGTAAAGCAAGTTTTAAAGTAAATATGTCCAATGTATATAATCTCAATTAGAAATCATTCCATAGAAGGAGATACAATTTTCTGTGGAGATGACTGGGTGGGCTTGGAAAAAAAGACATCGTTTGCTTTATGAATGATATGCTGCCCCCCTTGATCACCTAGCAGACCGCCCCCGACGTCGGTGGCTTTAAAACAATAACAGCACTATCACTCACGTAGTCTGCAGGTCATGTGAGGTTTGGCCGATGTCACCTGAGTGCCGCTGGGCGCCTGGGTTTCTTATCGTGGGGCCGGGTATCAACTCTGCTCCACAAGCCTCCCATCCACCTCTGACCGGGGGCCAGCCTGGGCATGTCCTTCCCAGAGCTGGCGGAAGCCCAGGAGGGCAAGTGCAAACACCGGGTCTGTTTTGTTAGAGGCATGGAGCCGGCATGTTGGCATTTCTGCTTCATTCTATTGGCCACAGCAAGTCACATGGCTGAGCCCAAAATCAGGGACTAAGAAACATCCTTGACCTTTATGGGAGGGACCCCAGAGTCCTGTGAAAAACATCATGGCTACAGGTAGGGGTGAAAAATTGGGGCCAGTAATGAAATATACCACCTTATCCATGTGACTCCTAAGACGATCCCAGACTTGCTAAAAATGTACAAACAGATGACTTAGATTAGCAGCAGTAAAGAAAGAATTTGGGGACACTTTGGTCTTTTTACGACTTAAAGACCCCTGTCCTCCTCCTGTACCAGGGTTGCAGTTTCAGCTGGTTGGGCCGCATCCTGTTCACAGCCCGTCTTTGTAAACAGGGTTTCACTGGAGCAGCGCCGTGCCCATACGTCAGTGTCTGTGTTGGATGTGGCAGCCTCACCCCTACCCCAGGGCCCGAGTGTCAGTGCTTGTGACAGAGACCTAATGGCCCATCGAGCTGGAAGTATTCATTGCCTGGCCCTTTACAGAAAGTTTGTGAAGGCTGTTTTATACAAGGCAACTGAATAGTTTATGGGAAGCAAATTCAGTTTCAATCTCCACCTCTGTGCCCTCCCCCAGCCCCCAGTTCCTTCTAGGGTTACATTCTTATTCTTGTGGGTCTTTGTAACAGATAAAATGGGGAGATCACGTAACCCCGGCACCTGGGTTGTGGGAGGGGCAGGCAGTCCAGTTTACACCCACAAGCAGCAATCCTGAAACCAAAGCGAACGAGCCGACAAATTGCAGCCTATAGGACATACAAATGAGAGCCAGCTGCTGCTCCGGCCTTGACTGCTAATGCTCGGTGGCTCTGTAGGTTGTTGGCGATGGTAGACAATAGGGCGATTGTTCTTGTTCTGCTGGAGACAGTCTGACTGTTTGCTGTAGAATCGACTTCTGCTCCCAGGAGGAACGCTGCAGACCGTGGTCTGCTCAGACTCCCTCCGCCCGACAGCATGGAGGCGTGCTGCTGCTTATTGCCCCCTTTTTTAAATTAATAAAATGGCTTTTTGGGGGCAAAATATTACAAAACAGATTTAAAAGAAAGAAAACTATGTATTATACTTGTCACCTCCCTGACATGTATTTACAGTAGTTTTTCTCAATCAGGTAGGAATTTATGTTTTAAAACAATCTTGATAGAAATACAGGGAATCCTTACAGTTAATGTTCCAAAAAGAAAGATCATACAGAACTGCAGCCAGTACACTGTTGCAACCATGTAATAAATGTGTGTATGTATGTAGTAGTGGACTAAGGTCCCCCAAAAGAAATCCATGTCCTAATACCCAGAAGTGTTGACTACGTAACCTTTCATGGCAGAAAACACCTTGTTGATGTGACTAGGGTAAAGATCTTGAGATGGAGAGATTATCCTGGATTATCTCGGTGGGCCCTATGTGAATGAAGCTAGAGAGGTCAGAAAAGCATACGGAAACAGAGGTTGGAGGTTTGCACTTTAAAGATGGACCAAAGGGCCATGAGCCAAGGAATATAGTGGCCCCTAGAGGTCGGACAAGGCAGGAGACAGAGGCCTCCAGAAGGACACAGCCCTGCCAGCGCCTTGATTATGGCCTTGTCAGAGTCCTTGTGGACCTCTTGACCTGTAGAACTGGAAGATAAATTTGTGTTTTTCTAAGCCACTAAGTCTGTGCTATTTTGTGAGAGTAGCAGTAGAAAACTAACACAGCATATATAACTGGAAGGGAAGATATTTCAAAATAATAGTTGGAAGTTATTTTGTGTGTTTTAGTTGGCTGGTGTATTTTGATTGGGTGGTTGCTAAGTTTATTTTGGTTGGGTGGTTAAGACTAAGAGGCATCAAGGGACCTTTAAATGTTAGAAGAGGGGGGAAATGGTAGAATTTGAAGTTCAAGATCAAGGAAATGATATATAGACCTAACAAAATTGTTCTCTAGTTCGGGTTTTGCTGTGTCAGGGTGGCAAATAGCTCCAGCCTTCGTAGGAAAGCCAATTTCTTTTCTTTTTTAAGCCTCTTTCTGGTTTTAAATAGATTTTTTGAGCCGAAATGCCATCTTTGATCACTATCAATATCCTTGTAATTAAGATCTTTGCAAAAGTTTGAGCGCAAGCATTAAGCTTAAAACATTTACAGATTTTCACCAAATTCTGTAAAGTGACCATAACATTCTGTAACTTAGACATTATGTTAAATACCACTTTTCTCTCCCTCCCTGTTTTGTCCCACTGTTTCCAAGGTATAAGAAGCTGTTGTGAGTTAGGCTAGCTGCTCACTTCCC
Source organism: Trachops cirrhosus (assembly GCA_028533065.1). Classification (NCBI taxonomy): domain Eukaryota; kingdom Metazoa; phylum Chordata; class Mammalia; order Chiroptera; family Phyllostomidae; genus Trachops; species Trachops cirrhosus. The sequence goes on from CM052545.1 coordinate 78,415,371, forward strand.
CCAGCTTTGGCGTTCAATTAAGTCATTTCGTAGTCCCGCCTCTCCTCCTCCAGAGCCACGTGACCTGGCAGAGCCTGGGTCCTCACTGGTAGGGGGAGCACATCCCACACTGGACGAGCGCTTTGTTGCTGGGGAGGGACCCACAGGTGGAATTCCAGAATCCCATAGTTGACTTTGCATTTTCCACCACAGGTAAAATGAGATTTTGAAAATTTTCATGTGTCCCAAGGCTAGGTTTACATATTTTGAGTAAGTCGTGAAGATCACTCCGACAGTGTCCTTATGGACGTCCTCTATGTGTCTCATTGTGTGAAGCCCTCGACGTTGCGGTCGGTCCGTGGCTCAGCTGGATAAATCAGAGCCAAAGGCTCTTCTTAAGCCTCAGAATCAGCTGCTGCGCATCCTGCCTGACGGTGCGCAGGCGAAGCGAACAGTCTCGACGTCTCCGCTGCCTCACTCCACATCCGTTCCTGTGCTCCTTCTCCGTCCTCCCAAATCTGCACTAAGCAGTAAGGAAAACCAAGTCAGGGAGACCAAACTCCTTCCAATCCCTGCGAACCAAATCAGGAACCACGCCCTTGGCTTTGATTTGGCAATATACAGTTCTTGGAAAGTAAATGATGTTAATTTGGCTCCTGCCCCGAGTTCAGTTCCCTCTGATTCCCTGCATAAGATATCCTGGCTAGAATAGGTTTATTCCAACCCTTAGTGTCTTGAAGTTCATAAAATATTTTGAACTCCAAAGTAGGGGATGTAAGCTGAGTACATTTATTCCAAATGAGATCATCTTTTCACTTGAGAGAGGGGAAGAGGGATAAACACGTAACTAAATTTTAATTCAACTGAAGACCATGACCCAGTCTGACACAGACTTAGGGGGCAGAATGAACTTCACCATTCAGGGTATTACCCCCGAGGTTCCCCCAAACAGGGTAATTGAAAACTACTTGGGCAGAAAGAAAGTATCGAATGACAGGTTTTCCAGCCGCAGAGGTGGCTGGCTATGAAAAGCAGAGCAGGGCCTCTGCAGTGCGTTGCCCGTTTGTCAGCCCCCGGAGTGTTCTCAGTTTCCACGAGGGAGAAGGTGGCTGTCTCCCCGGCATCTTTCGTTCTCTGTTCGGAGAAGTGAGGGCAGTGATGAGTCCCCAACCCTCTGGGTTTTTGGTTTGGGGTTTGTTGTTGTTGTTCCAGGGATGGACCAGTGGGGCTCAAGCCCAGGGGCTCCCTGGCCCAGGCACCTCGAAGCCAGGTGGGAGAATCGGGGACGCCTGTCTCAGGTTTCTGTGCGTGCCTGGGCCGGCTGTGCTGGAAATGCTAACGTCCCCACTGCCCCACCCCCGACTGTCTAAGGGGTGCCATCGGGGCAAACATTGGAGAGCTAGAAAAAAATCACCCTTGTGCTCCCACCTTGCCCTGGCTGTGGAACACGCAGCCAAGCCCCTCACCTGCCACCTGTCTGTCTGTCAGTCTCCCTCTCCCTCCCCTGGGCCCTCCAGATCCTCCTGATAACATTCAGTGGCTTAATTGATTGCCTAGATTTTTGTTGACAATTAGGAGCTTTTCAGTAACATTTGCTGCCCCAGTGGGACTCTTTGCTGGCTCCTGTTCACCCAGCACACAAGAGTGCAGGGCTCCAGGAAAGCCTGCGATTAAACGGGCCTGGGACTTGCACAGGGAAGCTGGAACAGCCAGCCTGCTGTTCCTTTGTTGGGTGGAGACCAGCTGAGAGGCAGGCAGCTGCAGGAATGTCAGGATCTGCAGCCTGGGAGCCAGCTCTGCGCCCCCCACCCCCCACCCACCCCAGCACCTTGGAGACCTGTGCTTCTCAGCCCTGAGTTCGCCTGCAAATCACCCAAGGAGTTTTTAAAAGGTGGGCCTAGGCCTGGGTGATCTCTGGATCAATTAAATCCTCACCTCCCAGGTAGTAAGTAGTTTGTGGCTTCAGGATTTTATCAGAGGTCCCCAGGTGATCTTGATGTAAAGCTGGAGCTGAGAAGCCCAGCTCTAGACTCAGTTATCTTTGCTTGTCTGGGAGGGGAGCGTGGACTCCTTTTGTGGCTGATGTCAGGAAATAGAAGTTGCCACTGGGTGGTTGGTTCCCTGGGTCTGTCCTGCCTTATGGTGTGACTGTTTCAGGTGAGGCGACCTGGCCCATGTTTCCACAAGTCACCTTAGCAGTGGCCTCCGGTCTTCACCATCTGCCTGGAACAGACAGCAGCAAAGCGAAGTTCAGGGTCACACCTCTCTCTCCACAGCTCCTTTCACGCCACCTTGTCCTCAGTCAGTCCCAACCTTTAGGGCAGCAAGTGGAACACACAGAGACTACCCATCACGGGTGCCCACAAGTCCCTGCTTAGCAACCAGGACACAGAGAAAGTAGGCTTTCTTCTTAAAATGATTTAATTGGTGCTTAACCTCCCCAGACCTCACAGTCTGGAGCCTGCATTTCCAGTGGAGGGGTTTGATTTCTCCAAGAGGATCTGCGTGTTCTGGCTCCTGGGCCCGAGGAGCGAGGCAGCCAAGCGTCCCCACCCAGCACCGGCAAACATCTCCCAAGCCTCCCTTCTGTGCACTTGCTTCTGCATAATTTAGCTCCTTCGCGCTGGAGCACTGTGTTCCACTTTCTAAGCCGGGTGAATTTCCAAGAAGGAAAACTGCAGATGGCTCTGCCCCCGGGGATGGGTTCTTCCCCCGCCCCTCCCCCAACCCTGCAACTCACTTCTGGTAAAGACCTGGCTCCAGCTCGAGCCCCTGGGGTCTCTCGTTCAACCACCTTTGTGCAGAAGGAATTACAGAACCAGCAGAGGGCTTTTAAAAAGTCATGTGATAATTCATTAGCTTTTTACCGGTTGTTTTTAACCAGACTCAATTCTTTTTTTTTTTTTTAGTTTCATAGATGCACTCCCCCCACCCCCATAAGCCTCTATTTGTCTTTTTAATCGACTTACAATGCCACCATTTTTCCCCCTCTTGGTGTGGGATAAACCGTCAAGGACTGGCTTGGACTTGTGTGCTCACCCACCAATGATCTGGCTTCGAGGTTGGTGGCTGTGGCCAAGTCCCCCACCTGCCTTTCCTGAAGATGAGCCCTCTAGAACTCCCTCCCAGAGGCTCCTGAGGCTCAGCTTATCCCCCACAACTCACCCGGTGATGCGGGTGAAATCAGTCTGCACACACGGCCCACTGCGGGGTGGGTACAGCGGTGCCTTCTCAGCACAACACAGACACGCTCGCTTCCCCGTGTCCACGCTTAAACGCAGCTGTAACCGTACACAGTCAGCAACACTCCAGCCCTTTGAAAATAAATTTCAAGGTCTACGAGATTCAAACATTAGAGCTTTTTATGACGTGTCTTAGATAATAACCACCTTATTCTCATACTTCCTCTCTCCTTACTATGCAACACTTAAAGGGCTGCCCCAAATGTGCAGAAAAGCGATAGGCTCTTATTTCAGGACATCGGCCATTTCTCTTTCCCAGCACCTTCTCTGAACCAATGTGACTGTGGCCTGCACTTCCTCTGCTCCCACGTGTGCTGTTACTTCAGACAGGACATGCCTCTCTCTAGCCTCCAGAAGGCAACAGAGCCCTGGCCACACCCCGGGTCCTTTCCTGAGGCCCAGTGGTTTGCTTCATGCTAGCCATTCGGCCATGGGATTGGAACGCGTCATGTCCACAGCTGGGAGTCTGCACTCGAATGACTTGGTTTATAATTAATCTTAACTTGGCTGAACAGAGGAGGACTGTTATAAGGACCAGCCTTCTGCTTCCTCTAGAACTACAGACCAGTCTTGCCCATCATGTTTTCCCTCTAAGGCTTTATTTAATTGGATACCCCGTGGGTCAGTCATGAGCGGCCCGGACAGATCCAGGCAACATTCTTCGTGCTGCCTCTCACTCTGACCAGGCAGAATCTTTTTCCCCTTCAAGGTTCCTACTCAAAGAGGCTGTTGTCAACTTCGGAATGCTGCCTTTGATGGCTCAGGCTTATTTTTGCCACGGCAAAGGAATCTGTCCCCATGAGGAGCCCACTGGAAAGGACAGCCCAGACAGCCGGCTTCTCAGGCATTTAAACAAGTCATCTGAAGATGGCTGGACTTCGTGGGGCAGAAGTGACCCTGTCATTCTTTAGCACAGAAGTATTTATGGAGCACTTCCTCCCTGGAGAGGTGGGAGGGCAGAGCTTTGAGTTCCAAAGTTTTTCTCTATTGAGAGTCAATATGAAAATCATGACCTTAGCTGATCCCACACCCCCCACCACCCTGATTTGAAAGTGGCTGGTTTTGATGACCTTGACCTTGACCGGTTTCTTCTCTGGTGGAGCTGACCGGGATTTTGTGTCAGAGCCGAAGTTCTACACTTGCGCCTTTCCCTTGTCTGGGAACCGTGCAGGCCTCGGTGTTTATCGCTCTTCCGAAGGGCGCACAGTTGGGGTCTCCGGCGAGTGAGGGAGAGTCCACTGTCTTCTGTTGATTCTTGGTAACTCTGATGGAGGTTTCATTTTAGTCCTACATGTCTGGCTTCCTGTCGAGTTTTGTATTCTGAATATTAAAAGTTATAGGTTGATCTTTGGGTCAAGTGTATGTGGATAATAAATTTCTAGCATGAAGGTAATGGGTGAATAAACTTGAAGCATAATAAGTTGGCCCATGCCTGGATTATTGTTACTGACAATGAAATAAAGGAGAATCACTTGGCAAAACTTCAGCCTTCTCGTGGCATATGCTGATTTTATTGATCCAAAGGGTAACGATTTGAATACATTTAAATTTCATGAGATCCGAGTGCAGAGTGCTTCACTGTCATCATTTATTGCGCCAGCACCACCATAAGTGAGGGCAGTCAGCACGCGGCATGCATGTGTGCAAGTACCAGGTTCCATCCTCGGTCCTTTCTGTGAATCGCTTCCTCGAATCTTCCCCGGACTCTGATTTGGCCCTCTGGTCACCCTTGCTTTTCAGCTGAAGCTGTGATGTAACAAGGTTTAGTAGCTCATCCACGGTTTGGTGAGTGACCTCCACGATTTTAACACTTGCAATCCAGTTTTCAAATTCCCACTTGTAACTACTCTTCACTGTCCATCTATACTGCTTCTTTCACGTCACGTGCATTTTACCAGATGGGGGAAACTCACCAAGGATGAAGCCTACTTACCAGATTCCCGAGTGCAGATAGGCCATCTGTTTGTTGATTGATGGTGTCCGTGGGGCCAGGGGCTTTTACCTCAAGCTAACACACGGCGGAAGGAAAGCTGTGTTGATGTCGTGCGTGTTAGTTAATGAAACCTAAACAGGCAGGGCGGCTTCTTTAACTTGCCTTATCTTGGACTCAAATCTCCTTAACCCTGCTGCCCACGGACCTCTTACCTGTTGGCAGGTGTCCCCTCAGCTCTGTGCTGGCCCAGCTTCTCAGGCCTGGCGCTCCCACTGGGGTAGGAGGTGCACAGCCCAGCTCTGAAGGGGTTTCTGCAAGCCGTCTGGACCACAGAGACCTTTGCTTGGTGGCTGGTCCCTGGCCCCTGTTTGCTCTGCCCCTCCCTTCTGCGTTCCTGGGAGCCGCTCCTCTGCTCATCGTCTTCGGCTTGTTCTCTCAACAAGGGAAAGACAGCTACAAGGTCTCAGGGTCTTGTGAGACCAGAGTCTTCCAAACCCCTCATTTTAAAGAAGGGTCCACACAGCTGGGTAGGTACTTGTGTCTTCCAGGCCAGATCTCCAGTCTCCTGGCTCACCCTCCTTTATACTAATACACTTACATTTAGCCCTGGCCAGGGTGGCTCAGTTGGTGGGAGCAGCATCCCATAACCAAAGGATTGTGGGTTCGATTCTCCGTCAGGGTACGTACCTAGGTTGTGGATTTGATTCCCGGTCTGCATGCATATGGGAGGCGACTGACTGATGCCTCTCTCTCAAGTCAATATTTCCCTTTCTCCCTTCCTCTCTCTCTAGAAAGCAATGAAAGAAAAAAAGTCCTCGGGTGAGGAGGGGAAAAAAAAAGCCTACATTTAAGCAAAAGGGAAGAGTTAGCCCAAAAATAGCATCATGCTGAGAACATATTGGGCAGGCAGCTTTTATTTTCTTCCCCTCCTCACCCCTGTGGTCGGTGATGACTCGCCTGGACCTTGGGTAGCTCTTGGCTCTGCCCACTGGTATTTATGTATTCACGATCTCTGTTCTTACTTGGATTTTGAATCACTGTTTTTTAGAGACATCTTTGTCTTCCTTTTTTCTCTTTAAAAACCATTTTTGCATGTGCCCCACTTTTCTAATCCTGGCATTTATTTCTTGCAGTCCCCTCAGCCTGCTGCTAATCACAGCCCCGAATGAGAGCACCGTCGTGGTATTGAGATGCCCTGATAGGAAAATGTCTCAGAGCTCTCCGCCTGGTGGCTAGAACCTGCCATCTGAACCCAGTTGTCTGGTACCCAAATAGATCCTCTATTGATCGAGGAAGGCTCATTCACAGAAGAGCCCCAGAGAAACACACAGATGGGAAAACAAAACCCACAGGGAAATGCTCTTGTGAGATTACAATGTCTATTAGGTTATGCCATCTGGGCAAAGAAGGATAATACAAATTAAAATATCTGGGATATGATTAGAACAGTATTTAACATGGTCAGCTTCAGAGTCAGAAGGACCTGGCTTGAAGTGGCCTCTCCATGTCAAGTTTCTGCGACCTTGGGCTTCTTGCTGACCCGCTCCGAGCTGCGGAATGGGGCGCTGACTCCGCCACGAGCAGGGCAGCGGTAGCAGCTGTCACTGCCAGGACCTCGGGCATTGCTGAGAATACATTTAAGTACCGCGCCTTCAAAGGTTTGTCGTGGGGCCTCAAAGGGCAAACACATGGGAGTGCTCTGCACAAACCTCAGCTCGCAGCAGGCTCAGGACTGAGCTCTGCTTTCTCCCTGTCCCTCCCTGTATGCCTGTGAGCCGTCAGGGAGATGTCCAGTGCCTGTTAGAAAAAATTCCATTAAACGGGCTCCAATAGAGTTTTGCAACTCAAACGCAACGCACCTTAAACTTTCTGGCACGTTACTGAAAAGGAACACCTTCCCTCCCAGGAGTTCAGGAGATTTACCTTTTCCATCAGTTAATTCATGTGTATGCAGATAAGCCTCATGCATTCCCCAGGTGGAGAAGGAATTTGGCCTCTCATCATCTCTGTATTGTTTTTATCGGGAGCGGGAATGTTCTTGAAGCCACGACGTTTCTGTCTACCTGTGATTAGCCATAGGGAGAACACTGTGGACGGTAGCCAGTGGGTCCCGATCACGTGGACATTGTTGCTGTGCGTGTTTACAGCTTCCTCCTGTTTGTGACCTGGCCAGGACTGACCTTTTTGCACCATCATCACCTTACCAATTGGGAAATGAGTCAAGAAATTTTAATTAAGGAGTGGGTTGAGAAGGAATTGGGAGGGCCTGTGTTTCTATGCCCTCAGCTGGGAAGTGGGTGGGAGCTTCAGAATCTGTAGAATTTTACACTTTTTTTTAAACCAGTGTTTTGTTTTGTTTTCTGATAAATTAGAACCTCTTTGAGTCAACCATGTATAGAGCACACGCAGGGGCTGGTTGAATGAGATATGAGCTATTACCCTTGAGAAGTTTATAATCTAGGAATATGGATTATTTTGGAGATAAGCCCATTTATATTTTATAGATTATAGTTAAATTCTTCATTTGAACTTGTCACCTAAAGCTTTCAGTTAAAATATTATGTATTTATTTAACAAAAGATTAAACACAGAGTACCATATGACCCAGCAGTTTCGCTCCTGGGTGTATACCCCAGAGAGACAAAATCATGTGTCCACACGAACCCTTGTACTTGAATGTTCACAGCAACATTTTCCAAAATATCCACAAAGTGGAGTGACCCAAATGGCTATCAACTAATGAAGGAATAAGCAAAATGTAGGCTATCCTTACAGTGGAATATCACTCAGACATAAAAAGGAATCAAGTCCTGATACATGCTACCACATGAATGAACCTTGAAAGAGCTGTAAGTGAAAGATACCTGTCACACAAGACTACATGTGATACGATTCCACTTACAGGAAACACCTAGAGTCGGCACGTTCATGCGCAGAGACAGAAAGCAGATGAACAGTTGCTCAAGGTTTGGGGTCAGGAAAGGGAAAGAGGTCATGACTGCTGATGGGTATGGGGGATTCATTTGGGGAAAAGGGCCCTAAGATGAGACTGCGGGGATGTTTGCACAACCTGTGAAGGTAGTAAAAATCCTTGAACTCAATGCTTCGAATGGCCGAATTGTGCATGGGGTGCAAGTTTCGTCTCAATGCCAAGAAGAGTTACCAAAAAGAGTTATGTAATTTCCACACAAACCTACTTACTATGAAAAGACCACATGCCCACACAGCTCTCTCCCCAAAGCCACGTTGTTGACTTGGGTATTTAAATTGACAGCAAGACAAAATAAACCAAAATGAAGTGCATTATGCAACCCCAACACCCCTCCTTTACTGTGGTTTTACTGTCCCAAGTTCCCAAGGGTTTCGAAGACAGCAACTGTCGGGTCCTCGGCGGCCCTGTGCCATTCCACTCTCACTCCACACGGGGAAATAACATGTGCAAATGTGGACCCGGTTCCCGTCTGGAGCATTGCTAAGCACTGACCTGGGCTATTGAGAAAGAGTCTGGACGTGAATTTTATAGCCTGCCAACCACCTACTTGGAGAACGCTGAAGAGCTTCAGCTTCTTCCCACCCCTTTTTCCTCTGTGATTCTGCAGTTTAAGGTTTTACATCTTGTTGCTGCATCGGTGAGCGGGAGAACTCATTCTCCACAGGTGGAGCTGCATCGTTCTTCCAGCCATTAACCCTGAGTCTGAGAGTGTGGCCGCGCTGAAAGAGCTTTTCTGGAGGGCGGTGCATCCCCAGATAATGGGGAGGGGCGGTGCTTCTCTGTTTTAGTCATTAGTTCTCCCCTCCCACCCACAGACCTGTGAGCAGACTCCCGAGAGGTAGGCGGGTCATTGAGCACGTCCGCCCTCTCCCCATCGTCCCAAAGTTAAAAATGGCCAGTGACTTGTTCAGCAGTAATAGAAGAAAGAGCAGCAATAACAGAAGCTCTGAGAGCACCCAGAATGAAAAAGCAGACACTCGGAAATACAAAACTGAAGTGGGAAACGTGGTGCTCCAGGCTGTGCAGGAGGAGCAGCCACTCCTCCAGGAAGGGCGGTGCTCCAGGCCGGGGCAGCGTGAGGACTGGAAGTTGGGCTCTGCGTGCAAGTCCCTGTTCTGCCACTGGCGAGCTTTTTGACCTGGGGAAATCTACTTAAACTCAGTGCCTCGATTTTCTCCTCTGTACAGCGTGGATGACGACAGTAGCGCTTTGCCATAGGGGTGTGGTGAGGATTTAATGGTGCTTCCAGCAATGCATAACTGAGTCAGGTGGCCAGTAAAGAGTGATGGTGCTTGTCGCTGTTGCTGTTGTTGATGTTAACAGGCAGGGCTGACAGGATAGCTCTAACAAGGGGGAGTTTCCCATGGGTCTGGGGCAGGTGAGGGCAGTGGGGGCCGGGTAGGTTGTATAGTCACCGGTCACTTCCTCCGTCCTCCTGCATCCATTAGATTGAGAACCACTTGGGACCATTCCCTGCGATGGGTGCTGGATAACGGTTGTGGTGTGTTGTGGGCGGGGGCAGGGGGCGGGGTGTTTGTAAAAGAATGCTCTACCTGGAGAATATCTTCCTGTGCTGTTCACAGTCAGAAAGTACAACAAGAAAGAACAGATTTCTAATTTGTGAATTATTCTTACATTTCCCCTTCTCAAGCCTGATAACTTCATTATTGACTTTAAGCTTTCAGTTTTAAGAAGAATGGTTAATTTTCACCTGAGAGCATGACACGTGAAAACCACATTATGCCCCTAGACAGTGCTTTTAATTCCAGCGTGAAGGCCTGTGCTTCCCTGTCCTGGATTCCACAGCTCGCTCCGACACCCCACACTAATGTAATGTATAGTCTTAGGTCGCACCAATTAAAGAAGAGTGAAAAGCATAAAACAATTTTCGAAAAGGTCACCGTGCTTAGAAATAGGAATCCAGCATTGCTCATGCAACCAGAGGGATTTAAAAGTAATTTGAATCAGTTTAAACATGTAGGCCTCCCGTCTTTTCTCAGAGAAATTCGCTCTGTGTCTCTCCTTCAGACAGGGTGTCATGGAGCTGCTGCCTCTGTTGCCAGGAAGGCGAAGTTTTCCCCACTGGGAACCCCAGGCCAGGAAACTTCTGGAAGTGTCTGTGGCAGCTTTGAATGCTGCTATTTAAGAGCTGATGAAGAGGCAGCTTGGAGAAAAACCTCAAAAATAAATACTCTGATTCATCATTGTTGTTCAGGCTTTCCAGCCGCCAGAGCCAGCCCAGGGCCTCCGAGACAAAGGGTGACATTCAGCACCGGGCAGGTTCAGCCCCAGTCGGGAGCCTCAACTGTCAGCGAGGGGGCGGAGAGGGAGGCAGCTGACTGCGGAACCCGGAACAGGGCTCCGCGCAGAAGGGACAGCCTGTGCCGGTTCTGCTCCGTAGGGGGGAGTGAATAATCCAAAGACAGACGTCTTAGAGCGAGCACTGTCTCATAAATAGCCCAGCGCAGTCGGCTGCGTCGCTGCTGCAGTGCGGGGGCTGCAGGCGGAGGCTCGCCTGGAGCGGGGCTGCTGGGGGCCTCGCAGCCCGGATGCTCCAGCAGGCTGCTAGGGCCACAGTGGCACTGGTGAAGGCACGCCAAGCTGGAACATCTGGACTTCGAGCAGACCGTGTCCGGAACTTGGGCCGAGGAGTTTGCTAGACTTGTATCAAATACCTAACTCAGCCTTCACTTCTCTGACTCTGTCATTTTCTGCATCTACATTTGTCCCCCTATCTGTAAAAGAGGGGTGACGGACCTCCCATGTGGAGATTGAATGTGATGGCATGTGACAAGTGCATAGTCAATGGTAGTTATTAGTATATCATTTGAGCTCTAGGTCTGACATTCATTGGGTGTGTTTCCTTGTGCATTTCACTCTAAACCCTGTGGGCCTCTGTTTTCTCAGCTGGAAAAAAAAATGGCAGCCCCTATCCCATCCCACCCTGCAGTGAATAACCCAATAAGACAAGGTATGTGCAAGAGTTTAGTAAAACCCTACAGAGGTAGGAAGTGGCTGTTATTAGTTTTCTCTTATGTATCTATTCTCTGGTCATCACTGGCTGGCTAGTGACTAAGGGTAGCTACAGGGGAAGGCAAAGGTTTAGATGAGACTCTCAAAAGAGTCTGATTTGTTTTTGCAATAGCTATAGTAGGAGTTAGATGAACTGAGATGTGAAAGTAAGGGTTGGTTGGTTTTTAGATTTTTACTCTGCTGTGTGATGTTTCTGCGTTGCAGAGATAAGTGAGAGCTAGCTGACAACGGCAGTGCAGGGAGGTCTTGCGGAAGGCGCTCGTGCCCGCCCCTCACGTGCTCCTGTCCCTTCTGCTCTTACAGGGGCTGATGAACCTCTGCAGAGCCGAGATTTTGGAGGCTTAGCTCCCTCAATTATTGTTTTCCTCTGTGTCCTAACTTAATTTCTGCAACAGGCAAAGAGCAGTTGACTGGGATTCAAAGCCAGTTTGCCCTTCTGGACCTGGATGTGGAAGAAGAAATAATTCCCACTGTCCAGACAGAGGCAAACGTGGAGACAGCAGATGGCAGCCGCGATTCCAAACCGAGGGATTACACGCGCAGAGCAGAGCTGGCTTCTGATCCACACCTCACAGCACTTTGGGAGTGCATGCGACTCTGCGCCTGCTGTATACAAAAGCCACACACTGAGGTGACTCGTTATGCTGAAAATTAAGTAAAAATATTGCCTCTTTATACTACATTTACATATCTATTCTGGGGGTTCCAGAAAAACATGTGCCCTGTAAAATGTATAATTATGTTTGAAACTCTCTTGAGTCTGTTCAGATTTTCGATCATTATATGCTTGGTTATCAATTAAATATCAATGACCTAAGCTTGCATGAGCCCCTGAAATTCTTTTGGGTCTCACAGCAGATTTCTGTAGATACTTTGACCATATTTGTTCTATGCGAGGCTGATAATAAGGCACCGTGTGGAATCCCATAGAGGGAGTTTAATGTCAGGCACTTACAGCGCCCTAAGCTCATGTCGCAATTATTATGATTCTATATAAAGCCACAGGGGAGAGAAAGTCATTCCATGCTTTTTAAAACTTAGCAGTTAACATTTAAAAAGTTTATACAGAGCAAGTTAAGCCAAACATTTCCCTAACCTTAAAATTATTGCAGAGGTTATAAGAAACTGTAGGAGACAGCGTTGAAAGTAGGATCTTTTTTCTTTTTATCATGCCTATGGTTTCCATGCTACAGTATGCACTTTACTCAGGTTGCATTTATTTGCATCCTTACATGCACGAGCTTCATGTTAGTTTCTGTGGACATTCAGTAGTTGTGCTTGGCCTCGAGAGCTCCCTGTATGTTAAGTAGGAAGCAGGCAACTGGTAAACCCGGCCATGCTGTAATAAAGCCAGAGAATGAGAAGTGCTGAGCACCGTGGAGGTGAGAACAGGGAGGTACTTCTTCTGCCCAAAGAAGGCTTCTGGAAGAGAGAGCAGATCAGAAGGACCTGGACAGATGCTACAATGAGACTTGGGTGAAGGGACACAGCGGGGTGGGGGGTGGGGGGCAGGGCAGAGCATTCTGGACAGAGGTACAGTGGTAGTAAGTGCGAGGACTGTTCAGAAAGGACGAGCTTGGCAGAGCTCCGCAGAGCAGGCCGGTGCTGGGAGGTGAGGCTGGAAGGGTAAGTGGCGGCAGATTGGAGAGACCTAACGTTCACGTGCCTTTGTGGGTTAAGCGTTGAGTTTGTTTCTCTTGAAAAATACCACCGTGCTATTAAATGATAAAGTGCAGATGAATGCATGTTTTTTTGTCTTATTGCATTAAAATTATATTTGGCAGGTCATCTTATTCTGGTGTGTGAATGTCATCTTCTTAGAATGGGGGTAGCATTGTAAAGATAGCATTTGATGAGTCAATGAGATCTTTCAAATAAATGACTGTGTTTGGAAAATATAATAGTTATAAAACAACTTGGACTTATAGCTAGAGTCAATTATTGTTTCATCTGTAGGCATCCAATTAAAGTCGAATTATGGTATTATTTTCACACAATTACCAAAGCTACACACTTCCATAATTTCTGCTTTTGCTTATAGTCTGTAAAAGTTTTAGCACAGTATGCTTGATTTAGCACCTAGCATTTTATAAACTTTGCCTCATCAGTGGTCATCCACTTATTTCTTTTCCATGGCAGCAGACTTCTGAGCAGTGAATGGAGCTGAAGAGTGTGTATGAAATATAATTGGGGATTTTCCTTCCAACAGTTCAAGTGCACTAATTGAATGTTCAAAAGAATGCCTCTGTCCCTTGGCTTCCTGGCAATCTGTAATCACCTGTGGCTCTTTCTGGACCTTCTCACCAAAACTCCACTCGGTTTCTTCCTTGTATAATGAGAAACTGTAAGATTTTAGAACATGTTTCTGTGAGATAAGCTTTGTGGCGAACACGATGTGGTGGCAGCCACACTGGGGGCTCCCAGAGGCTTCCTCTCACAGCAGAATGGCGACTTCCATGCCATGCACACTTGTTTCGTGAAAATCCGATGCATGTGTGAGATCCGTGAGAAGGGACTTATTTTCTCTTTTTTCCCTTATATATTTTACATACTATAAAATGCTTAGGTCTTGGAGTGCAAAGTATGGTATGTTCTGAAATATATATATGATTTTTTACTTTATAATAGATGATCATTTTTTATTAAAGCGTAGTTGGCATATAATATTATGAGTTATTCAATATTTATATACCTTACAAAGTGATCGCCATGATAAATCTAGTAACCATCTGTCACCGTACCAAGTCATTAGGATACTATCAACTATATTCCATGCTGCGTTACATCCCTGTGACTCATTTCTCTTACAATGGCAAGTTTGCCCCTCTTATTCCCCTTTTCGCCCATCCCCCCCTTCTCCTGCCCTTGGTCATCTCTGTTTGTTCTCTGCATCTGTGGGTCTGTTTCTGTTTTGTTTGATGTCTTGTTTAGATTTTGCATATGTGTGAAATCATGTGGTGCCCGTCCCTCTCTGACTTACTTTGCTTAGTACAACAGCCTAGACCATGAGATTTTTTAAGTCCCAGATACTGTAGGTCTATTTCAGAAACTGTTTCTGCATAACAAATCACCCCCCAAGTGGCTGAAAGCAACAACATCTATGAACTCACAGTTGCTGTGGGTCAGGAGTCCGTGACTCCTCACCTGACCAGGTGCCTGGGACTCTGAGTCTCTGACTGATCGAGGCTGAAGAACTGGCTTGGAGCCTCCTCGCCTCAGGGCTTGACTGGCGAAGGACCTGCCTTCAAGGTCACTCCTGTGATGCGACTGTTGGGCTGAGACCCTTAGTTCCTCGCTGGCTGTTGGCTAGAAACTGCCCTCAGTGCCTGCCACTTGCTTGCTTCCTGAAAGCAGACAGTATCAAGAGAAAAATGCCAGCAAGGCTGCAGTCACAGTCTTCTGTCACCGAGTCACAGAGATGACAGCCTAACCCTTCTGCCATATTCTCCTAGTCAGAGGCAGGTCGCCAGGGGCACTGGAGGGCAGGAGTCCACACAAGGGCAGGGAGACCGGGTGGTGGAAACTCCTGGGAGCCGCGTCAGAGCTGCTCACCACTGTCTACGATAAATACACGTGCAACTGCTCGGGAGCCCAGCAGTGCCGTGATGCGGGTGCGTGTTTTCAGTGGAACACCGAACATGTATAGCTACAGGAGAGACCTAACTGTGCAATCTGACGAGTGATTTTTAACTTAGGACTCCTCTATCCTCAAATGTACTTGGACCAAAGAATGTGGGGTTTTTTGTTTGTTTTTGTTTTTTCCTTAGCAAGATAAATGAAATAATCGGCTGGATAAGAAGAGACTTTGGTTGGGTCATCTGTTACTCCCTGACACCCCTTCCTCTCACATGTCTCCAGGGCTTCCCCACTGTGATTCTGAAATATTTTCACAAGTTCTTTGACACTCTTCCCTTGAAGAGGTAGAGCTTGAATCTCATACCCTTAAGTGAGGGCTGCACTTAGTGATTCGCTTCTAATGAGTAGCATATGGTAGCAGTGGCGGCGTGTGACTTCTGACCCTTGATGGGAAAGGCACTGCAGCTTCCTCCCTGCTCTTTCTCGGGTCGATGGCTGGGAGGAAGCCAGGGGCCATGCTGTGCGGACACTCAAGCAGCCCTTGGAAGGTGGCCTGGGAAGGAGCCAAGTCCTCCTGCCAGCAGCCCCATGAGGAAAGCAAGCATCTTGGAAGTGAGTCCTTACACTCATTAGGTACTCTGCTAGAGACGCAGAAGAGACCAAAAAGTGTTGGATACGGCCCTTCTGGCCAAGTTGCTTAAGAACTGGTTGCATGTTAGAAAGCTTGAGGTGTCTTGCGATTATTCAGAAGGTGACATGTGTGGTTGCAGTGATTGGAAAAGCTTCTCGGAGGTTGAGGAGTAAGCTTTGGGCTTGGGATAGAAGTGAGAGGCTGATGGAGAGCTAGAGCTGAAGTGATGCACAAGCTGAGATGGGACGTGAGGCCTTTAAAGTTGCAGAGGTAAGAAGCACCAGGCTCCTCAGTGGAGTGCTGTGCACTGCATGGAGCGGAGACAAGAAAAAGAGACACCTGAGTTTGGAGATCCCAACGGCAGGGTTAAGACTCCTCAAAAAAGCAGCTTCGAACTCCTTTGAACTTGGAACAAGTGTGAACCTGGGGCCACAGAGACCCAGGCTGCGTGGCAGAAAGCCTACCTAACACGTCCTGGACCTAGAAGATTCTTAGGGCTTCCATTCGTGAGCATGCTATGGCAGGTTCTGGCTCCTGTGGGGACCTGCCTTTCAAGCTTCAGGCTGGAAGATAACACTCCCAAGAGTCTGCTCACACCCTTCCTGTTCCTAGAGCACTTCTTCCTGATGTTGCTGGGCCGTTTCTGTCTTTTAAATCCTACCCATCCTCAAAGGCAGGATGAGCTTTTATTTTAAAGGATTAAAAAAATTGTTCTTTGCCCCTAACCAACAAAGTAAATATATGGACGTGAAGGTAGTGTGGGCGTGGCGTCTGCTGCCCTGTTTGCGGCCTCTTCCTCCCTCTCGGTTCCCCAACCTCTGCGGCCCGTTGAAGGCCAGGTTTCTCCTTGCTGCAGGACCGGCCCAGCCAGGTCGGGCTACCTGTCGCCCCCGAACACCTAGGGCTGTGGTGTCCGTCCATCCCATAGTGCTCACGATCACACAGTTGTCTCCTTTAGTGGGCTGGGAGCTCTCTGGAGGCAGGGAGTCTATTTTGCTGAGAAGCCAGCACAGAATTTCAACAGTAACAGGTGCTCAGGAAGGGCTGTCCTTCCTTCAGGATCCATGGACATGCTGGGTGCGGGCAGAGTCACACGGAGTGTGTGTTGCCCTTTTTGCGTGGCCGACCTCTTGGCTGCCACCTCCTTCATGGAAATCGCCTCCCACGGACCTCTCACCACGAGGGGCGCGCCTTTCTGCCATATTGCAGGACCTGGCGGAGAAATGCTTTCTCCCTTGACTCCATTTGTGTTGCTCACGCCCCCATGTCACTTGGGCGCCTTTGGACAAAGAAGCAAGACTGCTGCGTCCCCACTCAGTGTGGAAGGTACTTTTTACCATGTCTTATAAAATAAAATGCTCCTCCTCAGGAGCTTATGCTGTAAAACTCCTGGTTTCTAACTCCGTTTGAGAAATGTCTGGGCAATGTGGGGACTCGTAACCTAGCGTGTTCTTGAAGAACCACCCGCACTGCCGGAGAACCAGTCCACCCAGACTCTCATTTGACTTACGGGGCCAAGAAGGCTTTGGCATTATTTCTATGATTATTACTGGCACAGCTATTATGAACTACGACCATTGACAAACTGTCTCGGTAGTAATTTTAGACTGTCTTTAGGTGAAGGGCGTCCCCTCCAGGTGCTATTTAAGATTAAAAATGTGTGGAATCCAAGGAGAATTCATTGAGCATTTCATTTGTTATACCGTGGCGATGAATGCGACTAATTATTTTTTGGTTCCTGTCATTAAATATAGAGCCTTCTCATTTGTTTTGCCAAGGGTATTTTCAACTGCTACCACTTTTTCTGGAGAAAAATGTTCCCTGAAAAAGAAGGCGTTTGTCCAGCGCTGCTCAGCATGGGCAAGCCACCCAGGAGGCCGCCTGGCTGAGACTGAGGTTCTTTTCCACTGAGCTGCCTCTGCTCAGAACACCTTCGGGCATCGAGTTTCTGTTTACTGCCTGGAAGCTTTCCATTCTGAACACATTTGGGTCTTTCACCGAAAGGCGCTTTAAAAATTCAAGATTTAGTTTTTATCACCAGAAAACATCTATTAAATATGCATCTGCACCTGGAGCTATATACCAATGAGTTAACTCTTGTGCTCCAAAAATGGTCTCAGTTTTTTTCTTTTTTTTTTTAAGTCAAGACAGTAGTTTTTATGGGCATTAGGTGAAAAAAGCTATCTAATTCCATTTTAGTCCATGACAAATTACTCGGAGATTATTGAAAAGTGGACTCCTGGAGCTAAAGAAATGGAAATATTTAACCAAAGAAAGAGGAAGTTTGAAGAGCGCAAAGACATGTGGCAGGCAGTTAGCTGGGTGTGGAAGAGAGTGTGCTCACTCCCCAGGGAAGGACCACGTAGGACCAGGGTCGGGCGAGGAGGAAGCCCAGCAGCGTGATGACTGGACCGACCGGTTCACAGCATCCGAAGGCCCTGGTCTCCAAAGCTGTTCAGAGACCAGTGAGTGACTTCTTTCCCCCTGTGCCTCCAGGGACATTACTTCAACTGTTAGGAAAAAGGGGTGGATAGGACTCATTTGAGGGACAGAGTATCATCTATAGTGTCTGATTTTTTTAAGGGGCTTGAGGAAGATACATAATGAATTATTCAGAGACACTGCTCTGTGAAGCAAGTTGCACCAAGACAACTTGATACAAATTACAATTCTGAAATTGTTAGTAATATATTATATTCAGGCAGTCTACTTACAATAGCAGTTGCCTGCTGACATTTCTTAGACCTGTCACTCATGCTCCCGTAGTTACTCTTTGAATGAGTGCAGAGTCTGACTCAGAAAGTGGTGCGCACGGTCTCGTGGGTTATGCCAGTCTTAAAATTTGGGCGGGGTGGCAGATTACTCATTAGGGTTTTTAAGTGCATATATTCGGTGTAATTGTTGGTGTAATAGCTCTATTCATGGAGTAGATACCATAATATGGTTTGTTTTATAAGGGGAGAGGGACTTTTTTGAACAGTTTTAGCCAAGGTTAATCCTCTTTTAGGGTACTTTGTAGTGGAGCCCACAGAGATTTCTTCAGTAGACACAATGGGTTTTTCATCTCATATTTTCAAAATTTGGAAAAAAATTTTCCAGTATTTTCTCCCTAATGAGTGGTATGCCCCACTTTGGTAGGTTTTCCACTGGCCTGTGAGGGGACGTTTTCTAGAGAGCAGTGTTTTGCGTCCATATGCTGATAGATGCCCCAGGGTACCAGATGGGAGCCCTTCCTGCAGGCCCAGGTTCTGAGCTGGCGGAGTGCACCATCCTCCTCGGTGCCTACCAGCAAGCACGCTCATTGCCGACATCTGGGGAGCCTTGTGATGCAAATGTTGCTTCTAAGTAAAGCCCATGGCTGCCAAACTCTGACATATTTGAGACTTCGTAGCCCTAGCCAACATGGGAACAGCTGTGCATCCAGAAATTCTCATGAAGCAAGGCTGGGCCCCTCACTGCTAGGTTTGATTATTGGTTTGGTCGGTGGTTCATTCAGAGACCAGATGTGTATTTGACAGCAACTACATGCCGGGCATTCTGTAGACACCAAAACAGACATTTCCACTTCCGAGGTTTATGGTCTAGCTGAAGAGGCTGAGAGCAAACATAGATGCGAAGAAATACATTAAAGTCATGCTAGGTGCCTCATAAGCCAAAAAAGTGAGGTGCACTGATAGAGAATAAGAGAGAAGGGCTTGCTGCTTTTGGATGGCGGGCACGGCATTGGTAGGACTCGATCTCGATGCTGACACTTGGGATGTCTAGAATCATCTAGGGGAGAGCAGAGGAGCGTACATTCCAGGTAGAAGGGAGCTTGGCCGTGGGCATGAGCACTGTGGGCACAGGGGAGCGAGGTGGGCAGAGACAGGAAGTGCCAGGAGTGAGATGGTCAAAAAGATGACCCCGAGTGCAGCCTGGAAGCAGAAAGAAAGGGACAATGGGCAAGAGAGGAGGTGAGAACAGCAGTGAGAATGTTCACCTGCAGTTGCGCAGGTGAAAGTTGATAAAGCCCACACCTGGGGTGGTGGTCGTCAAGGTGGAGGGCAGTGAAGGGGGAGCCAGAAGGTTCGGTTAAGGTCAGGTGTGGGCGATCCTGCTGTGCAGCTGGGGTTGGCACACCGCAGGCTGGGCATGCTCGTCAATGAATGTCTGAAGTTGTCTTACTAGAGGAAACGGATGGGTCTGGGGTGAAGTGGAAGCAATGCTGGCGAGAACTGAGCGAGTATCAGGAAGAACTTAGTCCTGGTGGGGGAGACAGGGTGGTCTCTCCCTCACTGTAACTTCACATTTAGGATCCCATGGGCTCAAGAGGAACAGCTCAGGGACCCACACATTTGAATCCATTACAGCTCTCGTACTAGATCATAAATGGTTGTGGCAGAGGAGTCCTCGGATCAGAGACTGTTTGAGCAAGGACAAGGCACGGAAGCCCCTCGCACTCTCATCTTTAAAAGTTTAGGAAACTGAGGCTCGGAGAGGTTATGGGTTGTTCACCCAAACACACAGCCAGGTGGGGACAGAGCTGGAAAAAAACTGTCAGATGAAGCAACCTTTCTCTTACTGAGAATTGTGTGTGATACTTTTGCAACGCTTCATTGTAAGCTTTCTAGGGTATCCTTTCACAAATCCTTTCAGAATTAATTTAGTTAAGGATTAAGCCCATCCAAAAACAATCCTGGGGGATTGTTTCAAGTAAACAGCTTAAAGGTGGAACCCTGGTGTTCTCGAGATCATTTCCCTTGTATGCGAACCACGGTAATTGGGCTGCAGACTCTCTGTGAGAAGTCAAACATTCAGATCTAATGAGATCTGGCCACTGGGGCTGATAGATTTTTAAATTCTCTATTTATAGTGTTTCTAAGTACCCCTTTCCCCTTTTCTTTTACTAAGCTCTGAGCTGTAAGACAGCCCACGGAGGCTTGGAGAATATAGAGGAATGCTCAAAAAAATCGTGGTGGGGACATTGCAGCTGAATGATTTCTGGTTCACATTTGGAGTTGAAGGTTTCATTTAGGATGTTGGCTCTTCCTCATCAACGAGGATGTTCTCTCCCATGTGAACAGCAGAGCAATCATTTATAAATTGGAGAGCCAAGGATGTGGGTGTGCTTGGCAGAGGCCGACTCTCCCTCCAAAGACTCGCAGAGACCGTTGTGTTTCGAGTGCTGAGGAGAGTTGCGTAATGGTTGCATCAGAACCCTAAAGAAATGTCAGGGAGGCCTCAGCTGAGCCCACAGGAAATCAGGAATAGGAGCAAATGAGAATGCAATTTAAAACATAAAATGCAAACTGCAGTTGAAGCCATTTCTATGAAAAATTAGGAACATTCGTAAGTATTATTATGCAGGCTCAGTAAAATATAAAAGATTGTCTGCATTTCAAGCCTATCACCAGTGTATTCCTCAGAGGGGGATTTCTGACTCTTGCCAGAAAGTTTTCCCTGTTGCGAAGCAGTTTGATGCAGAGGGAAGGACGAGGGCTGGCATTGCACAGCCCTGAGTCAGCTGCAGGACTCTGGGCATGTCACCCAGGCTCTCTGACTCTCCACTCCCCATCTGTGAAACAGGCACAATAGCATCAGCCCACCTGGCCATGCCGTCTTGCTGAGAGCATCAGATGAGATCAAGTACAAAAAAGCCATTGGTAAGCAGTGCAACACCGTTGAAACAAAGTCTGAATTTCCTTCCAGCTCTGTTTTTTAAATTCAGGCTGTGCTTGGAGAACTTAAAAATAGTACCAGCCCCATCTCTGGCATTTTCCTTCCATTTGATCTGGGTTGGCACCCAGTCTTAAAGGTTTTCAAAGCATTTGTGGTAATTCTGGGCAAACCTGGCTGAGACCTCAGGGACGCTATAAGGAGTTTGAGGGCCCATCCCAGCCTCCATCTTCAGGAGCCAGTCATAGGTCCGGGGAGATTGTTGGCCGTCTGCTTGAGGCAGCGCTTCCTTTCTCTCTACTCACTTCTGTCTCTCTCAGGTTTTCCCTGGAAGTCTCCCCATTTAAATATTGATTCAGCCAAAGCCTGCTGGGGTTTAAAGTACCAGTGAGACCAGTGTGTGAGAAGGTGGGCCTGTGCAGAGCAAGAGCTACTGTTTTCCTCAAAACAGACCATTTTAAATGATTCTAAAGCCTGTTAAACTAGACTGATGAGATTAATCTGATAAAGTAGTAGCAGGTTAGATATGCAGAAATGCTCATTTTCACATGCTTTTTAACTCAGTCAAGATTAACAGAAGATCTTGTGTTTACCGACAAAGCTGGAGTTTAAAATTTTGAGTACAGAATTCATTATCTTGTTATAATGAAGAAATCCAACTTCCTTGTCAGTTTGTGACACTGAGCTGGAGTGCAGCTCAGTGCCACTTTGAACTGTAAAGCTCAGAAGTGAGCAGGCAGAGGGAGCTGAGTTTCACACTAACGCTGGGTTAGCTCGAGTCCTGCCACGGACACTGTACGTCCTCTAAGCTGGAGAAAGCAGATCCGCTAGAGTCTGAACTTTATGTTGCCATTCACAGGGTGTCATTTCCACAGCTGGCGTTAATGCTGCTCTTAAAAATAATATGGGTGATCCAGCATTTCCATTTGGGGGGGTATACACCCAAAAGAAATAAAAGCAGAGTATTGAGATATTTGCATTCCCGTGTTTATAAAAGCATTAGGCACAACAGGCAAAAGATGGAAGCTACCAAAGTGTCCATCAACGAATGAATGGATACATAATATCCATGCGGTGGAATATTATCCAGCATTTAAAAAGAAGGGCATTGTGACACGTGCTACAACAAGGAAGAACCTTGAAGAATTGTGCTACATTTAAAAAAAAGTCAAAAAAAGGATAAATACTGTATGATTCCATTTATAGGATAAACCTGGAGCAGTCAACTTCTCAGAGACAGAACAGTGGTTGCCAGGGCCAGGATGGGGCTGGGGGTGCAGAGAGGAGTGAAGACTTGATGTTTAATTGTCACAGAATTTCAGTTTGGGAAGATGCAAAAGTTCTGGGGATGAGCGATGGAGATGGTGGTACAACTATGTGAAAGTACTTAATGTCGCTAAACCGCACACTTAAAAATGGTTGAAATAGTAAAGTTTATTTTACCACAATAAACAAAAATTGTAAGTAAAACAATAAAAGTTGTCTCCATAGGCCTTCTCTGCCCAAATCCAGAAGGGTTCTACCCTGGGAACAGTGGACTCTACAATATTTTTGCCAGTGGCAAAGCCACTGTATTATTCCTCCTCATTTAAAGCTCGGGGCGGGGTTGGGAGGGTTGTGGGGGAATAGCAGTTACTGAGATATGTTTGGGGCAGCCTGAGAGCAAACCTTGAAGGAATCCAGAGCATGGTGAGGACAAATGGAAGGAAAGTTTCTCGAGAGATCCATTTCTTCCCTTATCAGTGGGGCACCCAGCATTTTTGTAGGTCCCACGAGCCAAGGTGTTGGGAGACCATCTGAAGAAGTACCACCCAGGGCAGAAAAAGGACCCTCCTGGTGCAAACCTGAGGCCGCCAGTCCCCAGACCACTGCTGATCCGTAGCTCCAGCGTTCTGCTAGGGCAGTCTCATTTGCCTTCACTTTGCACAGGAAATCCCACGATATAATTTTGGAACTACAATTCATAGTTTGCTTTAAGGCTTTTCACTGAAGCTGGGATTAAGGCTCAGGCAGAGGCTAGTGGGGGTGTCAGAGAACAGGCCTCCTGGGGGATTGCTGGTTGAGAAGGGAAAGGTCAAGAGATGTAAATGGAGAAGATGCGATGCATGCTGCCTTAACTTGGAAATGACTCAAATGGTCCTCACAGGCAGAATGGATTTTTGAGGGGTATAATCCCACGATGGAATGCCACGTAACACAATGAGTAACCTGTTACATGCAACAAAATGTGATTCTCTTAGACAGAATATTGAACTACAGGATCCAGGCACTAAGTTACACATTTTTCAAAACGATTCCATACATTTGAAATTCAGAAACAGGCAAAAACTCATCAGTACTGCTACGCATCAATGTACCCACTACCTTGTCGGGGGGATGGTGACTAGAAGAGGCACAAGGAGGCACTGGGGGGATTGTGGATGGGTTGCAGGGGGTGTCATGTGATAATTCATCAGGCTATGCATCATATGTGCATTTGAAAATTCTGTAAAACCTGATGAAGACAGTTTATTTTAGAAGTGCCTTCAAACAACACCCAGGCTACTGTGCATCTTAGCGACGGTGTGTGCATTGTGCCCACTGGGCGCTGGTGAAAGGAGGGGAGATGCCTGTGTGTACAGAGCGAGTTCGTGCTGTGGCTGCATCCCTCGTGGTGTGAAAGACTCTGCTTTCGCTCTTTTTTCAGGCTTCCCTGGCACCCTTTACTTGATTTGGCAGTTTTCCTATTAAAATCATATGTAATGTCTTCATATAACTGCTTGCCTAGAGCTGAGTATTTATTTTTTTTTCTTTTTTTTTTTATTTATTTTTTAAATATATTTTATTGGTTATGCTATTACAGTTGTCCTATTATCCCCCTTCATTCCCCTCCACCCTGAATACCCTCTCCCACCCACATCACCCCGCTTTAC
>CM052545.1:78439823-78578704 GCA_028533065.1 Trachops cirrhosus
TGGTTGTCCGACTTCCATAAACTTCAATTTTCTGTCAGTTCTGGTTGTTATTTTGTTTCTATATCTTTGTTGTCCCTATCTTGGTTGTGCGAGGAGGCACAGTGCGTCTACCTATGCCTCCATCTTGGCCGGAAGTCTAGAGCTGAGTATTTAAATAGCTATCAAATCTTCAACCTGAACTGTGGGAGTGAAGTTTCTCCAGCCGATTGAGAGCACAATCCAGTGGGATGTGTTCTAGGCCGGAAGCCGAGAGCCCTGGGTTCTAGTTCCAGCTTCTAGTCCTGGACCTGGAACAAATAACTTAGCCGTTCCTTGTAGATGCTCCCCCACCCCTAAAGTGGAAACATTAAAGCTGCCTGTGAAAGCCACACCCTGGTCTCTAAGATTGCTGTGTAGATAAAGCAAGGCAGTATGTGTGAGCATGTTTCCAAATTGTGGCAAGTGGCGAATACATCTGCTTGCATAAACCCACCACTGCAGCGAGGTTCTAATCACATTGACATGTTTTTTAAATGTCTGTGGACACGCAAGGTGTGAAAAACCAAAGCACAGTTTTAGAGAGTCAGCATGATGGAGGAATTTTGGAGTGGTCTTAAGGTGCAGAAATTTCTCGTTCCTAATGCCGGTCACATTGCAGCATGTCATGCACTTATTTCTCTGTTTCATGTTAATAGGAGCTCACGTGGGGTGGCCGAATATGGAGGAAAGGAGCTGGCTCTGGAAATCATAGGTCTGCTGCCCACGTTTCTAAAGTAGTTTTTGCCAGCATATACAGACATGTTTAAGTATAATTACTTGCCTGTTAACAAATCATAATATGCCAAATTAGCAATAAGTTTCACAGTGCATAATCATTTTAACTGTTGTCACTGATATTTGGGATGGTCTCCTTGATGGGAGAAAAAGCTAATTTGGAACCTTTAGTCAAATAAATTGGTCAGGAGAAATATATCTGAGGAAAGGGGGAAAAAAAACATGGTTTAAATTCACTTCAGTTTAATTGAACAACCTAAGTGAATTCCTTGGAAATTGTTATCCTAGAAAACAGATCACTGATCTAGGCCAGTGGTTCTAAAACTTTTGTTTAGCGTAAGATGTACATTTCTGCAAATAAAACCTTCCACGAAACCTCAGTAGAAAGGACAGATGAAAGGGAGGCCGCTCTGTTGGAAGCAGAGGCCGGGAGGGCAGCTGCCTCTTCCTGCAGAGACTTGAAAAGTATGTTGGATGCGGTGGACAGCCCGTGACTGCTGTTCCCAGCTACGGTGTAGGGACCGTTCCGTACGTGGGATGGTGGGGTGTCGGCGTTCTGTCCCAGTGCGTCACCCCGCGTCACCGGGGTGCTGCCTGTCCAGCACACTGACAGAGGTGGAATATTCAGTGATTGGTGTCTGCGACAAGATATGTGAGATCCCTAATATCTCTAGATACTCATCGATTAACCTTCAGTTGAATTTATATACTTTTCAGAATGAATATTGTGTTTTGAAACACTGTGAAAAATATCAATAACTATAAGAAAATGTCCAAGGTCAACCAGCTTTCCAGGAATGTTTCACTTAATCGAATTGTCCAGGTAACCTATCACTAAAACTTTCCTAGGAGACTCTGTGACTCAAATATTTAAAAATATGTTATATAATTTGTGTTCATACTAGTTTTTGCTAATGTGTGAGGGATGCATCTTTGTCCCCTTTTCAGCCATTTTCATCTTTTAAAAATGCAGCATTCAGGAGTCGGGGAGACCTTACTCGGAAACTCAAAGTGTGACCTCCCCCCAGTCATTTTTTTAAAGATTCTGAGAACTGCTGGCCGGGAACTTTGCAAAGTGGGCATTTGCCTTCATGAGTTTGAAAGAGCTGCATTTTGTCTGCAGAGGGTCTTTTTCCTGCGCCCCCACCCCACGACGTTTCATGTAGAAACACTGGGTTCATGACTTGAACCAACTGGATAACTGTAGATGGTAACTCTAGATCATTAGAACAGTGTCGACGAGCATTTATAGTAAAACATAGCACCACTCTCTGACTTCATGCTCTGCTGTTGGCTTTAGCGAGCTATACCTAGCCTCCCAGGTATCACCTTTCATTTCAAAGGGCCATATCCACCCAGCAGTTCAAAAAATTATTTTACCATCTCGAACGATGAAATACCACCTGTAAACAACCGTCTAGAAAAATGGCCTCAAGGGTAATAAAACGATGTGAAACAAGATCCCACTTATGCAGTGGAGGAAATCACAGCACCCAGGGTCAGTAAGGGAGGCAAAATGAAAACGGCAATCTCATAGCTCATCTGTGACCTGCAAGTTTATATGGTCTGTTTGGAAATGAATTTGACAATATGTATCAATAAGCTTTCCTATTTATAACCTTGACCTAGCAATTTCACTTCTGCGTTCGTTTACCTGAAGGAAGAATCCATGGTTTAAAAGCCAGATTGTCAGGAAGACGTTGACATGCTCACCCCGGTGGCGTGGTGGTGCTCTGGCCACCCAGGCAGGGCCGCAGCTCAGTTACACGTGGGTTCAAACGGCTGTCCGCCCGCTCTGCGCCTTGGGCACGCGACCCAGCCTCTGCGCCTCACTTTGCGTCTCATCAGACAGGGGTGACAGTAATCTCTGCTGCAGACGTTTTTTTTTAAATAAAATCTTAATAGGCAAAGCACTTAGAACCTTGTCTGGCACATAGAAAATGTGCAGTAATCTTGGCCTATTTAGGGGACTGGAGGAGATTAGACTAAGAACATAGATGCATAGCCCATGGACACAGACAAAGGCTGAGAGGGGATGAGGGCTGGGTGGAGGGGGACAAAGTGGAGGAAAGGGAGACATCTGTAATACTGTCAATAATTTTAAAAAGTTGTCTATTATCACCTTAAGTATTGTTTTGAGTACTAAATGAAGCAATGCTTAAGGACGATGTCTGGATAATAGGTGTTAGTGTTATTATTAGTACATAAAATTAGAAACACCCAATCACCCAATAACTGGAAGAAAGGCAAAATAAATTATAGTGGTTCCAAATGGTGGCTAAGACAACTATGTCACAACATAGAAAATCACTTCAACACAGCGTTAAGAATAAGGGTCCCAAATTTTATGTGCACTGCTGCATGTATGTCATGCACGGGAGGACACACTAAAAGAAACGTCACAATTGTAGTGCCATCTTCTATGGTGATTGACAAAGCATAAGAAAGCTTGGATTCTGAGCTCATGAAGTTCATGTAAAGCCTGGGAGAGACTGAAGCCCCTATTCTAGGTGCACCAGTACGGTGACGGAAGAGCGTGAATGATTCTAGACCAGTCTATAATTTGAAATGAATGCCTTTTGAAGTGCCAAAGTCTGTGGCTCTTTACTTTGGCATATAATTTGCTTCCTGTCGATTTTTACAAAGAGCCGTAGGACTTTTCTCATGCTGAAATATCATTTCTGCTGTTCACAAATCCAGAGAAATTTGATACCTGGGTACGACTTGACCAGGTTTGAAATTTCACATTCTGTAATTGCCCAGCGAGTCAGTCACGTGGTCAATTAGCGGATTCAGCCTTCAGCGGGGAACACACCGGGGAGCACCCGTGTTCTCTCCTGAGCAAGGAGACCTCAGGGCGTTCTTGTCACTTCACGAAGGGTTTGTGGTGGGTGTCAAGTGCTCCGTCTCTCATTTCTCCCTTCTCAAACCCTTAAGCTGTTTTGGAAAATAGCAATGTACTTTGGATCACAGCTGTTGTTAGTCGGAGGGGTTCATAGTTGCCGAAACGAACAGACCCTTCGGTTCAGGGCAGGTGGCAGGGCACGGGGTCTGCCATCGGAGTTCTGGAGACGGGGTCTCTTGCTCTCCTTGCTTCGGTTGTCACGGCCTTTGTTTCTGTGTCAGAGTTCTCCTCCTGGTTTCGGCCTGGCAAGTGCAAGTTTCCTTTCCAGACTAGAATAAAAGTAGATCTTGTCTCTGAGGTCAAGGGCCTCCCAGGGTGCGTCCTGTGGCCTGGGCAGGAGGGTCCTCTGATGATGGGGGGCGGTTAGCCACAGATTCCTTGCAACTTGACTTCAGCACCCCTCCGCCCCTTGCTCGGCCACGTTAAGCATCTCTGTGGGAGCCGAAACTGCCCACCCCTTGTCTGCTTCAGACCTGGAGTTCGGCAGGCCTGCAGCTTCTGCTCCAATTATAGCTTGGGGTTTCTGCTCAGTTTCTAGCTCATGGAGATGCTTATTTTGTATAGAAGTAGACAGCATTCCAGTTTCCTGTTTTGGGGTATTTCTTTGTGTGTCTATGTATTTGGTACTGAAGGAGCGGCCCAAAGCATGCATGTACAATAGCATTTTAACCGGAAGTCCCCTGTCACATTTATCTTGAGAGCAGAGAATGACACTCCGTGAATGTGGGGGTGACAGGAGGGGAGGGGGTGCTCCTCTCCTGTCCCCTGATGCTGCATGAATCACTGTTTTCAATCCTGTGCACTTCACTTCCGATCCTCAGTGCCTGCCACCCCCTCCCAGCTGCCTGCTCCGCCCCACACCTTCCCGTCAGCGACCTGGACCAGCCTCGATGCCGGGTTTGTGCCGGACGGACACCTCCTCCACCCCCATCAGTTCTTTCTTTAACCTTTCTCCATCCACTCCCCCCGGCTACCTCCCAAATGCCAAGTTCAAAAACCGTTTTTCTTTTCATCTTTGAGGGAGGAAGAGACCGACTTTTTAAAAAATAGAAAACAGTGAAAAGAAACAATCCAGCATTCATTGTCTGTCTTTGGTATTTGCCTTTCATCTCATCCTAGAGTCAGGGCAACCCCCAGGTCAGCACGCCTGTCAGAGTGGACAGTGGTCACAAGCTGGGTCGAGCTACCATGTCACGTCCCCAAGGCTTGACCTCAGAAATCCTCCAGTTCAAAGGGGTTTCACATCCTCGGACAAGGATAAATCGGAGGAGGAATTCACAGAGGAGTCTATGCCTGCCTATTATATTCACCACCTCTAAAATGATGGCAAGCCAGGAAATGCACCTTTTCGCCCTGGGGAGCTCAGCAACCCGTTCAGCCATCTGGTCAATGGGACAACACAGCTGAGGCCACAAACAGCATCTGGGGCTGGGCTGGGCTGGGCTGCACAAACTGCCCTTCCTCTGAGTGGGCTATAAATGGGGAAAACAAAATAAGTGAAATTGATTCCCTGGCCATTCTAGAGAAGTAGCCCGTCCAGGAGTCCCCAGGTCCCACCCTTTCTACATCTTTTATTTCAAGTCAGGCCTCACCTCTGCGTCCTAGGCTAGTGGTTCATGTCCTCATCCAAATCTGTGACTGCTGGGGGAGTTTCCTACTGGCCACCTGCCTCTCCTCTTGTTCCTCCTCCCGATCATTCCCTGGCCCCGCTGTACCGCGGACAGCACCCCAGGGCCGGCACCGCTGCGTCTCATGTCTCCTGGTGACTCCCTGAGCACGGCTCGCAGGCTGCCCTGTGTGATTGAACCCTGGGCATCCGCCCCAGTCCTTCCCTCGCTCTCACCTCTGTCTCCCTTGCAGGGGGCTCCTTGCACCTGTGTGGGCCATAGCCTCTCGGGGCTCTGCTGCTTTGCCTGGAATATGTTTGTGCACACGCTCGAGAATGAGTACCTAAGTGAGCACCCTGGTGGGGCTGGGGTGCAGCACCAGGTAGACAGAATTGGCTTTAGCCTTGGTGGGACGCACAAACTGGTGAGGGGGACAGATATCAAGCCAGTCCTCATAGCAGTAACTGCATCGTTAAACATGGTGACAAGAGCGTGAGAGGGACAGGAGAGAAGCAGACCAGGATTCAAGGGTGTGGCATCTAAGCTAAAACCCATATAGGAGGTAGCTTCAGGTCAGCATGTGAGCTTGAAGGCAGCTTTCCAGGACCAGCATGCTGTGAGATGGGAGGAGACTAGCGGGAACCGCACAGTGGTCACCACAGAGCGCACTTACCGGGGTTTACTCGGTGTCAGGCTCTATCCTAAGGAGGCGAGTCCTTGTAAAATTCTCCAAGGTAGGTGCCTCTGAGACAGAGAGAAGCTAGCAGGGTGGTGGGCTTTGAACCCATGGCGTCTGGATCCCAAGCTCATGCCTTAAACCGCTGTGTAATCTTGCTTGGCCTCATCAAGGCCTTGAAAGAGGTCTTTAGGCGGCAGCTTAGCCCAGCGAGGTGAGGCTGGAAGGCAGAGGAAGCCTTGTCAACTGCTTAGGGTGTGACAGGATCCAGTTTGCATTTTAAAGTGATCGGTCTCCTTTGCTTGGGAGGGCAGTGGGTGCCACGGGAAGCTCCATTTGGAAGCAAGGAGAAATTATATGCTGTCACTTCCTAGTTTAGGTTAAAAAAAAAAGGGTTGGGATGGATTTCCCTCCTTCCTTCCCCTGGTTCCCTCCCACTTGTCCTTCCAGCCCCAGTGCCGGTGTCACTGTCTGGCGGTGCCCCTCTTTCCTCCACGCCCTCGGAGCTCCTCAAGACCAGGGGAGGCGTCATCCTGGCGGGTCCAGCATCTCTCAAGTTCCCCGTGCATGGTGGACACGCCATAGGTTTTAAAAAGACGGAAATAAATCCACAGAGCTATGAAGTCAGGTATTTTACTGAGTAATTTCATTTTTCAACTTATTCTTAAAAACTCTGACGTGACTGCCACACTGTAGCTACCTGTGGCTTTGACAAAGATTTCTCCTCGACCAAACTCTAGTCCAGGGGCGTCCAACCTGCGGCCCACGGGCCGCCTGCCTCCCAGGGTGGCTGTGCATGCGGCCCGACACAAAACCGCAAATTCACTTAAAACGTGATGAGAGTTCCTTGTGATTATTGTTGCAATGTATTTAATGTGTGGCCCAGTCACACCAAAAGGCTGGACACCCCTGCTAGTCATTCTCCTCCGAACTCGCCTCCCAACTAGCCACTGACACGCGGGCTTTGGTGTCTGTCTCTGCATTGTCCAGTTTCAGCGAGAACCCCCATCCTCAACGTCGGCTCCCCCTGCATCTGACAGGGTTCCCCGTCGGCCCCTGGCCTGCCTGCAGCAGGGACCCCCTCACCCCTGGCGCTTCCTCAGTGACCCTGCACCCACTGCCCTCCGCTCTGCTCCTTGGCCATAAGTTCCCGTTTCTCCTTGTTCTCCCCGGAGTTGAGTCCAGTGTGTCTCCCCTGCACCAAAACCCTGCCCCGGCGGTCCCTGTACCGGCTGCACTAGGCCCCCAGAACAAAGTCTGCCTTACTGCTTTAACAAGTGTCATAAATAATTTTTTCTTTAACCTTGACCCTAAATAAAATAAATTCCTTGTGGGGGACCAGTGGTCTGTTATTAAAGCTAAAATTTCCACTTCCTTAATACCGCCAGGGACCGGGATCACTCCTCCGGCTTCGCATTCTTGAGGAGTCAAAGGTTCCTTGACGGCAGGCCAGTCCGCGCACTGCCTGCTGGGGCTGCTGCATTCCTGCTCTGAGCTCCGGACCGGGACTTCGCAGTCCTCTGGAAGCCAGCAGCGTTTGGCGGTGGCGGGGAGGCAGCTGGGACGGGAACAGGCTGACCCTCCCGGCTCTCCTCCTGCGACTCGGCGCCCACGTGGCCCAACACGAGACCACCGAGCAGTGTTTGGGCTCAGACCTCCAGGGTTCCATTCATCTCAGCCTCTCAGATCTAAGGACAAACACCAAGCCCCTTAGCTGCCACACGGCCAAGTGTAAGAGAGGCCACCCATTTTTATACAGACTTTTACAGGCCCTGCCAGTGTGGCTCAATTGATTGGAGCATTGTCCCATTCAATTCCCAGTCACAGGACATACCTAAGTTGCAGGTTCAATCCCGGTGCAGGAGGCAACCAATGGATGTTTCTCTCACATCAATGTCTGCGTCTGTCTTTCCCTCTCTCCCCAGCTCCCTCTCCCCCACTTTCCCTCTCCCCCCTTTCCCACTCTCCCTCCTTCCCTGTCTCTCTCCCTTTCCCTCCCTCTCTCTCCCTCTTCCTTCCCTTTCTTTCTTCTTTCTCCCTTTCTGGATTATATATACATAAACTTTTACAGGCATTCAAATATATGTATTTCATAAAAATTGCAATATCTTTAGCCTGCATTAGCCTGCATTTGTCACATGAATATACCCTTGTAATCTGCACCCAGATCCAACACCAGAACATTGCAGCACCCCTGCGTCCCCCTCTTGTCGCTTCTGCTCCCTGCCCTCCCCAGGTGGGTCACCGCTATCCAGCGTCTGACAGCCTGCGTTAGTGCTGCTTGTGTTTGAACTTTACGCCAATGGAATCACAGAGGGCGTAGGAGATTGTACATCTAAAACAAAATGTGTGTTTCCCCCCCACAGTCCTCAGTTGGTCTTTTCTGTGTCTCAGAAACCAGATAAGCGGAAAGTCAGCCTCGTTAGAGGAAGGCTCTCCATCAAAGGTTGAACACACTCGGCATGGAGACTCCCTTCGAGTTCATAGAAGTTAGTAGCTACAGGGGCTGTGTTGTTTAATTGTTTTATTGTTATATTATGGTCTTGCTCACCTTTTAATCATCAGAAAAAGAGCAATTCTTCCAAATAAATTCTGTAGGTCAGCGGCCAGCATTTTTTCCTGCAAGGGGCCAGAAGGTAAATATTTCTGGCTTTGCGTGCCGAGTGGTCTCTGTTGCAGCCCCTCGGCTCTGCCGACCGGTTGCAGAACCAGCCTCCGACCGCACGCACACAGACGGCTGTGGCTGTGCGCCAAACACGGGATTAACGGACACTGACAGTGAGGCTCCGCGATGTGTGCTCGTCACAAAATATTATTCCACTGTTTTTTTTTCAGTTCAGCCATATTTGAAAGGGAATCACTCTAACAATTTTTAAACACTTATTTATATTCTCAGAGTGCGCCGACAACGTTTTCTGAGAAAATCTGGGTAGCACGTTATAGAAGCCTTGGCCCTGTCCTCTTGCTGTGTCTCTTTGGACGAGCCACTCGATTCCCAGGGTCTGTTGTGTCTTCTGTGACGTGGGGCTGCGGGCAGGGTGTGCAGCTGGTCGCACCAGCATGGCCGGGCCGGTACCCGGGACAGAGTCCCGTGTGGTCGGCAGCACAGGCCCAGTGCCCGGCCGTGCCCCTGGTCAAGTATTCTGGCTGCCAGCCGCGATGACAACGTCCCCTCTCCACAACCAGCACCTAGTAGTATGTAGCCGTTGCGCTTTCTCCTCCACCCACAGAAGTGGCTCTAGGCATTCTTGACTAGGGGGGACACTTGGCTTCTATGTCAAACTCCCCCACCCTGAAGGGCCTTCGTGTGAGTGCGTCTGAGTTATCGTTTTCTGTTCCCCTTGTGGCCATGGGGTTTGAGCTATAGTTTCACCTCACCTGCCTTCCAGTCCACCTCCTCCATCAACTCTACCTGCTGTTTCTCACTGGCAGACTAAATAAAGCTAAGGTGAGAGGTGAAAAACCTTGCGTTAAACCCTCAGCTGGGCTCTTCAGAATGTGAACTTTATGTAACATAGAGGTCAAGGGCACAGACGTGGGGGCCGGTCTGGTGGAATCCCAGCTTACCTCTCAGGACACATGCGCCACTCCCCGTTTCTGTCCCTCAGTTTCCCTGTCTGTAGAATGGGGGGGAGAGGCTCTGTCAGGGAGTATTGCTGGCAGGGCTGAGTGAATGGATGCGCGTGGGAACGTCTCGAACTTCCGGGCACGGAGTAAGCCCGACGAGTTCGTTCCCGCCATTGCTGTCACTTAGTGAGCACACGACTGCATCGTTCTCATGCCTTGGGAGTGGGCATTGAGGTTCCCAGGTAGATGACCACTACATAAGTTAAGGGTTTGGTTTTTTTTTTAAGGAAAAATAAATTTCATGAGTATTGCTTTATGTTTTGTCAGTTTTCTATCCTATCTCATTTTTTAATAACGCTAGACATCCTGAAATGGTCTTTTTCTGTTTTGGGGACTCATACTAAAATGCAGGGTTAAGAATGGACGATCAAGTCTTCGGTACTGTGTAAAAGGACTTTGTTCCTGTGAGATTTAAAGTCACATCCTGAAGGAAGTCACAGTTAATGGTTACTTTCCTTTGGGGATACCTTCTTTAAGAATCAGAGTGGTGATCTCTCTTATCTTTGACAAAAGTCAAACAACTTCTGGGTTCGGGATTAGCTGAGTGAGCATCTTCCTGCCCTCCCAAAGTGCCGCTTTACCTGGTTAGGAGCAGAGGAAAATCATTTTACTTGAGAGGTAATTTTTGAAAATGAGAAATAATTCTATTAAGATGGTAGAACTATGGGTTATGTGTACTTTTCCTTTTCTCAAGGTGGATTTGCCTTTTTAAAAAGCCTGAGGCTATTATAGTCTCTCTCCAAAATCAATGATCTTCATCGCAACTCTAAGGTTGCAGAGGTGTGTATCGTGCAACTAAGACCCACAGTCTAAAGCCTCACGTAGGTAAGAGTCTTCTGAGAAGCTGATGAGATGTATTCAGAGAGTGCTGACATTTCAGGCTATTAATT
Source organism: Trachops cirrhosus (assembly GCA_028533065.1). Taxonomy (NCBI): domain Eukaryota; kingdom Metazoa; phylum Chordata; class Mammalia; order Chiroptera; family Phyllostomidae; genus Trachops; species Trachops cirrhosus. Next base: position 78,450,282 of record CM052545.1, read on the forward strand.
TCTCTGGTTGATTTTGGTTTCAGTTCAAAGCAGAAGTCTGTTGGGTGGGCAGAAAGGAAAGAAACAGCACATTCGCACATGACTTCCTTGTCCCTCATCCTTCCTCTCCCCTGTGTTCTTCCTGACCCCCTTTTACTGGCTCAATTTCAGGCAAATTTGTGAAGTCAAGGTTAGTGATCAGTTTCTCGTGACTGTTGTGACAAATCACAACACACTGGGCACCCTAAAAAACAACAGAAATATCTCCTCTCACAGTTCTGGAGGCCAGAAGTCCAAAAGGAGTCAGCAAGACCAGGCTCCCTCCAGGGCTCTCTCCAGGGGAAGGTGCTTGCTTGCTTGCCTCTCCCAGTTGCTGGTGGTTCTTAGCTTGTGACAGCATCACTTCTCTGTCTTTGTCACCACATGGGCTTCTCTTCTGTGTCCTGGTCACACTTCCCTCTTCGTTCTAAGAACACCAGTCTCTGGATTTAAGACCCACCTAAAGGGACTTTGAGATTCTTAATTAGACCTGCAAAGACCTTCTGAAGAAGGTTATGTTCTGAAGTACTAGAGTTAGGACTTAGATGTATTTTGGGGGGCGGGGGCACTGCTGAACCCACCACAGTCGGCCTCACAGAGACTTTAGCTGACCGTCAGGGACGGCTCTCCACCCGGAGCCCCACTTTCCCATCCCTAGGACACTGGTAGTCTGGGGCCGGAGTAAACTGTGGGGGGAGGAGCTGGCCGCTTCCGTTTGAAAAGCCAGCTTCCCCTTTTCTACCCTGTGGCCACGAGGGCACTACTAAGTGTCTCCCAGCCTTGGCTCCTGTCCTTTGTAAAATGGAGGTGATCATGTTTTCCTCGCTGGGTCCTGAGTACCACACGGGGGCTGGTGGGCGTGGCTGGCACTGTGCACAGCTTGTAGCAGGGACTCAGTGAGTGTCGTGGAATCTGACGTCAGGCCCTCCTTGACCCCACAGTAACTCTCTCGTCCTGAAGCAGGTTATGTCTGACAACTCACAGATCTGTCGGGCAATTCCTGACAAATGGGGGCATTGGCCTTTCTAGATGACCCAGGTTGTTGACGGGACTCAGTGAATTCAGTGGTGAGTTTTGGCAGTACCCGGCCACGTTTTAGCGGTTGTCATGGCTGGGGTTGCTGTGGCACTGTGCCCCTGTGGGTCTGAGCCAGTGGAGACCAGGCCTCCACGAGGCCACTGGAGATCATGAGTGGGACAACCCTGAACCCACCCCATGGCACGCAGGGACAGCCGCTCCCCACTTGGCCTTAACCTAGCATGTGGCCTCCTTTAGCCCAGGACTCAGCACCTAGCTAGCTCTCAAAAAAAAAAAATTCTAGACTAAAAAAGTTATTCCAGGAGTCCAGGAAAAGAGCAGAATTAGCATCATTCCCCCCATTCACACCTTGGGCAGATGTGATGAGACTCGGGTCTAACCAGAGGTCTCCGCAGAAGACAAAGAGCACATAGAATTGTCTGTCCTTTTATGAGAAAAAATAAAGGCACCTTGACCCTTTGGCCCATAGACCAGTAACCAGTACCCTCCGGAGAGAGTTTAGAAGAAGCCTTTGCCACCTGAGGGTGAACACTTACGGGGACGTTACTGCTGCAGTGCTGCCGAAGGATGTGCCGCGTCAGCTCGAGGGGCTTCTGCTCAGTCCCTTTGGCAGCTCGCTCACTCCCCAGGCGGTGGTGCCATGTTTCGCCGCCATCCGGAGTGATGGGTGCCCGGTGGAACCTGTGATAGTCATCCATTATGATCTCGTTAGCCAGTTAACATGGACTGAGTATCCGCAGTGTGCCAGACTCAGGACACAGAAAGGAGACGCTGTCCCCGCCTGCAGCTGTGGGCCTGAGAGCCATGGGAACCCGGGACTGGCGCACAGTCACCAGTGAGGGTGTGGAGACACGGGCAGAAGTAACGGAAGGGCCTTTTCTTCTTTTTCTAACTCTGTTGCCATGCTGCTCATGTGTTTCTGTTACAAGTGGTCTCTGCAAGTCTGGTCAGCAGATGGTGTCCACTCAGGAACCTAGTGAGTCTCGTCTCCTCGGAATAGAGAACGAGCAGAGTTCAGGACTGGAATCACGGACGCTGAGCAGGACAGCCGACTTGTTCCCCAGCGTCGTCACGGAGGCCTCCTCCCTACCCTCATTCCCACAGTCCTGCGGAAGTGTCCTCCCAAAGATACTTTGTGTCAAACTTCACTGCCTTGCCCCTCATCCCCCTTCCCTTCGCCGCCTTCCCAGGGCAACTGCTATCCTGAAGCTGATGAGCATCACTGTCATACACTTTTCCAACACGCGTATAAATACCTAAACAGATCGCTGTCTGGCATCCTTCTGTGCGTGTTCAATGTTGCGTGCGTCGGACGGCACTCTGCGAATGCTCATACAGCTTTCCCTTCCAACACTGTAGATCTGAGATGTGTCCGCGCTGGTGCACGTGAGATCCAGTTCACTGGTCCTGTAGCCAGTGACTCGTCCGTCTCCCTACTGGGGGACGGCCAGGTTGCATCTGGGATTACGCTCTCTGTTAAACAGAGCTGCAGCGCACTCTCGAGTGTGAGGATGTCCCCCGGGCTAGGGCACACTCGTCAGGGGGACTGCTGATCCTAAGGTGGGCCTGTCTTTAACTTGACTGGGTCTGGCAGCTCGCTCTCCAAAGTGCCTGAACCATTCAGATTCCGCCAGAGGGTTGGAGGGTTCTGTTTCCTCAAGTCCCTGCCGGCGAGTGACGAGATCGGATTCACCACGACGCTCCAACTGACAGGTGTGAACTGCAGCCCTTCGCTTCTCTGGGTTGCCGGGAAAGTTAAGCCCCTTTTCGTATGTTTCGTAGCCACCAGGGCTGCTGTTTCTAAGAATTGTTTTCTATCCTTGGCCTGTTTTGGCCTCCACCTCTTTTGGGAATGCAGGGGAGGGGTGCTTGTTTCCAGTGATTGGTAAAAATTCTTTACATATTCTGGCTACTAATTTTTTTTGTTGGTTTGAGTTGCAAATACCTTCCCCCAGTCTGTAACACTGTCACTGGAGTGTTTCAATGAAAGAAAACCAAGATGTGGGGAAGTGCGGTTCAGCCATCGACAGAAAGAAACATCTGTAAAGGGTCTGCCGACTGCTTCTACGGCTGGCCCGTGGTCGTAAGCTCCCATGTTGCAGTTCCCATGGACTGAGACGTTACCAGGACAGGGCTTTCGGGGTTTGGGGTTTGTTTGTTTTTGAGTCTTTGTTTTGTCTCTTAAAGCATTGCCTTTAGGAAAGTGTCTTTGTTCTTGTTGGTCCTTTGTGGTCCCTTGGTTGGGACTTAGAGACTGAGTGGCTGATGCCATCACCCATGCCACAGGTGAACACAAGCCTGGCAACTCACAGTTCACAGTGTCACAAGTGCCTGAGATCTCTACACATCCCCCTGTGTCTGCCAGCGCCCACCAGCACAGGGTGGGTCCCCTGTCATCCTCCCAGAGTGGAGAGCTGTTTTTCTTACTGCAGAAGCCATCCACGTTCATCATAAATCCCACTAACGCGCGTAATTCCACCCACCGAGACACAGCCACTGCTTATACTCTGATGCAGACCCCGCTCTTGTTTTCTGGATCTACGTGTGGCTGGGCGAGTGTGGTATAAAAACAACAGTGATCATGTAGAACACGTGGTTTTAGGTTGTACATGTTTCACTTGACAACTCTCTTGGAAATCTCTAGGTTAATAGATACACTTCTACAGTGTCAGCTTGAATGGCTGCATCCTTTGTATCTTGAAGACTTTTTTCCCTGTAAGAAGCAGCCTTGGCATAAGCATGGATATTTGTGAATATCTTTAAGCACTTCCTTATGAAAAAAAATCTAAAACCTGGAATTACGGCATCAAAGCCATGCTCACTTCCAAAACTGTGGTGGACAGCCCACGTTGTTGAGTGTGGGGCTGGAGTGGAGCTGTTCCCAGGAGGCTTGTTGAGTGCCTGCCACGTGCCAGGCACCTGCTGTGAATTGGGAACGTGGAGGAAATTGACACGGTCTCAGTCCCCGACCTCGGGTTCATCCTCTGGGGAACTGTCAGAGGCCTTGGAATGGGCAGATGCAGGACATGGGGAGCTGTCACTACGAGGAAGGTGGTTGATCTTCAGTTAAGGGAGGGGGACTGTAAAGTCAGAAATTCTGTTGGGACGATACACGTGGCCCCCAGCATCGCGCATTTGTTTTCTATCTAAAGGATATAAAATGCTTACCTTGACTGACAGTCTAGCCCCACCTCCGCTTGAGATGAGCCACATAACCTCTTGTCTTTCAGTTTCCACCCCTGCCCGCCAGGAATAATAATGACAGCGGCCTCGTCGGCCTCACAAATGTGAGACTTGAGTCACAGAGAGGATGGAAAAGCAGTTTGCTGGCCTTCAGGTTCTATGTAAATGTTGAGTAAACAGCATTGTTAATGTTGTCCTCGGGTATGTACAAGGGTGTCAGGTAAGCAGTAGGTCCAGAGGACATTAAAGAGGGTGCTGGTGTTGAAATGAGACCTCCCCTACTGAATGGGAATGGGGGGAGCTTCAAGAACCAACTGCAGAGCTTAGGGCTTGGAGTCATGCTCAGCAGAGCACGGTGGGGAAAGTGCAGCTCTGCTCTAATACAGCCCTGGTTCAAATCCCAGCTCCACCACTTACCAGCTCTGTGTCATTGGACAAGGAACTTAACCTCTCTGTGCTGGAGTTTCTGTATCTATAAAATCAGGATGATGATATAGTCCTTGGGAGAATCAAAGGGAATAAGGCATGTACAGTACTTTCCCCTGGACCTGGTGAGACAGTTTTTATTCATCATTCTGGAACTTCCTCAACACTTCTTTCCTAGTAGAAGTGCCCTCCTTTTGGGGGTTACTTACCGGCCATGAGGATTTGCTTTTTCTGAATAAGGTTTGAAGGAAGAGCTGGCCAGCAGCTACAGAACAATGAGTAGAAGCTCTGCTGACAGCCGGGAAGCCTGTGTCCAGGGCTCTCCTCCAAGGTGGCCTGGTGCTGGGCCACGGCTGGCTCCCCGGGAGACAGGGTCCTTTTATATAAGCCTCAGCACTGGCAGAGAACTGTCACCTCTGACAAATGTGTTCTTTTTAATTGTTACTAAAACACCAGTTGCCTTTGCTCCAAGTCTAACTTTGTGTACTCAGTGATCATAGCATATTAAGACTTGAGGGTAGCTGGTCTAGATTTGGGGAGTTTCAGGGCCTAACAAGTAATTTTTTTATGGGTGGGATGAGTATTAATGTGGTCATCTTTTAGTTTTTCTAGGTAAGGACCTTATTAAAAGTTACTAACAGCTAAACCACCATTTTAGCAAAGAAAGCCCTTTCCTTCCTTCAAGTGGAAAAAAAGGAGGAGAGAGAAAGGACTTGAGCTCAGTGTATTTCCAAAGATTATATCAATTAATTTCATGGAAAAACTTGCTCCTTTGCTATTATTTTTCCTCCTGGCATCCAAGGAATCCTAGATCTCATCCACGTAAGGAACAGGAAGTGAAAGGAGCCACTCAGGATCACGCAGTAAATCACATTCAGGCAAGACGGGGGCGGGGCCTCCAGAAGCTCCTCTGAAGCCTTCTAGTCACGGAGGTACTTAAACTGACTCCGGTTATTATGTTGTAGAGAAGCAAACTGCGATGCAGTTGAGTTATGTGATTTTTTCTCTAAATTGTTTGTAACCAAAGAACATTTATTCATTAAATAAAGATGCATTTATTAGTGTTTAAATGCCTGATCCTGAAGATTAGTTAGGGTGAAGGCTAAGCCGCTACAATAGAGATTCCAAATCACAGTGGCTAAGGTCGAGTTTATGTGTCCTCTTATACTGCAGTCCTGAAGCCGGTGGGGGCAGCTTAGTGCCACGTGGTCCTCCAGGGACTTGAGTTTCTCCAATCTTGATTCTGTCCATTTTCTGGGATGCTTTCCTTGTTCGCATAGTTGAATCCAGTTTGCAGGGAAGTGAGGAGGGAGGATGGGGCACTGAAGCTCGATGTCTTGAGGTCAAGCCCCAGAAGAGTCGCACAGCGCTCCTCTGCACAAGCCACTGGCCCAAACCCCGTCACATAGCTGCGTCCAGCTGCAGGAGAGGCAGGCACGTACCGGCCTCAGCTGAGCAGCCGGCGACCCGGCTGAAATCTGGGGGTGGGGTGGGGAGAGGTCTCTATCACTCAAAGAAGAGGGGAATGTCTCCTGGGAACACACAGCAATCTGGGCCACAGACTGGAAGATGTTTTCAATCCATATCATTTTTCTCTCTAGCAAAATTGGAAAAGGAAATTCCTGCTTCTTACCAGTCCCCATTTTCAGTCCGCCTTAGCTGACCCTCCCCATGTTTAGAAGGCAGACACCCCGGAAGGCATGGTTGGCGTGAGAGTGCGTCTGCCCTATGTCAGTGATTATCCCCAAAGACCTGGTGCGAGGGAAGGTTCTAAGCCTTTGTCCTGTGCTCCAAACACAACTCTCTCGTTCAGAGTGTTTCACAGGAGACCCAGGGACACAATTTGAAGATCTTGCGTGCCTAGAGCCCGAACTCCATGATGTCACCAACATTGGTCAGCAGTGATGACTCGTCCCAGCACGTGTTGGCCGTGTGGAATGGTCTAACAACCACAGGTCTGAGACCTGTGTTTACCAGCTCTCGGCTCCTGCGTGCTGCTGTCCAGCAGAACCAACACAGCCATAGATGACTCTCCCAGATGGCTTCCTTATTTTTAGGTCAGCAAGAAATTTCTGGAATCTCTTTATTTTTTCATGACTGTGGTCTGAGTGACTTTAACGAAGGGAAAACTCAGGCAGCCCAGGAAAGTTATGTTAATTAGCGTGTTATTGGCCAGCAAATTCAGGAAAATTATAAAAAGATTATGTTTGTTTACAATGTGTGTGGGGTTTTTTCCCCTTTGGCACATTTCCAGTTGAATTCCCTAGATCCGAGAGACGATCTCCCAGTTAAAGGGAAAAGAATTAAATTATAAATGGAAAGGGAAACTCGCTGCTGTCCTCTGAAGAGAGCCTCTGACATCTCACACTCCGCTCCAGAACTGCATCGTTCAGGTGGGGCCACGGAGCTGCAGGTGACTCACTGATGCACATCCCCGGTTCAAGGACCAAGAGAGAAACCTCCTTAAACACTCTTAGTGAGGGAATTAACATGTATCTGTATTAGTTTCCTGGGACTGCCATGATAAACTACCAGAATTTGAGGGCTGAAAACAATAGAAATTTACCTCTGCCACTTCTGGAAGCCAGAAGCTTACAATCAGGCATTGGCAGGTTCTTTTCCGCTCCATCAGTCTCTCCTTGCTCCTGGTGGCGGCCGGCAGTCCATGGCAGTCCTGAACTTGTGCACACATCATGCCCGTCTCTGCCTCCGTCCTCCCTCGGCCTCCTTCCCCGTGTCTCTGTGCCTCAGGTCTCCCTCTCCTGTCTCTTATAAGAAGACCAGTCATTGCATTTGGATTTAGGGCCCACCCTAAGTAACAGATGATCTCACCTCAAGATCTTCAACTTAATTACCTCTGCAAAGACTGTGTTTTCAAATAAGCTCACATTCACAGGTGGTAGGGGTTAGGACTTGGGCATATCTTTTTTTTTTGGGGGGGGGACACAGTTTAACCCACGACACACCCTAGCCAACAGGCATTAGAAGAGGTTGAGTCCATCACCACCAGGCCCCGTTCTGACAGCGGCAAAGGTTGGCAGCACAGAGCCTTGTAGTGCAGCAGGCGCGCCCTTCACAGCTGCCCGGCTGGAAACGCCAGAAAGCAGGCGGGCTCGTCCTGTAGAGGTGGGTCACCTCCGGGCATGCTCACATGCAGCCCATCTGCACAGCCATGCGTGAACAGGTGGGCGCACGGCGACGCGTCCTCTGCGTGTGCTCGCTTTCTCGGCTCTGTAATTAGCTGGTGGGCGCGGTGCACGTCATTCCTCTCCCAGGGCCTGGTAAGGGTTATTTTACCCTTCATGAGCACCTTCTGGTGTGTTTTCCTCTTTGTACCTGTGCTGTTTATCGTGGTTCCTTGAGCCATAAAAGCACGATAAAAAAAAGCAAGTGGGAACAGGATGGGAAAAGTCAGGGCTGTAATTTGGTCGTGTGAGGTTCAGTTAGAAGTGTTTTGCCGTTGCCCCTCTGCCTTTGCCGCTTCACTCTTCCCAGCCAGGCGCCGTGCCACATCCAGCCCAGTGACGGTAAGCAGCCCCCACAGGTTCCCGTCCTTGCTGGGGTGATCGGTATCTTCCTGGGTGCATGACGGAAAAGGGAAGGTGTTCATTTCCACCGATGTTCAGGACCTTTGTAGGAAGTTGAAGAACTTAAAACAGCCTCCCCCCATTTTGGTTGTTGCTGTTGTTGGCTGGTGTAGTTAGCTGCTGTAGAATGACAGGGTATCAGATTTGAACATGATGTGGGGGTGGGGACAGCCCCGTTTTAAGGGGGGGCCTTAGAGATTCCTGCCCTGATGTACCATCTGGAGCTCTCCTTCCTGCCCTGGATTCTTTAGAAGCCACTGGACACTGTCTCAGAAGGAGTTTCCTGTGATGGGAAAAACGGAAGGCCAGGGCCAGCTCTCTGTGGGGGTGGCTCTCTGCTGCACTTCCTGGAATGTGGGCCGTTAGCCCGTTCCCGGGAGCAGTGTGTGGGTCCTTTACACACAAGCCCAGGCGCTGGTTTAAGCCGAGCCCTCTGAGCAGCACGGTGAGGGCTTGCAGGTGCCTCTGCAGTGGGCGCGGGGAGCCAGTGAGGGGGAGCTGAAGGTCTCTCTGTCCCTTCTTCTTTTTTAGTAGATGGTGGGAAAATATCCATAATGAGAAATTCGCCGTTTTAACCATTCAGATGGGCGGGTCAGCAGCGGTAAGGACGTTCACATTGTTGAGCGGCCATCACCGCCCTCCCACCCCGGAATGTTCTTCATCTTCCCAAGCTGAAGCTCTGCGCCCGCCAAACAGTAATTCTGCATCCCCTCCCTCACAGCCCCTGGCCGCCACCACCGTCCCACTGTGTGTCTCTGTGAATTTGGCGACTTTAGGGACCGCGTGCAAGGGGGTCACACAGTATTTGTCCTTCTGCGACTGGCTTATTTCACTGACCATAATGTCCTCAAGTTCATCCACTGGCACGTGTAAGAATTTCCTGTTTCAGGCTGAGAGACGTTTCCATGCACCTCGTTTGTTTTAGCCCCTCATCCGTTGCTGGGCATGTCAGAAGGTGTTTCCACCTTCCTCCTCCTCAAGCTGAAGGCTTCCTATCCATCCGCTCTGGCTTCAGTGCCCAGCTTCTCTTTCATGACACTCACCCAGAACAGAAAGTTGCCGTTACAGACACCTCTAAAGACAAGGTTTTCCAGAGTGCATTAAAAGAAAAATAGACATTAGTTCCAACTAAAAACCTGCTTCACAGAAGCTTTGGTGACACCTTTGAGGAAAAAAATAAATAAAATAAACAGCCTAGGAAACAGCGAGTCTCCCAGGCAGGAAAAAGCGACTCTTGATTTATGTGGGAATCCCAGGGTGGCTGTGGGAGTGACTGTCCAGGAGAAACCTCGACTTGTGAAGGCCACGGGCAGCTGTTTTGTTTTGCTGTGCGTTGCTTTCGTTTGTGAGGAGAAAACGATGAAGCAGAGGGCATTTGCCGAAGCCGAGAGTGTCTCCAGGCCCCGTGCTGGGTGCAGACCGAGTGCTGGATGAAACCGTGTCTGCCCAGCTCTGGCAGCGTATGCGCAGGACAAAGTACAAGTTCACTACCACGCTACTTAATTAGAGTTTTCTCGAGGCATGCCACTAGCATCTGTTTCTCAAAAGACAGTGTTGATTCTCTTTTTTAATCTGAGAGGGTTAGGGAGGGAGGAAGAGAGGGAGAGAAACATCTATTGGCTGCCCTCTGTACGTGCCCCGACTGGGGACTGAACCTGCAATCCAGGAATATACCCTGACCAGGAACCGAGCCTGCGGCCCCTTGGCTTCTGGAGTGGCACCCAGCCAACTGAGCCACACCAGCCAGGGAAAAGAGAGGCTGGATTTTAAGTACGACTTGATTTAGCCAAATCCACAGACACAATTCTTTAAAATACAGAAGTTGATCTTCTGCATTCTCTGAGGAATGACTATCTGGGATTGGCTTAAAACATAGCATTTTGAAAAATAATGCAAAATAATCACTATTCCTATTTCACTTTTAGGGTCCAGTAAACCTTGAATCACCAAGAGACTGAATTTGTGGGTGTGTCGCCTACAACAGGATGCTGGGGCGTTTTGGCAGGGGTGTGCAGACTGTCAAAATAGGACGGTGAAGGGTGACCTTTGTCTGGGTCAGCTCCTCTGTGAAGCTGCCACTGCCTCCCGTGCTAGGTGTGAGCACCCAGTCTGTTCCTGAGGTTCCTTGTGAATACCTCATGAGCACACTTATCGTGTGGTCTTGGACTCATGCACACACAGGGTTTGCACACTAGACTCTGCGTTGCCTCACTCCAAGCCCGGGGCCGGGGTATGACAGAGATGATGGCGCCCACTCACTGGAGACCCCCTGCAGGGCTGTCATTGTCCTGGGGACCGAACACGGTGAGAGAGGCATTAATACCAGCGTTCCACAGCCAAGGAGCTGTGGCCCAGGAGTTCAGAACTTCCCCTGGTCACTCAACCCAGGAACGGTGACAGGGGGCCACGCAGACCCTAAAACCAGTGCCTTTCCCATCAGAACATGGCTTCCCCGTCAGCGGGAAGATGCCAAGTGTTTCCTGGAAGAATTAATGATCGAAACCACAGTGAGATATTACTACACGCCCCCTGGAATGGCTGTGGTCAAAAGGCAGATAATGGGTGTTGGCAGGGATGGGGAGAAATTGGATCCCTCCTGACTTCCGGTGAGAATGTAAAATGATGCACCTGCTTGGGGAGCTCTTTGGAAGTTGCTCAAAAAGTCAAACGCAGGGTTTGCATAGTGGCCCAGCACTTCTACTCCTAGGTGGGTATCCAGGAGAACTGAAATCCTCCTGTGTTCAGACACACCAGTACAGGGGTCACAGCAGTGCCATTGTTGCCACGTGGTCGAAACCACCCCCATGTCCGTGCACTGCTGAATGGATAAATGCTTGTGGTACCTTCATACAGTGGGATGTTACTGGGCAATACAAGGGAATGAAGTACTACACATGCTCCAACATGGGTGCACCTTGGTGACATCGTGCTAAGTCGAGGAAGCCAGACACACAAAGTCACATGTTTTATGACGCCATTGATGTGCATTGTCCGTAGCAGGCGAGTGTGTAGAGACGGAAAGCACACGGTGGAAGCCTAGGGCTGGGGTGAGGGGGAGGTTGTGTGAGAGTGGGGAGCCACTGCTAGTGAGTTTGGGTTCTTTCTGAGGGGATGAAAATGGCCTCAAATGGACCGTGGTCACGGCCGCAGGAGTCTGAACTAAAACCGTGGGACGGTTCCCTGCGGTGGATCGTGTGCGGTGTGTGAGTTGTAGCTCGATACCTGTGCATGCTTTTAAAAAGGACTAGCAAGCATCCTTGCCTCAGCAGCCCTCACCTGTAGTACAGAGCTGACATTATCATGTAAAGCCTGGTCTAACCTGTGTCTTCCGAGCACAGCTCGTGTGCTTCTGTGTCGCTTGGGGACTTGTTCATCTCTTAGCGTTTAATCACAGAAAGGACGCCCCCCAGGGGCAGTGCTGATCATCAGAGTCACTCACATGTGCCTTTTTCTTTCACTGTCACCTTCCCAAGGGCTCTGAAGACTCCCCTCACATGGCCTGTTTCACGTGCCCTTTTAAAGAGACCCTTTCTGGCCAGAGGGAGCCGCCGACTGGACCTGGACTCGTGATTCTAAAGCTTCAGGGCAGTGAGAGGTCTAGGCAATGAGTCGTGCAGACCAGCTGCAGCCACGATCCTGTTTACACTCAGTCTTTGCAGAAAGTCTCGGTCGGGCACTCTCAGCAGACATAGTGGGGGAATGGGCCCCTTGCCTCTGATGCCTTCCTTCCCCCGCCACAAACTCGTAAAAATCCATGCCCTGCTTCACGTTTTCACTGTCTCACCAGGAGTCCTTGTCGAACAGCCCCCTGTATTGATGCGGTGTCAGAGCCCCTTGCCACCAGCCCTCGGTTACTCCCAAGTGCGTTGAGATTTCTGTGAGACATTATTAGCAGAGCAGCATTCCCCCAGAGGCCGTTTGAGTAAAGATGGGTTTTTTTCGCAGATGGGCGTGCAGTGCAGTTAGATTGCATTTTAGGAGTAGAATCCCTCAGCAACATTCAAGGACTCCCCTATTTAGCAGGTGCCCAGCACCGCGCTGGGTCCTGGGGGGATGCTCAGGTCGTGGAGCCTGTGTGAGGACACGCGCAGCAGTCGGAGAACAGCACAGCTGTGTGGAGACGTGATAGGAGCTTGCCACGCCCGTGGGAGGTTGGGAGAGCCGCCTCCACTGTGCCCAGGAGCACTTGGCCTTCTGATCCTGCTCTGCTTTCCACACTGCAAGTCAGTCTGTCCAGGTGCGGGCGAAGGGATCACCGCTGGGAAGATAGTTTCGAGACCGGGGTTCTTCCCATTGATTCACCAACACTTATAACTGCACCTGACATGTAGTAGGCGCTCCACAGTTATTTGTTGAGTCAACAAATGATGGAATGTTATATAGTCCCCTGTAGTGAAAGACGGAAGTCAAAGCAAAGGAAGAACAAATACTAAAGGTATTGTGCTAAACACCTATGACCGATGTTAGTAATGGATGTCGGTTAACATAATGCAGATGCTGAAATCAGATGGCTGTGTGTTTCTCCGTCTCACCACCAATTTGTTTTAATTTTATTGATCAGACCCAGGCCATAGACTAATGGTCCAACTGTGAGCACTGTTGTCTGATTCTTATTTGCTCTCAATATATTTCCTTCTGTTTAATATACATGTAGGTATGCAGGTACACATAGCCGCGGGCATATATACCTTTCTGTCTCTGTTAGGTACATGCCTGTGAGTGCAGGCACACACATACAAACATGTAAGTGCAGTCATCAGTTCGTGAAATAAATGAACAGTGATGCGGTTCTGGTCTCTTCTTTCTGTGCGACCCAGATTTTTCCGAGTATCCTTCCTTGCCTTAGTTGGAAAAAAAAATGCTGTTGAATTGTTGTCCTTTAAATCTAAACTGCTACTTATCAATGAGAAGTGAAGGGTTATTCAATAAATGATATTTGGAGTAAATTCATCAGTAATTTAGGAGAATAATTAATTTGATGCTTATTTCATACCATGCATGAAAATAAACTTAAGAGAGGTTAAAGGGTTAAATATAATAAAGTTAAACCAAAGAAAAGCCAGGAGACCATAGGATTAAAGAAACCCAGTGGGAAGTTCATACAGGACTCCAGAAGATAAACTGGCAAAAGATTTCAAAAGGAGAGCTCACAATAGAGGGATTCTAACTAACAAATAGGAAATATTCTGGTACTCTGACAAAGATATTAAAGTGAAAAGTGAAGTATAATTAGCAGAATTTTATTTAAAAGCAACGTTGCTGATAGAGTATATCAAAGCAGTATTTCTCCACACTTCAGGTCATGTTATAACTTGGACTACGCTTGGAAAGTGTGTGGCGATATATATCAAGAGCTATAAGACGTTTGTGGCTATTCTACCTCTAGGCACCTCTTCTAAGGATGCAACAATGTAGTTATGCGCGTGAATGTGTCCGCTGCAATGTTCCCTGACGATGACGAAGGAACAGTGGTGGAAATTATGGCCCATTTGTGTTTCATTTGAAAATTATTCTAAAGTCATGGTCACATGACTAAATTCATCTCATATAAAATGGAAAAGTAAGATTTTAATGTAATATGTATTCTTATTATAACTTTACAAAAGGAGACATGTTTAAAATTACCAAAAGGAAATATACTAGAGTATTCTGGTGACTGAGTAGTGTTAGTGGGACTCTGGAAATTTTTTCTTCATTTTACTTTGTAATAAAGTAACTTTTAAAATTTTAAACATTGTTATAAATAGACTTTATATTTCTAAGGATTATTTTTCCTAGAATATTTATTTTATGCAGATTATTTCAATCAATAAAACCCAAAAGATGCAGGCTTACTTGACTGACTTTAAAATTAAAATAATAATTAGGTAGTATTATCTTAATAGGAAAAATGCTTAAGACACCATGGGTCGATTCTGCCTTTGCAAAACCACTCAAGGGTTAAACAATTCTCCCACTTTTGCAATTCTCATAGTTTTGCGGGAAAAAGTTCAGGTGTATAATCAGTTCAGTGCAGACTCTGTCGCAAGCAAGCTGTGAATCACCCTCTGAAAGTGCATCCCTTTTGGGGAGGGAGGCGAGTGCTGCCTATTCCAACCCCTCTGTTAAAAACATAAAAGTGAAAGTCTGAGTCCTGTTTATTTAAAGATAAACACACTTGACTTCATTTTTAAAAAGGAGTTATTGCTGAGGTCCAGTTTAGAAAACACACCGTGTCATTTTCTCCTCCGGTATGGGTTGGTGTTTATGTCAAGGAGCATGTATCGAACTATAAACATCATTGTTTTATTTTATTTTTTGTAGCAGCATCTGGTTCCCTCGCCACCTCAGGGTGGATGTGCCCAAAGCATTAGCTGCCGTTTCCAGGGCCCGCCTTCTGCCAGCTGCTCACGTGCAGCCTGGTTTCTCTGGGGTACGTGAAGCCCGACCCGAAAGGACAGGGGTTGTGTGGGTGCCCACAGGGTCCACCAGGTCTCCCTTCTGGATTCCTGTTTAATTCAGTGGACACTGTCATTCTGATTGCTCATGCAGTCCAAGTGAAGGAAGTTAGAAGCAATGTTTAAAAATGAAAAGACTCATTATCAATTTGGGCAGCTTCAGGATTTTGTGATCTTAGAGCAAAAAGAAGGCTTTTTGTATTGTAGCTGGGAAGCTGAAATATCTGCTTTCGAATGCAGCCGCCTATGAAGATACAGATGGTTTCTCCTAGACAAGACACCGTCAGAAAGTTAGATTAATTTGAAAACCAAACTGGTCGTGGGGCATCATCTCAAAGATTAAAACGTTTACCCACTCAGGACGTTTGGTGTGGGCTATATACGTTAGTGTTTTGGTGGTGCCAATTGTGGCATCCACAGGTTGGCACTGGTGTCTGTCAGCGGGTCTCTGCATGCATTGAAGCACGAGAGCTGGTTTAAGTGTGAGGTTTGGGTGCCGTGCAGCTGTCCTCACTTTGCGGTGGTGGCCTTCGCTCCGGTTCCAGGAGAGCTGTCAGCATGGTCTGCGTTGTGTCACTCTAACTTCCGGAGCACTGGGGGTTCCTCTGCAGCCCGCACCGAGCAGGATTGTTCTTTATGGGGTCTGGGTCCAGATGGAAAACAAACAAAATCAGCTTCTTCAGCAACGGCTTAATGCTCTATAAAGTATGTACAGTGCACATAAGATGTATCTTTATCATTTCATAAACCTGACCTATGGCATTTGTAACTTTGTGCAGCCTATAGGATTTTCTTGCTGGAAAAGAAACTCAGTGGTCCTCCTGGCCATTGGTTTGCAAACTGACTTTAGGAGAAAACAATCCTGTTAAAAATGTGGTTAATCTCTGGCCCAGGAATCTGTGTCCTTGAAAAGCTCACCAGTGGGGCTGGGAGGCAGAGGAGTATTCTCGCTGAAACAGAACAGGCCAATAGATGATTGTTTGAGCTGGTAATGAGTACATACTCAGGATTCATTGTTCTCTCTACTCTGCATGTTGGAAATTTCCCTTAATGAAAAGATTTTTTTAGGCCTCCCAAGTGATCCTGATAATCAGCCAGGTGTGGGGGGCCCGTCCACTCCTATCACTTGACAGGTGAGTGCTTGGAGGAGAAGGTGCACTTGTGGGACCAGGAGCTCCTGGGTCTGCCTCGGAGGCTGAGCTCTTCACGGCGGCTCCCCAACCCGTCTTTGGACTGACCATTCTGGAATTTTAAAGCACCATGAAATCTGACTTGTATGACTCAGCTAGTTGTAAAAACATGGAATTTTGCAAGATTGGTTCCTTCCTTCACACATTTGCCTCTTCAAGATGCATTTATAATCATTTTGTTGGACTGTAAGATAAGCATTGGCTTTTCAAGTAGAGTCTGTGGTGCTTCTACGTTGCCAGTAAGTCCGGTGGTAAAAGATGGGATGTAAGTCCACGCCAGCCCTCCAGTAGACAAGTGAATTAAAGAATAAATGCCTGGCTAGGTAGTGCACTGCATTTATAATTAAGCAGCATCTGGTGAACTGAATAGCCGAATCCAAAGCAGAAATGCGAGAGACCAGCCACAGACTGGAGACTCAGGATGACAGGACTGGGACTTTGCTGTTGGCAGTTCCATCAGTCTGGCTTAACCCTCTGAAGCTCGTCCACAAAACACACAGTTGCGTTGCCTGTCATACAGATACAATTTGCGAAGTCAGGTAAGCAGCTGGCCAGTTCAGTTATAGGTGTGACAGGTTGTCTGAGTGATTTGACCAGAAGCCCCAAGAGAAGAAGGGGAGAGAAAGAGAAGAAGGGATGGGGAAAGGGAAACCCCACATAATTGAAGTCAGAGAGAATTATCATAGGAACTGCCTAGGTTTTTATTGTTTGGGCAAAGGTTGTTTTTAATTGTGGAAAACGAGTATTGTGTTACTTCATTTTTTTTTATTAATTTTTTTTAACTTTAGTTTATTCAGTACAGTTTCTATCCTTTATTCCCATTCTAGCCCGCCCACATGTTACTTTATTTTTGGTTGTAAATATTTCTTTAAAAAAATACAATTTTCCACATTTATTATTTTTATGGATTTGACATATAGTTGATATAACGTAAATTTCAGTCACTTAATGTACACAGTTCAGTGGTTTTAGTAGTATATTCACAGAGTTGCATGAGTAAAACCATAATTCCAAAATATTTCATCGCCCTGAAAAGAAAGTCTACACTCCTTAGCAGTCTGCCTATTTCTTTGCTCTTCAACCCCTGGCAACTACTAACTACTTTCTGTCTCTATGGATTTGTCTTATTCTGGCCAACTTATATAAATAGAATAATAGAATAAGTAGTCTTTTGTGACTGGCTTCTTGCACTTAGTATAACACTTTCAGGACTCAGCTATGCTGCAGCATGTACCAGCACTGCATTCCTATATTATGGCCAAATAATACTCCACTGCACGCACGGTATGTCACATTTCAAAAATCCACTCACCAGTTGGTGGACGTTAGGGTTGTGGCCACTTGTTATGAATGGCGCTGCCCTGAACATCACTGTGCAGGTTTGGGTGGACACATGTTTTCAGTTTCCTCAGTTATCCACGTGGGAGGGACTGCTGGGTCATGCGGTAACAGTTTTCTGAATGGGCTGCACCATTTTACAGTCCCGTCAGTGATGGCTAAGGGTTCCAGGTTCTCCCACATCCTTGCCAATGCTTATCGTTGGGGATCTTCTTGTTTCTAATCATCCTAGTAGGTGTGAAGTGGTATCTCATGGTGGTTTTGATTTTCATGTCCCCAATGGCTAACGATGTTGAACATCATTTCATGTGGTCATTGGTCATTACACGTCTCTTTCGGAGAGATGTTGATTCACATCCTTGACCCATTTTATAATCGGGTTATTTATCTTTTTATTGTGGAGTCAAAAGGGTACCTTTTGGTATTAAGCATGTCTCACCGTGCAGGTAGAAAACGGAAGGAGAACTAGCACCTGTTTCAAACACCACAGAGATGTTCGGAACACTGTGATCGACTCATAGTTCCACGTCACCCACTTTTGGGAAACATTCTGGTAGTCAGAGAAATCTGACACTGATGATATAAACACATTAAATATAGCACACATATAGAATTCTGAGTCCTGAGGGGAATACTGGGTGAGTGAAGATAACTGCCTCACATTGAGAGCATTTTGATATTTGTGAAATTCTCACACACAGAAATTTGAAAATCCTAGGCTCAGTGGAGAATATTTGACACATTCTGTTGGAGGGTTTTTGTCTTTAGCTAAGTTGTATGGAAACTGAAGAGCTAAGTGTCTCATTTGTGGTATTGTGAAACTTTCCAGGGTAAGAAAACCTTTTTTTCTTGCAGACAGTTGAAGGAAATTATCATTTCTGTCTTTAAATGATCATAATTGGGTTTCTCCATTAAAGGCTTGCAAAACTATGGAGTGTGTACAAAGTCATGTTTATTCATTTGATATTCTGAACATAAGTATACTAAACTTGATTATGTTAATTTCAGAAGAATAGAACAGTAAATTTAAATTAGGCACATATCTACAAGTTGTAATTGTATACAGGGATTGCTTATATTTCCAGGATAAAATAAATCTCATCCCAAAATCTAATTAGCAGCTGTTTATTGGTGCACTTGACATACAGCAGCTGACCTCTCTCACCTCGGTGAGTGGTGCACCATCAACAGATACAGTAGGGCGTTGACCGGTGAGTGGAGCTCTCAGCCAGAACCCAGAGCCCGGTGCGGGCTCCAAAGAGGTGAGGCAAGGCCAGCACAGCAGTGGCGGGAGGGACAGAAACTGGAGGTCAAAGGCGTAGCAATCTACATCAGGGAGACAGTTTTCAGACACACAGAAATGGATCTCAGTATTATAATCACTTCCAGCAGTCAGCTCTCTTTGATACTCTATATCGGCGTCCAGACTATTCATTTCCTAAGGATGCTGCAGCAAATTACCACCACCTGGTTGTTTAAAACAACAGAAATTTATCCTCTCACAGTCCTCAGGCCAGAAGTCTGAAATCAAGGAGTCGGCAGGGCCATGCCCTCTCTGAAGGCTCTGGGGAATGACCCTTCCTCACTTCTGGTGGCTCCGCGGCCACACTCGGCATCCCCTGGCTTGTAGCTGCATCACTCCGAGCTCTTCTCTCTGTGTCACTGTGCATCCTTTCCCCTTCTTATAAGGATACAGTCATTGGAGTAGGGCCCACCCTAATCGAGGATGACCTCATCTTAATTTAACTAATTACATCTACAAAGATCCTATTTCCAAATAAGACTCATTCTGAGGTTCTGGATGGACATGGACTTGAGGGGGATGCTAGTCAACCTAGTACACAAACCTAGCCACTTCATTTTGCAGGTACAACTTCTTAAATGATTGTAGGATCCCATTACCTCCCAAACAAAATCATCTAACAAAATACATCTCAAAAATTGGGAGGGCAGGGGGAGCGGTATATATTTCAGGAAGGACTTTTTAAAAATCCACATGGAAACTGATGTTTTTGGAGGACCACATGACACACACCTTTAAGTGTGTTGCCTCATTTAATTCTGTCAAATTACCTCTTTAGTCTAGCTTCCCCATGTAACTGCAGTTTACTAAATTTGTTAATAAGTTCTTTAACAATGTTATCATTTTCTACCCATTACCATGTCTGTGCTGTCTCCTGCCATATATGTAACTCTTCCTCAGCCACTTCACTGACTTGGGACAGACAGATGCTTAAGCTACTTGAACCTTAGTTTCCCCATTTGTAGAAGGGGGGCAGAAATTCATAGCTACCTTATATATTTGTGGCAGCTAACAAATACTAGCCTTGTCAAATGCAAGTGTTCCACACATCAATTGCTGTTATTTTGCTTTTTTCTGGCTGTTTTGGAGGTGTGTGCATGTTCTTTTTGTTGTCCTGCCAAAGAGGGCTTAGGGATAGGTATATTGTAGACATCCCAATTTCCTGTAGACACATTGTTATTTATGGGCATATTAGTTAAGAATTGCACGTAGCTGTATACAGTGGAAAACTGCTGAATAACAGCAGAGCATTTGTTTCCCTCGATGTGGAAAGTGCATGGAGCATGGAGGGAAGTAGGCCAGGGCTCATGAAGCAGCTCCATGGGCATCAGGAACAAAGCTCTATCTCTACTGTCATCTGAGCCCATGGCTTCCATGCAGCCCCCTCTGCTCCAAAATGGCTGCTGAAGCTCCAGCCTTCGAGTTTGTGTCACATGCCACAGAGGGGCAAAAAGGGCACCTCTCCCAGCTGAATGGCCTGCCTTTTAAGCAGCATCTCAGAAAGTCCATGTGACTCTTCCGCTTTTATCTCACTTGTCATATGGCCATGCCTAGAAGCTACAGGTTTCGGTGTGCCCAGTGAACATGGGGATTCTACTAGGGAGGAGAGAGAACAAGTAGATGTTGGGGCAGGTTACCAGCATTCTCTACTGTGATGGGTTATATTCTGTAGGGGCCTGAAGATTGTACTTTGAGATTGAGGGTCTGATCTGGGAAGTGGACCAGGTATGTAGCCCTGGGGGGAAAACATCCTGATTTAGAACAACAGCCTTGCAAATGATTTTTACAACAACCCATTCATAAGTAGAGAGCTATCTATCCTCCACACTTGAGAGAAAATGAATAATTTGCGTTGCCATTTTGATTACTTCCCACAGCAGCCTTGGGTCCATCCAGGCCTGCATATGCTCTAGGAGAACGAAGCAAAGCTTTGTTAGAGCCGCCCCCGGTTTAAAGCAAGTCCACACACCGTAACTACTAAAAGCAGAGCATCACAGTGCAGGGAAAAGAGCACTGCACCAGGAGTCGTGACCCTGTGCCCATCAGGGTTTAAGTGAAATCCCTTCCCTGCACAGAGGGGCAGGGGATGGAGCTCCAGGGCCCTGCAAGCTGCTTGTATGTGAATATTCAGTGTTTTACTTATAGATCCAGAACTAAGGAAAATTGCTAGCACCTAGCTCAGCCATTTTGCTGAGCGAGGTTTTAGGCAAGCAGACGTGCATCGCTGCTCTGGACCCTGGTTTCAGATGGCAAGTAAAATAGACTTTTTTTTTTTTTTTTTTTTTTTTTGTAATTCACAGCCCTTCCTGAGGGCCCTATCAGAAAGTCTGGCTGGCCCCTCACAAATCATCACTTGCTAATTGTCCATGAATTTTAGCTCTGTGGAATATAGAAATTCACTTATGTGGAATTACTTCAGCACATTTAAGTGGCTTTATGCGCCCTGGCCCCACCCCCACCTTCACCCCAGTCGTGATGATAGAAAAAGCATTGTACGTTCAAGCATCAGACTTGGATTCCAATTCTGCCTCAACACCAGGTAGCTGAGTGCCTTTAAGCAAATCCATCTTCAAATGTAAAAGGAGGTGCCTTGAGACCCATTTACTTAATTGATGTCTTCAGTTCATTTCGAAGATGTCTTTTGAGCATCAGCTGTGCCTCAGGCACCGTGCTGGACACTGGGGGTAACAAAGTGATTAAGGCCGGACGGCTGGTTCCATCCACCTCGGCGACTTGTGCAAAGACTGGGCTTGGGGCCCCATGCACAGGCGCAGGGGTGCACAGCCACCAAAGATGGCGACAGCCTCTGGGTGGAGTCTACACTTCAACGAGACAGGTTTGCTCTGAGCCGTCTTCACACAATTAATGAACTAGTTACAATTGTAGTAAGTGCCGTAAGCTTATATTCCAGAGGGATCCAACTGGAAGAAAAAGGGGAGAGGGGCTGGAAGATTAGGCAGTGAGGAGGCAGGAGAGGCCACCGGCCCAGGAGAAGCCCTCGAGGGCCATGGGCAGCTGGTGGCAGTCGGGGGTGGAGGGCAGGAGCTGCAGCCTTCCCCTGGCTGCTTCGGAGGTTGCAGTTCAGGACACGGGCCCGAACAGCTCACAGGCTTAAAAAAAAAATTCCTCATTTATAATTCTGGTTAACACAGCACATTTATAAGCTCCAGCTTCTGGAAAAGCACAACAGATGCAGTACAACCTGCCAGTTCTCAGTCCCTTCCTGGTGGAGAGTGCGAGGAGGCCAAGATGAAAGGGCCCAGGTGCTCGGGGGCTGTTTCGTCTCGGGGCCAAGGGGCACAGGGTGATGCACTGGGTTTTGAATATGGACTGTCTGGGCCTTTTCATGTCTTGTGGCTACCAGGTATGGGCTGTTTTTCTTCATGTTCGTAATCTAGTTTTGGGGCTTTTTTCCTCTCCTGGCCCATCGGCGGGGTTTGAAGTCCAACTTTGTTCTTCAGAAGGACCCTACTCCATCTGCCACCAGATGTCTCCTGTCATTATCTGACTTACACCAGCTTCATGGGTATCAAAGGGGGACCATTACAGAGCCCTTGAGATCAAAGAGAGAGAAATCTGATGATGAACCAGGGGAGACAGGCCAAGGTCTGTCCCTGGTGGGCCTGCTCCATCCATTCGGATGCATTATGCACGAACTGGCTGGGACTCAAGCGCAGGCAGATCTGCCTCCAGCTACCGAAACCCGGACCCGGAGGTGGAAGAAACCACCAGGCCACTGTGGCCACAGACGGGCACATCGCTCACCCGCATTTCTTAAAAACCTGTTGAAACTGGGTCAGAACTCTACAGAACCACCTGATGACCACCAGTCCTGTCAAGTTCTTGTAAAGAACACAAAGGACTTTTGGAAATAAAACACCTTTAAGACCGTCTAGTATAGTAGAAACTTCCCATGTTACAATGGACGAGAAACTCACATTGTTTTGAACTGATACTGAGATTTTCATCAGGCTAAGAGGCAGCAGGCTAATTGTTCAAGGCCCTCTAGGTGCCAGAGACATGCTGGGTCATGTGGGCTTAGTTGGCACGGCGTGGCCAACTATTCGTGTGGGATCAGAGGGCTACATTAATTACTAAGTCAAGGGTGACTTTATTCTTTCAGTACACTATTGAATGAGTCTTGCCCTCAATAGAGTCATTAAACTTAATCGTTTAGCTGTTTATCCATGCATTCTCTTGTATTGTTTTAGCTCCCTAAGTGTATATGTATAGTCTTTGCTCTCTACCTAGACTCTCAATATATACATATCACAAGTATTTATTTATAAAACAAATAAATTGTTTTGGGACCTATCATTATGACTTTTCAAAAAATCAGTATTAAAAAAATTCCTGGATTAGCTCTGGCCAGGTGCCTCAGTTGGCTGGAGCGTCGTCCCATACATCGAAAGGTCGTGGCTTAGATTCCCGGTGAGGGCACAGGCGCGGGTTGCAGTTTTGATTCCTGGCCGGGATGCGTCCAAGAGGCAACCGATTGATGTTTTTCTCTCACATCAATGTCTGTCTGTCTCTCTCTCTTCCCCCTTTCTCCCCCTATCTCTCTCTCTAAAATCGATAAACATATCCTTAGGTGAGGATTAAAAAACAAACGCTAAATTAGTCGCAGGTACAGTTTTGAGAAAGTCCAGGGCGTCAAGCAGCATTATGGTTCCCGGAGATAAGTAGCAGAAGTTAAGTGGCGAGGATTGCGGTATTTGAGACGCACTCATGAATTTTAATGAAAGAACCTGTGACTCAGGCGATTTCGTAATGTGGGAAATGCTGTCATTCTGTACTGCATGTCTGCGTTCTACGGGGACACAGCCCAGGCGAGGCACACAGACCTTTGCGGAACGTCGAGGAGGAAAAGCACAGCTGGGGTGGCTGTGTCCCACTTCTTCACGCACAGATCGTTCCGGCTTCCCTTCCCAAACGCCGTGCATCCATTCAGTTATTCACCCTCTGTCAGTCATCTTAGTTCTCGCTCACCAACTTCTACAGCCTTCAGACTCTCCCCGGGAAATAGGTGAGGATGGAACCCTTGTGAGTCACGTGGGCCCCACTGAGCATAATTAGTCCCAAACGTTACATCCCCTTCTTTCAGTAACTGAGAAAGTGAGGCTTATAGGTGTGTTTGTCTTTTTCATATCTGTATACTTCAGTTTTAATTAAATTTGTTGGGGTGACATTGGTTAGTAAGGTTATCTAGGTTTCAAGTGTACAATTCTTTGATACATGATCTGTGTATGACACTGTGTGCCCACCACCCAGAGTCAAATCTTCTGCCATCACCATAAATTCGACTCCCTTTACTAACCCCTCTCCCCCCTTTCCTCTGGTAACCACCACATTGTTGTCTGTGTCTGAGTTTTTTGTTTTTCTTGCTTGTTCCTTTGTTGCTTTCAGTTTTATATCCCGCCTATGGGTGAAATCAATACTACTCAGCCATAAGAAAAGATGAAATACGGCCATTTGACCCAGCTTGGATGGATCTTGAGAATATCATGCTAAGTACATCAGACAGAAAAAGTTAAGAACCATATGGCTTATAGGTTTTTAAAAATCTTATAGTCTTGGCAGTTTTCTCTGGTATTCTAAGTCAGTTGGAGGACCGGGGTCAGGAAAATAACCTCGTAATAGTGGCACTTCTTGGAGACGGCTGCACCCAAGTCTCTGTCGTGAACTGTTGCATTACGGAAGTCAGAGCTGGTTGCAAAGAAAAACGAATTGGAGCCTCTCTTCCGTCACCCTCTTTCCTGTCATCTGCATAAACTGTTCTAAATTGGTGTGTGACTCTGGCAGGTGTCCACCCTCCTAGTGGCCGCAGGTTGGAGGAAGCCCACCAGCCAAATGCGGAGGCGGCAGCATTAAGAGCTTAGAACGCAGAGAGCAATTTCCGTCTCCATCTAAGTAGGACTGTTGGGTTTTCTGTTTCCTTTTGCCATGGGAGGAAGTGACAATTGAAAGCCTGGCATTTTCGCATGGTCTGTTTTTCCCGTGGGAAGATTTTTTAAATATCCATTAAGGCTTGTTTGTATATGCAACAGAAGGGTATGGTATGCCCCTCAAATGAATGTCATTATCTTCGTCTGCAAAATGAAGCCTCTGAAGGATGGCAAGGCTGTGCCCATCTCTCAAAGCCAAGGGTTTTGGCAAAGCTCAACTGCGTTGAAACCAGTTGCTGCTCTTCCCCCCACTCAGTGTCTCAAGGCGAAGCCTCATTAAGCAGATGTTTTCAGAAGTTTATTATAGTCTCTTTTAAACCTCTGAAAGGGAGGGAAGGGAAGAAGGAAAGTGGGAGTGAAGCTGCCTGTATAATGTCCAGAAAACTGTGATTATTTTTTAACCTTGGCTTTGCTTTCCTACTCCCATTATGAGGTTATACAGTAATGGAGGGGGCTAGATTGAGATGTAGGTAGTTGTTACTTAGGAACAGCCCAAAACATCTAAGAAAACAGGCTTTTGTAGGTAATTAAAGTGTTTTTTCAGGTCAGCCACATTGTCACATGTTCCCTTAAGTGGCCACAATGGGGTCATTGGGAACAGAGGTGCATAAACACGTCCAGTACAGAAGGGATCGCACAGCGTTCAGGGAGCAGGTTTCCCTCCAAGAGCTGTGTCGCGCCGTCAGGTAAACAGCAAGCAACACAGAAAGGAGCAACAAGTTCTGCTGCTTTCTGACTCAGTGGAAACCCGATGAGATGGATAAAAGCCACAGAACGGCTCCGTGACTCATTGGACAGCCTCTATCAGCTGGTGCCTGTTTCCCTAACAGCCTGAAAAAAATCCAGCTCCCTTTCTAAGAGAGTTTCCAGAAGTCTCCATGTTTATAGAGGGAATAGGATTTGCCTCTGGTCATCAAACAGCTGTTCCACCTCCAGGTAGAAAGATGAAAAAGGGGAGCGAGGGAGTTCGGAGGCAGGGGCACCGAGATTAGGACTTTCTCGAAGTGACCCCCAGACTGTGTTTACATCTGATTGGTCAGCCCTGTGTCACATGGCCACCTGTAGCTGCAAGAGTAGCTGGGAAGTGTCTTTTGTTAGTTAGACATGTTGTCTTTCCAACAAAAACCAGAGATCTCTTCCTAAGGGAAAAAGAGGAATAGATTTGGTCAGGGACCTAGGACTGTCTGCCCCTGGGAGGGGGCTCCGGTCCCAGCACACGGAAGCTGAGCCATTCTGAGAAGTCCGGGTGAGCGTGCTGTCCGCAGCCCATTGCCACCGTCAGTGGCGTGCATCCCGCGCAGCCGCCTCGCCATCAGCTGTCCACAGGAAGTGTGCAGATGTTCACCTGGAGAGGCCCGGTCCCTGCCAACCTCTCCCCAATTATTCCCTGCATGTTTTGTAAGGAGAATAGATCTATCTTAGGAGCTAACAAAATAGCCTTAAGGGTTGGTGTACATTTTGTCATGGAGCATCTGAAAATAACTCAGCTCTGAAGTTTCATGATGAAGTTGTCCTCTGGCGATTGAGGAAAAATAAGTCTTTATCCATTCATCAACACAAGCGGAGTCCGGCTCTTTCCATGACTTAGTGCTAGCTTATGTGTCTTCTGAGGGGTATTAACCCCTAGTAGCCTAGCTACAGAGAAGACTCAGGTTGATCTTGATGTTCATCAGGAAAGGAGGCTTCCTTCCTTCCCCCAAATTCTGGATTCATTGGTTTGTCCCAGTCAGTGAGATCCCGGCGCCGTGGGCTTCAGAGACCAACCAGGGTCAACCCAAAAGAATGACCGTATTTGAGTTGCGTGAATGGCATTTTCTCAATCACAACTTTGCAAATCAGGTCTGTCTTTAAGTATTTCTGTTTGAAACTCAACAAAATCATGATTTGATGCATTGAGACATTTAAAAATTATTTCTTCACCAAGGACTCACTGTCCTCATTTTCCTTCTTTTCTTTGTTTACCACCATACTTTGCTCAACTTACCATTGCAAAACCTGGTGCAATCAATGAAATAACACCTGTTTTGATCACTTAGCATTCAACCAGGAGGATCATTTGCCCCATTTGGGAAATTCATAGCAATCTTTTGACATCTTCTTTAGAACCAGATTTCTTTATGAAGCCTTCAGTTCTTGGAGAGAGGGTTAAGAGAAAGCATTAAAAATAGATGCTTCAGTGAAGGAGTAGGATGCACTTTTCAGGACAAATACTCATAGCTGATCTGGTGTTCATGTTGATGTTTTTTCTTAGAAAATGTCATAGAAACCTCAGAAAACAGCAAGGATAAGAACCTATACCCATTCTGGCTACATATAGTTTCCAGATGTGATCAGGAAAATCACTTGTGAAACAACGTGCTTGGTTATGTCAGAATAACTTCTGATCCTCAGACGTGTTTATAGTAGTAAATAAACCTTAGCAAGGATTTTCAACTAAATTCAGAGAGTCCACATTTTTAAAAAAGGGTCTTTAAAAAATGTTTCATAACAATTGTTAACAACAGCCTACCTGCAGACTTCTCGGGACCAACGAGCTGTTCATAGTTAATTGCACACAAACAATGGCCATCTCCATCTGTAATCTAAGAAATGAGATTTACAGTAACCGAGAAAAGCTGATTACAAACAGATATGTTTAGAACCAAAATTTTAGCAAAGCAGAGCGGATCCCCGCACCCGGAGATGGCTCACTGCTTTTCATCAGTGCTCAAGGACAAAATAACAGTATAAGCAAATCATTTCAAAGGGAGCTGTAATCAGACTTGACTCTGGGTGGTTATCTCCCCTCAGGACTGTGGTTTTCATTTTCATGTGGGAAACTGACATCCCCAGAAAATGAAATGTCAGAGGATCACTTGTCAGGTGATTAGCTCAGTAAACTGGAGAGGACTGACCTTTCCCAGGAAACTGCTGATTTGTGACCAAGTTTAATGCCAAGACAAAAGCCACAAGTGGGTCGCATTTCACCCTTCTCTCTGTTTCCTGAGGGACACACATGAGGAGGTTTCCTCTCCGATCTTGCACGGGTGGGAAGCCTCGCCACACCTCATTTCTTTGGTATGAGAAGTTGAAGCGCTCCTCCTTCCCACCAGAAAATCTATGGCATCAGTCATAGCGATATAAGTTCACAACCGAAATCAGTTAAAATTTCTAGAGTGTTCCTAAACGGGTATCAATGTAACCATTACTTGATTATTCCATCCTTAAATATTGACCTTAGCTAGATTTTTTTTGGTCTAAACTTGACTTTCTAAGAGACAGACATAAATATCAAAGGTAATATATTTGTTTAGAGACCTCAGAAGGCTCATTTGCAAAGTACCTTCATTTAGTGGTGGGTCACCTGTGTGCTAGTTGGTTGAGGGCTCGGATTGAGTGTCCCTGTTGCTATGATCTTGCACAAACCTGGCCTGAGCTCCCAGGAAGCGTGACCTCTGAGTTTCCCCATCCATCGGGAGGGCTCACTGTAGGACTCACTCACCCGACAGATGTTCGTGAAGAGCCTGCTTTATGCCAGGCCCCATTCCAGGTGCCAGGCAGACACAGTCCCCTCTACTCGTGGAATTTACATTTTAAAGCACAAAAATACAGAATTTAAACAAGTAACAACTAAATAAGAAAAACAAATTCAGATCGTGGCACGCAGCATTTGGAGGGTTCCTTTAGATGGGAATCGAGGAGAACCTCTCGGGGCAGCAGGCTGAGCTTAGCCCACCCCGAGTGACAAGAGAGGCATCCACTGAAGAGCCAGTGCCCGGTTCCAGGCAGAGCAGCAGCAAGTGCAAAGGCCCTGAGATGGAACAAAGAAAGATGTGTTCCGAGAACAGATAAGTAACAAAGACCCTTCACAAGCCTTCAGAAAATAGTAGCTGGGCACAGACTGTGAAGCAAAAGAGGGAAACTAGGTGGAGGCAGTCAGAGAAGGCCTCGGGAGGAGGTGGCCTCGGGGGGGCAGCTTGAGGCATGTTTGGAGCCTATGCTGAGAGGAGGTGGGGTTGGGAGAGAGATTGTGGCCGGACTGCAGAGGCAGTGGGGAGCCCCCAGGGGGCGCTGAGCGAGGGAGTGAAGTGGTGCTGGCAGTGGATCATGGGAAGTAATCTGATCCGGCTGGACTACAGAGTGGGGTAGGAAGCCACCAGGAGAGTGCATATGTGGCTGTAAGGCCCGGCTTCAGGGTGGTAAAGCGGGGTTAGCATAAAAGGTCCAGTTCAGGAAAGATGCCCAGCCATGGATTAACAGCCCAGCTTGTCCAGTTACCTGCAGGGAGACCGAAAAACTCTCCCAGCGTGTCTCTGCCTCCACGGCACTTTTGAGGAGGAGCAGGAAAAAAGGACCAAACAAGGTCTCTCCGGAAAGAGTGTTCTAAATGTGCATTGTCCATCACAGTGACCACTGGCCATCTGTGGCTATTTAAATTTAAGTGAATTGAAGGTGAGAATTCAGAAATTCAGTTCCTTAGTAGAAGTCACCATCTTTCAAGCACTCAACATGTAGCTAGTGGTTACTGTATTGGACAGGGCAGATGTGAGACGTTTCTGTCATTATGGAAGGCTCCAATGGACACTGCTGAGCTGGATCATTAGTTTCTCTCATGAGCAAACCCTTTTCTTTCAGTAGATCGTGAGAAAGTCTCCCGCGGTGCTTTGTACCACACACTACCTTCCCTGTTGCAACTTCGGTTTGTACAGATCAGACCCACTTACGGACACCAATTAGATTCTTTGTGAAATTACATTGGTTTGGCTGTCAAATGCTGTGGGCTTGACAAAGGCTAATAGAAAAATTACCTCCAGGAAGAACAGAATGTTTGAATTGCACATATCCTAGAGGCTGAGTAAAACTTCAGCCTGATTTAATTTCCCTGGAACAGACTGTGATAAGAAGAGGGCCACCCGCTCTGAAACCCAGATGCATCAGAACAGCAAGGACAACCGGAGTCTGGGAGTCTCAGCTGCAGTGTGGCAGTCTGAAACTCTTCCACTTGCGTCCTTGACTCCATTCTGTTGCCCTCTAGTGGAATGAAAGGGTATCTGTTTTGCTGCTCCAGCTTGGACATACTGAAAATGGTAGAAATGGAAATCTGGAGATACTAAAGATGGCTAAAGCCATTACCATTTATTTCTTCCATCTCATGACAGGCTGCTCCTTCATATTTTATCTTTTCTTCTGTCCTCAGAGGAAAACAGTCTTCTCTGCTCTATGTCCCTTTGAGTTCCTTAAAGGAAAGTAGGTTTGGGCATCTGTACTGACACCCAGAGCGAGTCTGCTTGCCCGGTCTGTTGCTGTGTCTGCCCAACGTTGCTTCAACGTCTAGCACAGGTTCGGACCCATCAGTTGAGTTAACAGATGTGAGCTGAAACCCCGATTTAACCACTTACCAGCTTTGGATCTTGCTGAAATCATTTACCTACCTGGGCCTTGGTTTCTTCATCTTTCAACTGGGGACTGCCCCCCTTCGACCCTCCACGGCCATTGCACACAGTGAAAAGCAATAGGCAAGCCCTTTGAGAACGCAGCCAGACTCCGTTAAGTCTCTCTGGCCCCTCTTCCTGTACCATGGCACCCTATCAGAAAGGACGGACACCATGGCACCCTATCAGAAAGGACGGACGAACAGGTAAACTGGACATTCGTTTCCCAACCCTCTGCCTGCACGTGGAGCACCGGGGGTGGGGCTGACATTGAACTGGTGAGAGGGCCCACAGGCTGACATTTGGTTTTGCTGTATAATACTTCCCTTTTCTTTTACATGTCGACTTTTTCCTAAGGTTAAGCCAGTTCACAGGAGGGGAAAAAACTTTTTTTAGAATACTAGCCATCACAGGACTTCTATATATCCTCAGATAAGAAGAGGTATGTGTGCAAATGCACTTTAATGGGACGTCCCTCCCCCTCTTTGTTCCTGTCACCCTGTCGTAGCCTCCCTCCGCAGGGCGGGGACAAACGAGCACTGAGACTAAACCCTTGGCCGGGGGCAGACAGCACTGAATTTCTGCCTTAATTGTAACAACTGTTTGCTTCAAGTGGACATATTAGCATATTCTACATGATATTTTTGTTAAGATGCTTGTTTAACTTAAAACAAGGGAATAAAACAGTAAAACAAATTTCAAATGTGCGTAGTAGGTTTCCACTACCCTAAGGGCAAACTTCGGGTTTTTTCTGAGAGCTGAGCACAGACAGCCGTTTAAGATGAAGGATTGGAGGTGCCTGGTGCAGTCCTAGGAGGCAGCTGAACGAGGGCTATTTTTGTCACTCTTTAGATTGACCTCTGGGAGGCATTGCTTAGGATGCATTTAAAGTCACAGTTGGAGGAAAGCACATTAGTGTTAGCTCCCAGTGTTTGAAAGAGGAGAGAGAGAGTGAGCAGAGAGTGCATGTGTTTGGCACGGGTGTGCGTGCCCCAGAATCACCAGCACACAGCAGCCTGAGGCAGAGACACTGGACAAAAATCTGAAGCAAAAAACAGAGTTTGCACAATAGACAAATGCTAAAGGGCAATTCAGTTGTACCTGTGATAGTACTTGGCACGAGTGAAGGTCAAGGTGGAAGTCTTTTAACCCAGTCAAATCTGTACACCCAAACCCAGGACACCAGTGTGAGACTAATATCAGAGACCACAGTGGGCCGAAATAATCGGTTTTGTAAACGTGTAAGATGGTCTGCTGCCTTACAGCTTCAGCCCAGCCACCCTTAACTGACAACCGGTTGGAGATTCACTGTCCAGAAAATGCACCGCCACTGTTTCTCAGCTCCCAGTGTAAGAAAAAGGAACAAAAAGATGTCAGTAGAAAGAACAGTAAATCCTTGAGGACAAGGAGGGAAGACAACGTCAGCCCTCATTTTGGAGAGGCTCTCGGCAGGCACTGAGCAAACAGGAGCAGCAGAACTCAAGGACAAATGCCTCACCTAACGAAAATCAAGGCCAAACCCAGAGTTCCATGGCACTTCTTAGCTGAGATATAACCCTGGCTACTTGTGGGTTTACCCAGAACAACCAGAGTGCCTCAATCAAAAACGGATTTTGGGATTATAATGGATGAATAGCTTTTAAATTTAATATTTTCTGTTCATACTTTTGGCCCAGGATTTCCTCTTCTGCCCTTTATCCTGGGGAGCTGATAAGACCCTTACATAGTATATGCTCACAGACACTTGTGGTAGTATTGTCTATAATAGTATAATAGTGACATTGGGAATAACCTAAATGTCCAGGAATGGGGGATCAGTCAAGTCAATTATGGTGCATCTATATGATGAAATATCACACAATATAATACAACACTGCTTTATATTTAGCAACATGGAAAGATGTTTAAGATGAGCTGTTAGTTTTTCTTTTTGAAGGGAAATCTAGAGACCCAGTCTATTTAGGGTGATTCGTAAGAACACACACACACACACACACACACACACACACACACTCACACTCATACACTCATACACTCATACCTTTCTTGAATGAAACATACCAAAACATTTACATATATATAATTTTCCTGTCTACTTAACCACATTTACTTATAACAGGATTTTTATCTACATAAATGAACATGTGAATAAACAATTGAAAATTAATAAGTGGTGAAAATGATTAATATTTTACCATACACTGCACATTTTTAAAAATAAAACAGGATGTTATAACTGGAAAGATCCTTGGACATAAGGAAGTAAATATCTCTTAGCGTAGCCAGTGCGGGGCCGGGGGAGGGCATTGCCATTTGGGAAATATTTACTGGGAGCAGTGAGCAAACTGTATAAAGAATGAACGGTACCTGAGGAAAGCAAGGGTCCTGCCCCCTTTGGACGTGGTGGGCAGGAAAGAGACGGGGATACACCTTCTGCCTCCTCTGTTGTGTTTAATCAGCTGAACAAATACCAGCTGCTGGAGAATCTCCCAACCTCATAGGGAGGCATAAAAATCCAGCTTCTTGCAAATAATGTTACACTTTTTCAAGTCTGTGGTAAACATAAGTGCCGCATCGGGGGCATATTATCTACCTACCACCAAATTCTAGGCTCCAGAATTTGTCCTGTACCATCTGTGAGTGTCAGACAAGGTTTCTCACATGACCAGCAACCCAATTCTGTCTTTACTAAATTAAAGGTGGTAGGATCTAGGATGTTCTTGAATAAATATGTCTCTGATTTGCTCTTAGATGTCACATAAACTTGGCCGTGGATTTCTTTTTTAGGAAGTAACTAACTTTGTTCAGGGCTGGCAGGGATGCTTCTTGTATTCATTCCTGCTTTATTTTCCTTTCGAACTATGGCACTGGAGCTAACTAGATCGTTAACTAGCACAGACCTTATCTGGTGCTAACGTAAATTGCTATAAAAGTTTATCTAAAGAACAGATCAGTGATTGCCAGAGTTAGGGGTGGGGGAGGGTATGATGACATCCGGCAGGACAAGGGAGCTTCTTTGTAGTGACGGAGCTCTTCTGTGTGGTGGCTGTGAATGTGACAGAATCTCCTAGAACTAGACAAGCAGGCACACACAACGACAGCACTTAGAAACTGGGGGGATCCATTGTACCTGTGTCCAGATTTGGATCGTGAACTATCGTTCGGTAAAAGGCTATCTATCACTGGGGGGAGGTTACACAGGAACTCTGCACTGTTTTCATCACTTGTGAGTCTAAAAATATTTCAAAATAGAAACTTAAACTCTTCGGCAGACAATAAATAATTTTAAAAGTGAAATGAAGAAATCTGCTAGCTAACTAGGAAATAATAGGCTTTGTGATTTGAGTATTTGCCCATTTTAAACATCTTGTTTCAGTGTTAGAATTTCAGACTAAACCATCAAAGATTCTTTTGTAATTGATAAGACATCGACTTATGTCAAGTTTTTGTCTGGAGATGGTGATGACGTAGAACATTTTTTACAAGCAGGGAGATGTAGCTTTTGTGTAACATAGCTTTTAGTTAGGACTTCGCCTTCGCTGATGGTGGTGTCACCACACGTCTGCATCGCCACCGCATCCCAACGCCGTCTCGGCAGCTTGCTGGGGAAGCTGCCGGCACAGCCGTTGGCCACCAGACACAGCAGCTGTGCCTCGGTTTCCTCGGCACACAGAGGCCACCCCTCTAATGGCATCTCACGAGCCAGTGAAAACGCAACCTGATACCTTCAGGTGGGAGTCTCGGTAATTCGGATTACATAGATAATGTAGGAACTCATGTTTTTTAAAACATACGCCTTTTCAGATAATATTTAATGGCACCTCTCACTGTCATCTGCAAAGCCAGTCTGTCCCCCACTTCCCCAGAGGCATGTCACTTATACATCGCTCCTGCTGTGTTGTTACTCTGTGTCTGGAGGTTGTATTTAATCCTGGTTTTGAAATAAATGTCATTATGTTTTATGTTTCATTCTGTGGCTTGCTCTTTTCATTAGACACTATGTCTTGGAGAGCTGTGTTGTTACAGGAAGATCTAGCTCATTTGGTTTAGCTTGCTACAGAGTATTTTTTAGTATAAATATATTATAGTCTATTTAGTCATTGCCTTGCTGGTAGAGATTTATTTAAAAGAGTTGTCAATTCACATATAATAATTAAGGCATCTTGCATAGCTTGACTACGGACCCACAAGAATCTTTCTACCAGCAAAGCCTGATTTGACGAGTTAGTTCAGCTGTCAAGGCGAATGTTGTTCACAAGGAGAACATAGGGTTACATGGAGATGAAAAATCAGCCGTCGCCAGACCTGGAAGTTCCTCAGTTCTTTCTGAGAACAGGCAGCATCCAGCAAGACCAGTGCAATCTAAGGCGGAGCGCGCAGCCTCAGCCCGAGCGAAGACGCCACCGGGAGGATTCAGCGGCCAGAGCAGGGCTGGGGGTGCCCGGCTCGGAACGTGACCACCAATGAAATCACCGTGGTCTGTGGTCTGGTGTGGGTAGTAGTCTCACATTCACAGATATTTTAAGTGGGAATTTTTTAAATCATGGAGTTAAAAAAAAAAGTTCACTTCCCAATAAATTTAAGATCACAGACATGCTGCCAGATTTGCCTTCAGAGCAATGTCTCCTTGGTGTCACTTGTGTAGTCAGCATGTAGGTGACATTTAGACCCAGCTGGGCTTATAAGTGTGATTCATGAGAACACGTCAGATGGTGAAATCAGGGAAAGTTTTCCTTGATATTCAGAGGGAGCAGCTTGAAGCAGCCACGCCGCTCCAGGCGATGGAGGAAGTCACACCGCAGGGCCTCACTCAGGTAAAGACCGTCTCTTCCAGAAACCCGTGAACTCTGAGCTCCAGCCCTTGATGGCAGCCATTTGGGTGCTGCAAGCAAAACCTGTGGGGGTTTCAGAAACATTCAGATATGGGTGGAAAACTCAAGCCAGGAGGGCCTCTCGCAAAAAGCCTGCCATTGTTCTCTTCGTTGAATTGAAAGGGCATTCAGTGCAACATGCATTCAAATATCAACATCCTCATCAAAACGCACCCCCGATCGATGGCCTCCTGGTGTTCCAGAGGTGTCCCATCGCGCACTGCTGGCTTATTCTCCATCCACGAAGACCGAAGTTCGGCTTACCTAGCATATCCCTTCTAGGTGGTTATAGTTAATAAAAAAGACACCTAAGGAGATTTAAGGCCCAGACAGCATCAGAATTTGGTGCAGTGCAGATCTGTGCGCTTATTTCTACCGCATTACAAAGCGATGGTGATGGAGGTGGTGTTGCTGGCGATGAAAGACTTCGAAAGTCCTGGGAGAAATGCCAGAGATGTTTCTGAAGAGGGCTAATGACGTTGCTCCATTGTAAAGCTAAGGTTTGAGAAACAGACTCATAGGTGCTTTCCATAGAGCTTGAAATTTTCATTTGTTATTTTTTCAGTTAAAGGTTTTAACCAGTCCAGGTGTCCAACCTTTGGCATCTCTGGGCCACACTGGAAGAAGAAGAGTTGTCTCGGGCCACACGTTGAATACACTGCAACACGTAATCACAAAAAAATCTCATAATGTTTTGAGTAAATTTACAGTTTTGTGTTGGGCCACATTCACAGCCACCCTGGGCTGCATGTGGCCCGTGGGCCGCAGGTGGGACACCCGTGGCAGATTTGTGGGTTCGATTTCATTCATGCCTATGAACACTGGTTTAGTCAGAAGTTTCCTTTCTCCCCCAACCGCGTGTAGGACGGAAGCATCTAAGCTGAATGTCTTTCACTCTCCTTGTAATATTATGTCAGGCCTGTGACAAGACAGAGGTTTCAGACCCCACTTCGTAAGAGGCCGCCAGTGCCGGGACAAGGCCCAGGGAAGGTTCACGTGACCGGCACTAAGTGGGAGGGTGTGGCTAACTTGGTGATAGTCAGAGGCGCGGTGTGTGCTGCAGCCCTAGGTGAGCCCAACTTAACTTACACGTGAGGTAACTTTATCGAGAACCCTCCAGGGAGCAGTGACAGAGGGACACTCTGGAGAAGATTTAGTGGTTCCTTCTGTGGGTTGACGCTCCACCATGTGTGAGGCACGAAATGATTTTTGGAGCACACTGAGACAGATTTCTGCATCTGGGGGGCTTTGCAGCCCCAGAGGAGCCTACTGTGTTTTTTCCCCTTTTTTGCTTTGGTTGCCAGGAAGCTTGGAGATCAAGTTGCTACTTAAAACTTAATTGTCAGGCTCAGTTCTGGTCCAGTTGCAAATTCAGCCCTGTGCTTCCAGAACTCTGTCAGACTGTGGTGTCTGAACCCCAGTGGGGTGTGTGTGTGTGTGTGTGTGTGTGTGTGTGTGTGAGAGAGAGAGAGAGAGAGAGAGAGAGAGGGAGGGAGGGAGGGAGACTGGGAGAGAGAGAGAGAGAGAAATGATGAAAAGTGGGAGAGGAGGCACCTGAGTAGTAACTGTCTCCAGTGGCAGAACGTGGAAGTGGTGTGGAAACGACAGACAGGAAATGCTGTGGAAGGTCAAGGGAAGAGGAGAATTGAGGGGGCGTTCTTCGAGGAGGAAGCAGCCCTCGTGACTGCCTTTTTTAGGTGTTTCAGCAGGTGGGCTCTTGGCACGGGGTTATACCAGGTAGAGGGAACAGCCAAAGCAAGATGGGAGAAGCCCGGGTGCTCCCTAGGGATCACCTAAGTACAGGATTCGGCGTCAAGGTTTAGAGGTGCAGGAAAGAATATGAAAGCCCCATTATCCATCAAATGCTGCTTCTCACAACCTGAGGACAAGTGCGACTTGTCCTGCTAAGGCCACCGAAGACCCAGCTCCTCTCCCGGTACCCCCGCCTGCTCCCTGGCCTCCCAGAGCCTCCTGGGGTGCCTCAGCGCTCACCGTGCATATGGTTCACGAGCACCTGCCCAAAAGCTGCTCTGGAGCCTGTGGGGGACAGCTCGTGCCTTGATGTCCTTGTCTTTCCATCAGGTTACCAGTGTCACCATAACTTACACACCTTCCACTGCCCCCTGACCCCTGCTGGCACCTACTCTGTATGATGCCTCAGGCAACCTGTGCCTCAAAACGGTTTCTGTTTAGAAAAACTGATCAGAAAATTTTGGAGAGAGAGTGAGTTTCCTTTGTGGAGAGAAAAGCCCACTGATTCTACATTTCAGACGGATCTTCAGACTCACCCTCCCGTGACCCCTGCAGGGGCGACCCAGGGCTGTGCACCTGACGGACAAGCCTCGGATGGTCTTTGGTGGGGCTCTGGTTGAACCCGTCATGCAGACCTGGCAAATGCTACCGTAGCCCCCACTCAGTAAACAGTGTACGTAACTCATAAGCTGCTTAATACAAATGCCTGCACTGGCGTTATGCGTGTGAGACCTGGTGGAACACTGCCGTCGTCGTTGGAGGAAGGCACGGGTGGTCCCGGTGCCGACCGATGCCCTGGCTTTGCGAATGTGCTGCGGTTACATAAGAGGTATCACCGGGGAAGGCTGGCTGAAGACTGCATGGGAACAGTCTGTGCTATTTTTGCACATTCTTACAAGTCTTAAATTATTCCAAAATAAAAATAAAAAGTTTGTTGTTTTCTTTTTGAGAGCAAGATGACAGAATCAAAGAAATCATCTAGTCCAGTTTTCAAGTGTTATTCAGCAGAGGCCTTGCTCTCGCGCCCGCCCCTCTCGCTCCCCCAGCTGCCCCCGGGCGCCCCCGGCCACTGCAGGGCTCTGTGCAGCACCACTTTGAAGAGGCTCATCCAGCCCAACGCCTTCAGGGGCCAGGTGAGGCCGTCAGGGCCCAGAGAAGTGAAACGCACCGCTCCTGGTGGCTGCGGATAGACACACGGAGCCCGGGTACTTCTTTAGCGAGATCGCTCTGTGCAGCCACCGTTAACTCACAGCTCCTCAGCTAACGCTGTGGTTCCTTTCCTCAGAGGAGGTGAGGCCGTTTTGGCCGGAGGCTTTATGCTCCTGCATTCCATCTCTGGTGTGTGGGAGATGTCCTCCTCCTGGTCGATCCAGGGCGCGGCCGGTTGGGCTGGCAGGCGGTTTCACGATTTACCCCTCGGCGTGGGACGTGGGCCTCGGAAGGCCAGTCTTCAGCACAGGGCAGGAACTGGAGATCTCAGAGGAGACACCTGGCTTCTGGCCACCTTGGCATCTGCTCTGACCACCGATCGGGAGTGAGGCTAATTAGCTTTCCTCTTCCTTCCGACTCAGGCCCAGGTCACTAAAGGAAGGGAAACGTTGCGCACCTCGGCTCACTTCCAAGGATAATATAATTGCAATCATCTTCTCTTGTATTTGTCTAGGGATTTCCAGGTTGCGAAGCCCTTATACGTTCCCTCGTTAAGCCTTACTCTCGGCTATCACAAAGACAGACTGGCTTTCTTTCTGCTTCATAAATAAGGGACATGACCTTTCCAAGGTCACTCACTGAGTCTGTGTCAAGGCTGGAGTCAGAACACAGGTCTCCCAGATCCTGGTCCATGGTCTTCCTGTGGGGAGATCTCGGTCATTGTGAAGCACCTGCCCAAGAGTGCTGACCAACAGACAGGTGGTGGTGCCCTCGTCATCGTGAGCATGATCCTTGGCCACTCATGGTTTTGAAGTATGAGGACTCCAAGACTTGGTCATTCTCCAGACTTACCCGGGGGCTGAAAGCGGGGGTTTCCTCTCTTCCTACACCTCCGAATGGTTAGAGCCTGAAGATGCCAAATGGGGATGCATGAGTAAGACTTAGATTTTCCTGAACAGTGAGACCAGTTACCCACGTGCCACATCCACAGGAACCCACATGCCCACCGACCGGCAGGACAGCCGCCCTGGAGCTGCCTGGCACACCAAGCTCCGGCGGGCCGCATGTCCACTTCCACATTTGTTTACTCAGCACCCGTGGTCGGCGCCTGGCTTCTGTAGGGGAAGCCGGCTGTGTCCTTCCCCCGGCGTCCTCTTTGCCCTGCCCATGGTAGGATGTGACCTTGGCACCATGACCAAGTCCTCATGGGAACTTGTAATGGAGACTGTCACTGGCCTCTTCCCTTGACATTCTTCCTAACGTCCTGGGACACTGGGGGAAGCGGAGGGACTGCTTTAAAGCCCACACGTACTTCAGACCATATTCACAGCGGCTACTTACTAGGAAAACTAACCTTCCAAGGAAGGCGTGGATTTTTCACACCCCAAGAGACGCTCAGAAAGTAAACTGGTGACGGCCTCGAGAGTATCACTGAGCGTGCACACAGGCAGGCGCCTAGCCCCTGCTAGGCACCTGCTGCGTGTTTGATGAGCAGCCTTCCAAAGCAGCAGTTCTCCGTCTTCATCCTTAGTGCGCTCGCCGCACTGGGACCCCTGCAGGGCCTCTGCCGCCCAGACTCCATTCGGGCGCTCTGGGCGCGGAGTAATTTCCTTTCCAACGAGTTCCAGGTGATGGCGGTGCCGGGTGGGGACCACACTTTGGAAACTGCGCTCGCAAAGCAGAGATTGTCCCCGAAGGGAGTGTGTTGGGCTCAGTGGGCCGAGCAGGCTCCGTCACAGCTCTGCCACTGCAGCAACAGGAAATATGTAAATGAATGAGCATGCCTAAATTCCAGTGACAGTTTATTTATAAAACAGGTGGTGTTCTCATTTCCAAAAAAAAATGTGTTGCAAATATAAAAATTAAAATTAAAGCTGTTAAGACCAGAGCCTCATTCTGAGTGGATTTCTGAAAACACTTGAGTGGGGATCAGTGTTAAAGGCTCAGATGTAGTTAAATCCCATCTCTGGTATTCACTGGCCATGTGACTTTGAAGATCACCATCTCTATAGAAAGGACAATAATTATGCAGTGAAAATTGGGGAAAATGTTAACATTTGTCAAGTCTGGGTGGTACTTACATGAGTGATTTATTATTCTTTATGTTCTGCATGATTGAAATATTCACTAATTTTAGAATTTGTCTTTAAAAAGTATGCGGCTTGCATGTGGCTTAGACCTTAGGTTCCAAAGCCAAACAAGTGATCAGTTATCTTATAAAGTCAAAATCGCCAGTACCTAGGCTCTTAGAAAGTCAGAAGCCAGGAACATCTTTGCGTATGTTTGTGCTTGAGAAACCCTAGACTAAGGGACAGCTCAAGCTGCACACATCTGAGACGGAGCCTTTGATCTTCCCTTCCCCAAACCCTGCCCCTCGGTCCCCTTCCTTAATTCCGTTAATGGCCACTCTGTCTCCACATCTGCTCAGGACACAAAAAGTGTCATTCAGGGGGAGGCATGTGATGAGGGAGGGTCCTGCTATGGACGTGTGGAGGACAGAATGGGTTTATAGCCCGGATAGGACAGAAATGTCTTCTAGCCCAACCCCCTGCTTTTATGTACTAATTGACAGAGGCCCCAGGACCAGAGAGGCTTACTCTCTCCAGGGATTCACCCTTCGGCACCTTACTATGGTTGACTGGTTTTGTCCGCGTAGCAGCTGCCTAAGACAGATGCTGTTAATTTCCTAGTTTATAGATGAGGCAGGAAGGGTAAGTCGTAGGTCCGGGGTCACACTTCGGGGAAGAACAGCTGGGGCTGGCCCCCAGGCAGCCTGACCGCAGGGGCCTGAGCTTGGATCACTGCGGCGTGCTCCGTGGAACATGTACTTCCCCATCTACGGGCGATCTGTGGGCTAAGAAGCAAGAGCGCTGCTAGAAAATGGGCTGCCTGGCTGCCCCTTCAGTGGCGTGTGTGGTGTGCTAGGGGACGGAAGGAAACTGTGGCAGGGGCTGTGGCAGCTGCGTTCGGCACATTCCTACTTCCCCCGACCGTGCTGGCGCTTCCCCGTGCAAAGGCATGAGATGCTTTGGAAACAGTGCAGAAGCCGGAAAACATCCCTGTTGGCAGGGGTGCATCTCTGGTCTTATGGAAACCTCGACCACCGGCAGGTTGCCCGAATTCAGTTCAGCTTCACAAACACACCCAGATTTTGCTCGCCCTCTGTGCTGGGCGCTGGGGATGCAGAGATACCACAGCACCTAAAGCACTGTGCTTGTTCTTGAGCACTTGGATGACTGTGGGCCAGAAGCAATAGCTTTGGTGGGAACCCAGCAATATGCAAATTACTTCAGTGCGTCCCATAAAAAGAAGAAACGTGGGTATTTGTTACATGGCCCAGAACAGGCAGCCTATTAAAATGTGACATGGCCAAGTTGCTACCACCCATCATATGGCCCCAGAGAGCAGTGCACTCTCTGGTTCCACCAAACCTTGACATGGGAATGGGGAGTGGTTGGGCCTGACATTGGCTTAACCCAACCACCTAGTCCTCTCATGCCCGGAATGAGCAGTGTGCTTCTTCTCCCCGCAGGACCCCAGGAGCAAGCACAAGTTTAAAATCCACACCTATGGCAGCCCCACCTTCTGTGACCACTGCGGGTCGCTGCTGTACGGACTCATCCATCAGGGGATGAAATGCGACAGTAAGTAAGTTTTCTTTTCCAGCGGATGGCGAGGCTCCGAAGCAGGTGCCTAGAGCTCCCTGCACACTTCAGGTTCAGTAACGTTTCAGCGCCAACTCGTCCTCAAAGACAATCATTCAGATTTATAGCAGGCCAATAAAGTGTAGGATTTTTCCACTGTTAACGTTCTGGTTTATCAGACTACTTAACTGCCTAATTATGAGCCCAAAAAAGCACCCGATTTAAATGAAGCTGGTGCTATCCCAGTTTTTCGTGGCAGAAATCTGCAACCACGATGACATGCAGGCTAGTCAAACCCCAAAGCAAAAGCCATGTGCCAAAAAAAGACTCCGCACCTCCAGACCCCACTTTTGGTTAGGCTTCAAAATAAGCAAAGCCACCAGAGTCATTATCTTCCTATGTTTCTAATTAGTGGGCGGACCGTGGAAAAATCCAGTAGGTTCTCCTTAAGCTGAAACCACACTGAAAATAAAACCCAGGCTGGTGTCTCCTTAAGTTCATTCGCCCTGCATGGCCGTGGGCAGCTCAGACTCCTGTGAGCCCAGCCGGCGGTGAAGTCACTGAAGACAGTGATGAGGAAGACCTCGGTGTCCTCCGCCCTCCTGTTCTGTTCTGTATGTATCTCCATCAACTGCCAGGAGGAAAGAAAAACAACTGTGGAAAGTCTTTGCTTTGATAATTCTATTTTGAAATTCATTTCCTAGGCTATTTATTTGTTTAAATAAAAGCATATACTTTTAGGATATGAAAGTACTGTGTCTGTTTTTCTAGTAGACAAGGAAGTGTTACGGAAACATCAGCATGTTGTCATTCATTAGTGGTTACTGTTATGGCCAGGAGCTCTCCTATGTGGAGCAAACACAGCACATGAAAACAAAGATACATACACGTTACAGAGTAGCTGGGTGGTTTCCCAGAACACAGGGGCCCTCCCCCGCTCAAAGCTGTGGAATTTAATAGCCTAACAAAACCTCGGTGATGCTCCAGACCTGTGGCCTGCTGCATTTCAAGAAACCCTAGGGTTCCCAAGACATGGTTTGCAGGGGTTTTGCAAGTGCAATTCTAAGTGCATTTGTAAATATACTTTTAACTGCTTGAAAACTTGGAACAAAAATGAACACTTGAATGCATCACACACTCAACCTTGACAAGTTGAAGACAACGTCGGAGACCTGATGTTGCCCAGTGCCACTCACCGGGAAGGACGTGCAGTGCCGTTTCCCCTGCTGCCCCCACTGGACCGAAGAGCCTCGGGGGCTGTGAAGCATGGAGTCAAACAGCGTGACTGTGCCCACTCTTCTGTAGGAGCCAGGGTTTGGGGTGCCGTGTAACTTTAACAAGATACATACATACATGAGTTCTTCAGGCAGAACTGAGCATCCCTCAGAGCTGGCTTCACCATTTTTTTGGATCAGAGGGCCTTGTTGGTTATCCATGAATGTCTTTATAATAAATAAATGGTATAAATTTGAATTTATTAACTAAGTTTATGCTAATAAACTAATACTCATCTGGTTTATATTTTAGGATTCTGCTTAAGATTTCGTTTGAAAAAAATGGGTTCCATTGCTAAAAAAAAAAATCTCTAAAAATCAGTGCTTTCTGTTTTGTTTAAAACTCCTTCCCTTGGATTCCCAGGGTGTCTGGGGCGGCTGCCTGGGCTCCTTCCTGGAGGAGGAGGGTGCCAGGACCCGACCCCTCCCCTAGCTTCTTTGGAAAAGAGTCCTCTGCCTGTGCCCT
Organism: Trachops cirrhosus; assembly: GCA_028533065.1. Classification (NCBI taxonomy): domain Eukaryota; kingdom Metazoa; phylum Chordata; class Mammalia; order Chiroptera; family Phyllostomidae; genus Trachops; species Trachops cirrhosus. Next base: position 78,493,314 of record CM052545.1, read on the forward strand.
CACACATTGTAGGGTCATAACACCATGTACAGTTCTGCTTGGTGGGGGAAAAAACACGTATCAACCACTTGTCTGGGCCAAGCTCTTCGTTTGCAGAGTAAGAAATGGAATCAGAGCAGATAAGCTTCCCAAGATTCAAAAGCCACTCATGGTGGAAGCCAAGACAAGAACCCAGCCCAGTGCCCTTCACCACCCCCCCCACTGCCCTCCCTGCTGTTCGGGACCTTCCCAGAGCCCGTGGCCTTTATTGACTTTAAGTTTCACATTCTTCCCAGGCACTTAAAGATATTTCATGAATCTGTATCTTTGCTAAGTCAAGGTTCATGGCTTTGAACCGTTAGCTTTGGAAACAGGAACGTAACCAGAATCCACGTGTGTGAATCAGCCAGTTACCCTCTCCACCTCGTGTCCAGCATCCTGCCTTCCATGTTCAATCACAGCAGACAGACATCCTTCACTCTGCTCTGCAATTCATTTCACCCATCAAAGTCAAGCCTTCAAAACGAAACGGCATGAAGGCTGCACCTCGAAGGTCCCAGAAGAGCCTGCGGCACCCCACCGAGGGCCGCCCACCGAGGGCCGCGAGGGTTCCCGTGGCCGGTCCTCCTCGGGAGCCTGGAGGCGCGAGGACCAGCGCGCGGCAACGCCTCCAGAGCCTGATGCTCGTGTTCAGCACACAGGATTCCTTCCACGGAGCCTTCAGTTCATCGCGGTGACTAGTCTTTTTCTTCAGTCCTCCCCCGGTCTCGCCCACGCAGTGTCAGCTGGTAAAGAATGGCGTATCATGCCAGGCGTGTATTTGTTTTACTTGGAATAATATTTAAATATTTGAAGACAGGTTTAAAATATCAAATACAAGTTCTTTTAAAAAAAAAAAAAGCAAAAGCGATGTATTTAAGCCTTCTTGAAAATACAGACTTAGCTCAGGAAAATTTTATGAATTTCCTATGCTCAACCCACAGATTCTCACCCTTTCTGAGTGGTGAGCTAGGAAGGCATAAGAAATTGTTTTGCAGACAAGCGTCCTCTGTTTAAGATGTGCATATTATTTGCCTCCGTGTACAAAAGTAGGAATTAGCCTGTGCTTTGTATGCATTTACCTATGTGAATTTTGTCTACTGTTAAATATTTGAAGCATCACAGAAGACCAGGCAGGGGCATTTTGCTTCTGCTGATACTGGACAAACATGGTGTGGATATTTTAAGGATATTGTTACTCACACGAAGCCTGTGCTGTGAGGGACATCTGCTAACAGCTCTTTATGTCACCAACAACATATAGCAAAGTATCGAGTTCAAGGGTAGCCCGTTTTCACTTGTGCTCCTGCAACCAAAACACTGAGGAAGCGATGGTCCAGATCCGTATGCCCAGCTCAGCCTTTGCTTTCTTGATCCACAGCCTGCGACATGAACGTGCACAAGCAATGCGTCATAAACGTCCCCAGCCTCTGCGGGATGGACCACACCGAGAAGAGGGGCCGGATCTACCTGAGGGCTGAGGTCGCCGATGAAAAGCTGCATGTCATAGGTAAGGCACGCTTGTGGAGGCGTCAGGCATGCAGCTCCCCAGTGGATGGAGGTCGGGGGGACACCGAGGCAGGGCTGGCACCTGGGCTGGCTGTTGCCTCGGAGCTGGTCCACTGATCCCCGTTAGCACATCTCCTAGGAGACAGCTCTCTATGCGAGTTTCCAAAGGCCCAATGCCACTTCGAGTCATAACTGCAACAGTGTAGCGGGTGCATTATCCCCTGGTGACAAGGGGTCAGGGAAGCCAATGAAGCAAGAATGCAGTGGGTGAGAATGGAACTGGGGCAGGGCGAGGGGGGCCGATGGATGATCCAGATGTTTCGTGGCATCGGGCTGTGCTGACCTGGTAAGTCCGCCTCAAGGCCAGTGACAACAAGCAGCCACTGAGCATTTATGCTTCCTCTGCGTTAGGCATCGTGCTAAGAACTCCACATAGTTAATTGGCTGAGTGCTCACGACTACCCGATGATGAGCCTCATTTTCCAGAAGAGGAAGCCGAGGCACCAAGAGCTCGGTAACTTGCCATGTCACAGAGTAAGTGCAGAGCCGGGGTTGGAAACAAGACATCTGGACTGCACACCCTGTGCTTCTAATTATCCCCCCACGTGCACCCCCTGCAAACTGCCCAGGCACGGGACCGATCCCCCTTCGTGGGCCAGGACACTGCCTCCCCGGGGCTGTGTCTGGGTGGGCTCTGCCGCAGCACGGCTTTTCCTGAGGTTGGCCTACCACGTCCATGGTGGGTAAATCAATCAACAGAGTTATGCTGGAGCCGTGCCGGCCCTGGACCTGGTCCAGGGTTCGCAGGTGCTTGGTGCACCTGCTGCACCCTGCTCCGTGCTGACGTGTGGTTCAGCTGTCAGGTGTCAACCCTGCCTCTTTGCTCGTGGGGCTCCCTCACACCCCCTCTCTTTCCTTTCATGAAGGCAGTCAGTTGAACAGCAAAGATATTAGTGTTGTCATTTGTATTTAGAAATTTTAAGCTACGGTGAAAATGGAAAGGTTAATTTTAATGTTCTTTACTTGTCAATAAAAAGATATTATAAGGGGAAAAAGATCAAAAGGGTCCATTTACGGAAAAAAGAGAGAAGGAGTTCAGGGAAAGGTGATTTTTTAAAACATCCTCATGTATTTTTTTTTTAATTTAAAAAATAAGCATGCTCTTGCTTGTATGGTTCAGTGATTGAGTGCTGGCCTACAAATCAAAGGGTTGCTGATTTGATTCCTGGTCAGGGCACATGCCTGGGTTGCAGGCCAGGTCCCCAATAAGGGACATGTGAGAAACAACCACACATTGATATTTCTCTCCCGCTCTTTCTCCCTCCCTTCCCCTCTCTAAAAAATAAATAAAATCTTTTAAAAAAATGAGCAAACTTTCTACCCACAGCTGTCCCCTCAGATAAGAATTCAGGGAAAATCAGGGGATTTGGAGGTATTGACAGGAGAGGGTCAGCACACGGCCTCTTGGCAACCTTATGAAACACAGCAAATAGAGCTCCCGGTCCAGATCGCACTGTGAACAAAATCCCTGTCGTAGGCACGTACGGGCTCCTGAGTGCATCTGCACTGTCTCGGCCTCACTCCTGTTTCTCTCTCCTTTCTGCCGAGACTCCTATGTTGTCAAAGTCAAGTCTTGGGGGTAGGGAGCATGTGGCTTAGGAGAAAAATTACCCTAAAACATTGTCTCAATCAAAAGTAAGGGACTGAGAAGCATAAAGTGAATGCCTGTTGGTGAAACATTTCAGCTTGCTGTGGCGAACTGTCAGCACTTACCCGTGAGGTCGGTGGCCCCTCCGAGGCGAGAACGCCTGGGCAGAGTTTGTAAAGGCTCAGCTCTCCTTCCTTGCGCTTCTGGAGACAGCAAAACACACACTGCGCGTGCCGGGCCTGGCCCGGGGCTGTCCTGTAGTAAAAGCAGCAGCCGTGTGGTGCTGCCCGCGTTTTCCAGTCTCTCCTGCGGGCCTCGAGAGACGGCACAGATGTCGGCCTGCACAAAGGGGCGCAGAATGCCTCGGCGGGCTGGCATGTGCCGCACAGGCAGAGGAGAAAGGTCAGGCCCCATCTCGCAGGGACAGCAAAGAGTGTTCTCCCAAGGCCTGTCCGCTAGTGGCTCCCCCACTGCTCGGCGCTGAGCTGGGTTCAGTGCCACCTCGTCTTAGGGGACAGCGCCCTTCACTGAGTCAGACACAGACTTCCGTGAAAGCCACCAGTGTAACTTAAGCCAATAATCTAGGTCAAGTCTCTTGAGAATTAGTCTAAAAATGTTTGCATAGGTATACCTCTGCTCTAGGAAGATGAATCCAGCCATAGTTTAATAAAGCAGCAACAGCAGCTAACGCTAACTGAGCCCTTTCCACAAAGGGGCACTTTACACAGTGACTTATTTAAACCTCTGTAGAAGTTTATGTTGTCATGCTTGCTGTGTGGATGAAGCAACTGAGGCACAAAGAAAGTAAATAACTTGTCCAAAATCACACAGAGAAAAACCAAACGCAAGGAAGTAACTAATAGTCAATCATTTCTCTGAAACTTTTCATGTAGCATTACATTTAGATTTTCAGAATTAGAAATTGGTTTTAATGGGAACACAAATGTAAACAGTCAGCCACAAAGAGTGGAGCTTATGGGCCAAATGCAAAAAAAAAAAGTTGTGAAAGTACATTTCCTGTATACCCTTCACCCAGCACCCCGATACTAACTTTCTTATGTAACTATAGTTTGAGTATCAAAATAGTCACATTTTAAAAAAGTATGTGATACATTTGTGAAAAATCGGTACCTGCGTTACTCACTAGGAATTGTGTTAAAGAGCCAAAGACACCAAACTCACCCCAGTGTGGAAGGGCTGCGAGGAGCACAGAGCAGAGGTCCTTTCGAGCAGCACCCGCCTGCACCTCCTCCCAACCCAGGGCTCAGGCCCGCGTCCGTGTGGCCACACGGCCTGAGTAACAACAGCTACCATTTACCGAGTGCTTACAGTACACAGGCTGTTCCTAGAACTGGACCTTTTTATTGTGCGGAGCGCTTTATGCTGATTGTTTCATCGACCCCCTCAAACAATGCAACAGTACTGTTATTATCTTCCTTTTTGAGATGAGCCAGTGAGCGAAGGGAAGGAAATTGCTGCCTATTATAAGGTAGGAATTGATGGGGTGAGGACTGGATCCCAGCCCTGACTCCCATAGCTATAGGCTATGAACCTCCTAAGTCTTATTTATTAAAGAGTCTCCTTTACCAAGGACCAAATCCATAAATATTGCTGAACCCCTACTCAGCACGCCACATGTTCTTTGAGGCTATAGAAGGTCCAGATGTGGGCATAGAACCAGGGCAGAAGGAGGAACCCATGGACGAATGAAAGCACAATCCAAGTCCAAGTATAATTAAATGCTCAGTTACGAGGGGGCTAACCAGGGCACCGCTGGGAGGTGCTCAGAGCTGTGGCCCTGAGTGGGGAGGAAGGACGCCACAGAAGAGATGCAAGGGTGTGGATACGGGGCAGGCAGAGGGGACGGGGCTCCACAGAGGGCTTCACAGGACGTGGGAATTAGCCTGGCGTCCGTGCCAACACGGGAGTAAACAACAAACCGTAGTAAGGAGAGCGGACGGTTCAGATGTGGGTGATTTCTTGGAAAATGCACTTGAACTCTGAGCAGCTGTGCTAATTGTGGATCAGCTCCGTCTCCATTTTACCTGCACAGAATCACTCAAATAAAAAATAATTTCCAAAGTAAAACGGAAACTCCCGGTGGACTCCTGCTTTGGGACGGAAATCACCCTCTCGAGATCAGAGATGAGTTTCCTGTCTAGATTGGTGTGGTATTTATAGGCAAGGCCTCTGCTTTCCTGCTGTATTTTTATTTTTTGCCCTTGGTCAGTGGTGCTGATGTTATCTGAACAGTGTCATTTTTTTTAATATGTGATTTTAATAGGTTTTCTATGTTCTTGTGTGCTTTTTTATTTCATTTGGGGGAGTGGTAAAATCCCTTATGGAAACCAATTTTCAATTTAATGTTGTAAGTAAATGGGAAAAATATCATATGCTTTACAACTGTTTTAGGAACACATCTCTCCCACAAATAGATTATTCTGTTGAAGAGTCTCATTTTCTCTCCTACTTTGGGTTGTTAATTTGGCACAGAGATCGAAGTTCTAAAAGGTTCCATGGGAAGAGAAGGACTTCCTGCAGGTTCTGAGCTTTTTTGCACCATAAGGGTCTCATCTTCTGCCTACCTTCCGGGACTGCGGAAGTCCTGTTTGGTGCCCATGTCCCAACACCCCAGCCATCGGGACTTACCGTCGTGTTGCTGTGATTAACATAATAGCATGCCTTCTGTACTTTTCCACCCTACAATAATAGCATGCTTGCTGTGGAGTCAAGGCAGTGGGACTCCGCTTCATCAGCAACTGTGTAGCCTTCAGTCATTCACTTGTTACACATTCACTGAGCATGCTTCCGGCTCTCCGCCAGGCCGGGGATGCTGAGATGATTAAGACGGGGCCCTCATCACTGAATGTGCGGTCTTTGGGGGGAATTGAGAACAGCAGGGCGGTGCTCCAGGTGCCTTTAAGTGTGGTGGGAGCTTGGGAGAGCAGGGCCTCACCTGAGGAAGATGCAGGTGGTTTCACAGAGGAAGTGAGAGCGGAACAGAGGGACAGGTGGGGAGGGGGCATTTCAGGGAAAGATGCTGAGCCACGAAAGGACAGGGGATGTTCAGGAAGCTCGACGCAGACCAGGAATTGGGCGATTCTGAGTGTGCGGTGGGGAGAGATGGAGGGAAATTTCTTTCCATTTTCAGGATTCATCCCACTTTACAGAATGCACAGTTCTTAGGAGTCATGAGGTACAGGCTCCAAGTTAAATACTTCTCTTTCAAATGGGAAGTCTTTTTTAAGTACATTCTTTTTTTTTAATTCTCACCCAAGGATATGTTTATTGATTTGGGGAGAGGAGACAGACAAACAGACAAACATTGATGTCAGAGAGAAACATCGATTGGTTGCCTCCCATATGCGCCCCGACCGCGGATCAAACCCACAACCTAGGTTTGTGCCCCGACCCGGAATCAAACCTCCAAACGTTTGGTGCACAGGATGATGCTCTGACGAACTGCGCCACATGGCCAGGGCTAAATGCTGCCGTCCCTATCATTTTGTAACTGAGGAGACAGGGTGGACCAGCTCCAGGGGCCTGCCCAAGGTCACACAGCTGCCAGGTGAAGGACGCTGCGCCCCGACTCCCAGACACGCCCCGCCCACTCTCCCACAGCTGACTCCCAGCTCCGGCCCAGGGAGTCGATGTGCTGGTTCACACCCCTCTCCCTGTAGCAGAGACGGGCCCACACCGCCGCTCAAGTGTTTGCAATTTCACGTCTCTGTCCTGCGACGAATAGTCAAGGCTACTCCGTGATGGCCCCTCAACACCTGTAATTACTGCAGTGTTGCTGGCACCGTGGTGGCTGGGGGTCTGTCATTATTTCCCCCCGTGCCTCCGTGTCCCAAGGCTGAGATAATGGCTGGAAATGAAAGTGGCAGCAGGAAATCTGGCTGAACTCTTCCCTGCCTTAAAGTGAAGCATTAAAATGGGCAAGGATGGAAACATACCCCTTCAGGATGTGTTCTGACTATGCATGAGTTGGCCGGACGTGCGATTTGACGACCTCCTTTCTCAACCCCCACCACGGGCTTTCTCTTACTGGCCCTGGTTCTTCCCCATCACAGACTTGTCCCTGCTCATGCATCCCCACAGTCTGGGAAGACCCCACCTCTAGCAGTTGTCCCCATGCTTAACACCCAGGCATATCCTTTGCAAAAGAAAACAGGAGCTACCTCTCAGCCACAGGTGGCAAACACAAGGCCCGAGGGCCGAATCCGGCCCTCCACCTTGTTTTATCCGGCCGGCACCTTATTTCTACCTGGCAGCAGCACTGAGCTCCTTGCCCCTAGTTAGGGAGTAGTTGCATTTATACAGTCCTAAAATTACATTTGGCCTTTTGAAGGCAACCACAAGGCTGCTGTGGCTCCCAGTGAAAAATGAGTTTGAGACCCCTGCTCTCAGCCAAACCGAATGGCAGCTTGCTGGTACCGGAAGAGGGCTTGCACGTTGCCCGTTCAAATGCACGTGCTTCTCGGTGATGCTGGAATGTTTTCAGTGGATTTATCTACTCTGTCTTCTTCCCTGATTGGACGTTCCTAAGTACCAGGTGTCACATGTCTGTGGGACCCATTCAGCAGCCAGTACCTTGCCTGCCTCCCCAGTCTTCATCCTTTATGCCCGCCCCCACCCTGTGTCCCTTAACCCCTTGACACTCTGTGTTCCAATATTAAAGAAAAGCTAAGCGCTGTTTCCTGGTGGGCAGGCTACTTCCCACCGCCTCACCTTTGCGCTCGCTGCTCCTGCTGCTCCCTCGGGGGAATGTCTTTTTAACATTCCGTTCCAGTTACCTTTATGAAGCCTCTCCTAACATTTCCTGCCTTGCCTAAAATTGCCCACTCTCTCCCCATGCTCTTTATAGCTCTTATAATGCGATTTCACTGGCGTGTTAATTTGTATGTTGATTTCCCTCTACCAGACTGTTGGCCCTTTGAGGTCCGAGACAATGCCTTCTCTCCTGGTCCCCGCCCCGTGTCTGGAATCTGCGCCTAATTTATGTTTGTTGAGGAGGCGATCACGATGGTGATGATAGAAGTATCCAGTAGGCTCAACGTAAACAAATCACTGCCGGCTTTACACTGTGCTCCGATATCCCCAATCCAAGTAACTCCTCCCGTTTTAACCCTATACCTGCATCAAGTTTAAAGGATACTGTTTTAGCCTAATTCACGAAGCCACACGACTTCGGGGCTCCTTTAGAGAAGCACAGGCAAGAAAGAGGTTGCATCTTGTCAAAGAGACATTTCATTATTTGCATCCTGACTGCGGTGCCTCGTCCTGACCTATCTTTGGCAGAGCTAAATGTCAAATGTGTACTAACTAGCTGTGCGCCCTCCTACGGGTTGTTATTCCTGTGTGGTTCTCTGTGCAGTGATTCCAACATAGATTTCCACCCTGGGTGCTTAGTCACTGGGTGTCCATGGGGGACAGCAAGGCTAGGGTGAGGGGCAAAGAGTCACCAGTGCCTTGTCCTTAATGTGGTGTTTGACCCTTTGTCTTTAATTGCCCAGGTATTCAAATGGGAAGTGATATGGCTTCTCTTCCACCTGCTTAAGATGATTTCAAGCCCCTGATTCTTTACAGGGGCCTCAGGCTTCTGTCCACTGTGACTTCAGTGGCTCTTGCAATAAAGAAGTATTCTTAAGATGGGCTTTGAGAGCCTGCATCCCTGGGAAGAGGAGAAACAAATAGTATCTGGGACCTCTTTCAAGATTACCCCATTAGCATATAGGGACACTGACATTAACTGAGCAGGTCATTCTTGTGCAGGATTTTAATTGCTTCTAATTATAGGATTATCATTTAAGCACAAGATTAATTGCCATGAAATTATTGCAAAGAACTTGATCTTCTTCTGGAAAGTAAATGCATTAGCCAAGTGAGGAATCTCTTAGAAGCTTGCAAATGATGTTTTTTTTTTTTTTTAATCCCTTCTGTGGAAACTTTCTTTTAACTCTCTGATGGGTGAGGAGATGTCACAGGGACCAGGTTGGAAGTGGAAACAAAGAGCAGGTCAGTGCCCCCTTTTGGTTCCCCACCAAATGGTTGGAGAACTTGAACCTTCAGTGTTTGCGAGTCATTTGGTTCACCAAGAGACAGTGTTCGCCAAATAAATGCAGGTGCGCTTCCTCTCTCATTCATTTCTTCTTCAAGGGTGGGTGCGAGTGGGCCCCCAAAAGCCAGCAGACACAGGTGCTGCCTCATGGTTGCCTCCAACACCGAGCTGTTCTGATGTCCCCCAAACGTTTGTTTTCCAAATGTTTTGTAAAGCAATCTCCAGTTCACCTGTGCGCACGCAACCTGGTCGTGGGCGTGGAAATGGTGCGGAGAGACCTCAGACTGTGTTCACCTCAGCCTTAGGCATTGCCACTTGGAAAGAGGACAGGAGATAAGTCAGCTCCTGGGGCGGCTCTGAAATATCCTCGCTTGAATGGAGGGGCGTGGCCACCTGCGCAGCGCTCTGCTCCAGAGCTTGCCCACGGGGGACCTTCTCCACTGAGAAGAACAGTGGCTGTACTTTACCACCCATTTGGTAATTAATGCAAGGTTTATGGTTAATTAAAGACAGTCAGGGTTCCTTTTAAAACCAAGGCAGGCATTTTTTTCCCCGAGAATAATGAAGCGAGAGCAGATGCAAGGCAAACTTATTATCAGTGTTTCAAGGTGGGGGTGCTGGATCTGGGGAAGGTACCGGAGGGGAAGTGCCAGTTCCACAGCTCAGACCCGCGGGAGGCAGGGGATGCAATCAAGAGAAATGCCTGCTTCGCTGAACTCCAGTAGGGAGGCGGGGAGAGGGGGGCTCTTGTTCTGGAAACTACCGTGCTGACATCTTTTTCCCTTTGTTAAGTCACTCTGCCTGGAGCCGGCCGTTGCTGGGAGTTGGGTGCGCAGGGCATGGGGGAGAGCATGTCGCTTTGGCTGCACTGCCGCTCTCGATGGGCAGGCTGCCTCTGTGGCTGCCCGCGGGTGTCCTGTGGGCGAACCTCTGCCCAGGCGGCCAGAGAGGAAAGTGTGTGCGCCACACGTTATCGACAGCACCAGCCAACCTCGTTGCTTCTCATTCCCAATGATCCTGAGCTGATGTCAGTCTGCGCTCCCACCCCCGCACACCCCCTCTCTGCCCGGGAGAGGAGGGACTCTGTTATCCTCAGAACTCTGGGCTTCTGAAGGCTGCCAGAATATTTGGAAGAAAAATCCTCAGCACACTGAAATGACTCCGTGAAGACAGGATGCACACAGGGCGCTATGCGTATCAGACAGTTAAGTGACCTGGGTTTAGAGGAAACTGTGGCCTTGGCTCTGGAGTCACAGAGACTGGATTTGACTCCCAGCTCTGCAGCTGACTAATGCTCACGGAGCATTAGGGACTGTTACTCTGTGACCGGAGTCACAGGTGACCCTGTCACACTGACACTATAGAGTTCAGTGAACTGAAGCATGTCACTTTATTGACACATTAACTCTTTCTGTCCTGCCTTGTTGCTGACCTGGAGCCACAGTGGAGCCTAAGCCACGCCCAGCAAAGCCTGGCACCACATTTCATTTGTTTTGCCTTCACCACGCTGCCCGCCAGGCACCGCCCAGGAAACAGCGAACAGCCGGCACTCTCGGAATTGAAAGCGTCTCGTGTGAGGGGGACCGTTGCATGTGAGGCTCAGAATATTCCCCTCAAAGATTCCAACTTGCCACCCACCTTAGCCTCATCACTAAACCTCTCTCTGTTTCTGTTTCCTCATCTGCAAATCAAGGCACTTGAACTTCAAGGTTCCCTCTGGCTCTAGCATTTTTGTTGCTGTGAGAGTCATTTCAGAGAGAAAGCTAATCAGTGCCAGTCAGCAGGGGCCCCTTGGACTGACAGTAGACTCGGAGACTCCAGGAACTCTGCAAGTGGGTGAGGTCTAGTAATTTTCAAACCACTTTGAACAGCAAATGCCTTCCAGTGACATCTTATTTGGAGTGATATTCCCGTTGAAGAGGAGAGGGTGTGGCACCCACCTTCCTCCTCCTCCTCCTCCTCTGTGACCCATGAGGAGAGTCTGTGGACCAGAGTTTGGAAACCACTGCTATAACCCAACCCCCACATTTTACTTGTGTCAAAACGAAGGTTTAGAGAACGAATGTGACTACTAGGTAGGTGCTTCGGATTGTAAAGGACAAAACCAAACTCCAACACGCTCTTAGGAGAGTTATCCAAAGAAATCTGGGGCCCTGGCTGTGTGGCTCAGTTGGTTGGAACATCAACCTGTACACCGAAAGGTTGCAGGTTCGATTCCTGGTCAGGGCTCTTACAGGAGGCAACCAGTCGATGTTTCTTTTTCACATCGATGCCTCTCTCACATCCAAATCTGTCTGCCTGTCTCTCTTGCTCAAATCATAAACATATCCTTGGGTGAGAATTAAAATAAATCTGGGGTATCTTATGGAACTCAAGGGTGGGTGCTGTGGAGCTGCAGAAATAGCTAGAAGCAGGCACTAGCTCTTGTATCTCACCTCCCCTCCTCTCTGCACACGGCTGACATTCATCTTCTCACAGCAAGTCGGGGCTTCCCCGCACAGCAGACACGTGGCCGTGGCCAGTTCTGCCGCTTTGTCCCACAGCATCTCTCCTGCTGTGTCAGGAGCAAACCCGGAGTCCCCGGGAAGCAGTCATTGGCTCACTTTGGGTCATGTGTCACCTCTGGACTAATCCAAGGTCTTCTGAAAGGACAGGTAACGGTGAGGGAAGGACATCCAGAGGAACAAGGGGGATGGCGCTAAGCAGACCAACCAACAGGTAATGCCGAAACCGTGAGCCGTTTGCCAGGGTTGGGCAGGAAGGGGCTTTGGGAGTAGGGACTGGAGCCAGGCACCTGCCTTTTGCTTTGGTGCTTTTTTCCTTCAACCACATTTCACGTCCGTGCAATGACTGAGGAGCAGTGCTAGAGTCTGAGCTTCAGTGCAAAAGTTGGATATGACTCATAAGTCCCTTTTGAACAAACAAAGGAGCATAGTCCTGGCCTGGCCAGTTTCCAAAAACAGCCAGGGATAAAGAAACAGCTTTGATTCAGCGACATGTGTCCAATTCAGCCCCCTGGCCCATTAATTACCTCCTCTTGTCTGGAAGCTGCAAAACGGCACACTGGGTTCTAAGTGCCATGGTGCCGATGTGGAGGAGGGCGGCGACGGCGGAGCCCACAGGAGGCAGAGCTCTCTGAGTGGGGCCTCGGTCAGAATGCCAGCAAGTGACCCAGGAGAGGCGGCGTGGCCGAGTGATTAGGGCCTGCACGTGGAACGCTTTGGCCTGAAAGGCCCCGCCCCCTGGGCAGCTCTGCCTGCAGGCCGTTTGCTCACTTGGTCCTGGCAGCCCTGGGCCTCTCGCTCCTGGAAACGGGCTTTCACGAGAAATCCCAGCTGCGAGAATAAAGTGGCTGGCAACGTGCTGACAATGCCCCGGATTCTCAGCCTCTCTCCAAAAACAAAAAAGAAAAGAAAGAAAAGCCAGGCTGCCTGGCTTTCATTCAGCAAGGTGTGTTTTATCTGTGAATCAGCCACCAGTCCACCCACAGTTAGGGAAATTCGGTGTCTCTTGCTTGGTTTGTAGACTGTGGGGATTATGGAGAGAGGGCGGGTCCCCTCTCCCTCCTGCCCTCCCCAGAGCCCCCGGATCGTATCGAAAAGGCCTGCCTCTTAAGACTCAGATGACTAGAATCTTCTCCCTGTGGATAGTCTTTGACTTGTGGCTTCTACAACACTGGCTGTCTCCCTGTTTAATCTTCTTTCTGCTTGACGCCTTTGTCAGTTCAGTGACCGCCTCAGCACCACGCCTGGTGCTGTACAAGCACCTTGGTTATTTCACTGGGTTACAAGTTTTACATCCAAGATACTCAGTTCCCAGTCCTGTCTTTCCAGAATTCATTTAGTCCCGACTAGGTCTGATGCCCACGATTGCCCGGTGCTGGCCGAAAGTACTATGTGGACAGATGGGCCCAGTCAGACGAAGAACGGGAAGTTAATGAGAATGCCCAGATTTTTTTTTCTTTTCGACTGTGGTTGAGGTGATAAGAGTCTTTGCCAGGTAAAAATCTCTTAACCTTGACAGCATAAGTTTAATTAATGTTTATCTTCAGCTTTGTAGTCTCAGATTAAAGGCTGCAGTGGTACAGCAGATAGAAAGGCTGAAAACGGCTTATCGTTACAATGTCCTCTCTCTCCAAGGACTGTAGTGCTCCAAAGACAGATGCTCAGAGTCTCTCATTCGCATGAACCCCCAGTAGCCCCGATAAGTGCCCCTAAGAGAATCGGCTCTGAGCCCGTTTTGGGGTACCAGAATGAGCGGGGGAGTCGTTGGTCCTGCAGGTGCTGGGAACAGCCCTGAGTGGGACAGTTGATCCCTTTTCTGCCAACTGAGGGCTGGCCAGGCATCTTGCGAGATGCTCAGCCAGGACATTCCCGGCAGGAAGCCCAGCCAAGGCCACTGGGAGGCGGGGCTCCCTCAGGTGAGCTCAGAAGAACAAGTTCCCAGGCTGACCAGCCTCAAAGGTTTCTGCACTTAATCCCTTGCATAAAGGTGATAGAAGCATGTTGGTTTCCTTGGGCTTTGTCTCTTAAGGATTCGGTTACTTCAGGGGAAAAGGAAGAACCAATACACATTTTTGTCTCTGTCTGCCACACTGATGTGAATGGTTATGATTCCATTAGCAATGGCCACAGAGCCAGGTCTGATTAAGTTTAATTTAATCTCCCCGGTTATTTTCAGTTCAGCTCAGTCTATTTTAAGCACAGATGAAGGGGAAGCAACTAGGCCAAGGGGGCCGGTGAGGGAGGGGCAGGAGGTATTTCCCCTCCCCTCCCTAGTCACTCAAGCTCTGCCCCTCTTGATAGGAAGCCAGTGACCACTGGAGACAAGTCATCCAGACCAAGTTCCAGTTCTCACTGTGGATTCATCTCTGGTGTCATCTTGTTCTTCTAAGAAAGGAAACGTTCCATCATCTGTGGTGGGGAAGGGGGCAATAATAATTACACAGCCAGAAATACAAATGGAGCAGTTTTCTCTAGTGCCAAGAGAAAACTGAATACACCTCCCTTGCCCCTCCCTGTCTCCTTTTGGCAGACTCCATTCGTCCTTGTGTGGTTGTGGCTCTTTCTCCCTGGGGCGCCTTGTTGCTCTGAGATCTCAGGATGCCTGGGTTGCCCCGTTCAAGGGGATCATCTAGGTCAAATCATTAGGCAGAAGCTCCCTCAGTGAGACCCAGAAGCAAAAGGCTTGTGGCCTGGAACCAGAGGATTAGCTCAGTGTGTAATGGCAGTAGGCGAAGGTCTCCAGATAGGGCGGCCGTGCTTCTGGGACCGGAGGCACTTAGTCTAAACCTTCAGACGCTCCCCCTTGGGCCCGTCTCGCAGACATTCCTCGTGTCTTCCAGGGTGCCGCTCCTTTCTCTCTCTTATTTGAGTATATCACGTTAGACGTGGCTGGTCCTACAAGTCTGGGAAGCTCCAGTCTTCTTCAGCAGACTTGGCAAAGCTCCGAAACTGATGGAGCCCGGAGTCTGTATGTCAAACCCAAGTGGAAGAGGAGCCATGTTTGTCTTACAGCAGGTTCTGACCTCAGATCTGTGGACATAAGCCCAGCCCCACCCTAGCTGCCTGGGATCGGGGAGGCCTCCAAAATGATGTGCAGAATTTGGAACCCACGTCCTGGGAGAGAGAACAGCCACAGCTGTCATCTTCTCCAAGGCATCCTGTGACCCCCTGAAGTGAGGACTTATATCCAGGATGAAGGACCATGCAAAGGACCTCTAGCTGCTTAGTGCCCAGACTAGGAACATACCCCTCTGGGCACAGGCAATGTGTCCCTGAAAACAAAGGCATAAACATGTGCTGTCAATTCTCAGGAGCCCGTGATCAAAGTAGAAGGAAGCTGAGCGATTTCCTAGTCCCATCAGCCCCATTGCTTTCTAGACAGATTACATGGTTCCCTAGGGATTGCCCAGGGAAGGGAGTGGGGGGTGGGCCAGGCTGCAGACCCACTGTCCTCGCCTATGGCATTCCCTGGCCTCTCCTGCCCGTAATGTCCTCTCTGCTGTATCTGAAAGTTGAGTCACATCATAGCTGGGGGGTGAAATGACCGCTGAGATGATGTGGAATTGAGTTGAACAGACAGCCTTGACCTTTAAAGGACAGACCACACCAGGGGAAGCACATTGAAAAGGTACCCAGCAGGGACACAGTGACAGGTAGACTCTTTGCCATGAGAAATGACAGGGGCAGCTTAGGTTCAAACCGAGGGTGGTCAAGGGGAATTTATCCATCTTCCAATTAACCAGGCTTTCCAGAAACAGTGGGATTCCAAGAGCTGCTTAAGAAATCAATAGATTTCTGCATTGAATGACGATAAGCTGGTAACCTCTGAACTTCAGCCTCTCTCGTGTCCCTCTGAAAAGTTAGGAAGCCCTAGGAAAAAACAGAAACCCACAGTCGAGATAGACAAACCACTCACTGCCATCCTTGAGAAATTTCTCACTATTAGCCTACGTGGGTCTGCATTAAGAAAAAAATTATCAGTGGCCTGGGCATACTTGGTTCCTGAAACAGCAAAGCCCTGTGCTCCCGAAAGAAAGCAGGAAGATTCTTAAGGCCTCCCATAGACCCAGAGAAACGGGGTCTTCACCAGCCAGAAAACCTGGGAGGCTTCCCTTTACTGCAGAAGGTCTCCAGCTTTGGGTGGCCAAAATGCAGTTCTCTCTTATCCTTCCACACAGGGTCCTTTCCAAAGGAAAGACAAAAGGGTTGGCCATAGGACAGGGCTGGTCTGGGTGCCGTGTGTCCTGAGGGTCAGGAGCCCAGGTGTGAAGTGCTATGGACAGGTAGGAAAGTGAGAAGAACCTTGGTGTTGGTGGGACTCGAAACGATACCACTGACCCAGTGTGTGTGATGACCATGCGCTAGGAAGCGGCTATGCTCCCACCTGGGTCCGCAGAGACACGGTGATCGTGGTGCAAGGAGCCCTGCCCATCAGTTTGAGTTAGTTTTGAGGGAAGAAGTTCACCAGTAGCCAAGCAGACAGTAGACAGAGCCAGTGAGAATCTAAATGGAGCGTCCTTAGGCAATCACCAAGCCCAGGTGTAGCTTTCTTTCCTCAGTTGACAAAGAGTAAAGAAAGACAACATCACATAATCTGTGGCCCATTAAAATATATATATATACTGAGGAATAAAGGGGAGGGAGTATCATCATGGAGAACATGTTTGAAAATGGACTACTGAGCGAAGACAGAAGACTTGAGAACACTCCATGTAAACTTCTGTAGAATGTCAGAACACACCATCTCCATCAAACAAGAACAGGAGGTTGTTTAAACAAACAGGTCAAGAGGAAAGGCAAACAGAATTACACACACACACACACACACACACACACACACACAGATACAAAAGAGACTGAATTAGGTGAACAGAAAAAAGCAGCTGAGTGGAATCTCCCTGATTCAGGAAACTGCACCTGGATAGAAAAGGCTGTCAAAACCAGTTGACAGTCTAGAACAATTCAGGGCATAGGCTTGTCGTAGGAATCAGCGCAAGGCCGACTCTCTCACAGTAGACGGCCTAATGCAGACAGCAGGAGCCCCGTGGCCCAGTGCAAAAGACGGCGCTCGCTCCTCAAATGTCGTTGGAAAAGTTGTCTGAACATTTGGAAGAAAAAAATCAGTTCGATCTTACCTCACACTGTTCACCAAAATAAATTTCAAATGGATTTCAAAGTTAAATATAAGAAGAGAAACAAAATAACAAAACAGCCTCAGAAAGGGCAAGGATTTTTCCAAACTTAAGTGGAGGAAGGTTTTTAAATGTTTGACAAGTTTAATTGTGTAAAAATTTCAGTTTCTGGGTTCCTAGAAGCTCGGTGAATGGAATCTTAATGCATTTTGCAGCAAGTACGGCAAAGGGCTGTTGTCATTCATTCACCCCGTGCGAGCTCTCCTGAGCCAGTCAGAGAATTCTTTGACAGACTCCCTGTAGGAAGCTTGAAGAGGGAGTAAGTCAAAGAAAGGTAGGTGGCCAGATAACCACATAAAAAAAGAGTTAAATCTCACAGATCATCACAAGGCCAAAATTACAGTGGTTTTTTTTTTTTTACTTCTCTCACTGTCCTTTGATAAGACTTGGGTACAATGTTTGAGGGAATAGTCTGCCAATATATGTAGAGTCTCGAATGATTTTATACCCTTGGATCCACTTCTAAGAAGGTGCCCTGAGGGGGGAAAGAAATTCGGTGACTATGTAGTTATGCATGAAGATGATCAGTTACTGTGTCATTTAGGAAGGTGGAGAATTTTAAACTAAGTACATGACCCCAACACAAGGTTCATTAAATCAGTTACCACGTAGCTAGATAGTGGGATGTTAGGCATTTGAAGTGCTTCCATAGCATGTCTAGTTATGTTGTAAAGACAGGATCTAAAACTGTATTTGTAGACATAAGCTCTGTAAAAAAATAAATATTTCAAGCTAGTTACATACAGAGCAAAGAGACTGACGATAAAATACACCAAGGTGCCAGTGGCGGTTCTCTCTTCCAGCAGAAGTATAGGTGATTTTCATTTTCTCCTTTAAACTGTATGTATTTAGAGTTTTGTATAATAAGTATACATTAGTCTTAAATAAGAATATGTCTTACAGTTTTTCGATGTTGTTTGTGGAGAATCATACCCGTCTCTCAGTACCTGGAAACCATTCTCTCTCTCACAACCACTGTTTCCTTTCAGAGCATCAGGGGTAGAGAACTTTAATAGGAATGTGTACTTTACACTAACTGTGCAAGAACAAGTGGTAGAATATTTATGATCTTTTCCCAGGGTCCGAGTTTCTCAGCTCACACCACCCCCGTCTCAGTCCGCTTTCATAAGTTTTATTCCGGCAGGACTTGGGTCGAAGCATTGCTGACTCATGTTTTGGGGTATGTGAAGGGCCACTGAATTCAGTGGGTCAGAAACTGCATTCTTATCACCAAGCAGTGAGACTCACCAATGAGACAGAACATTCCGTACATATGTCCAAAGGGTGAGGTTACTTACGTCCCTGAATCCAGGTTTTTGTATGGATTATGTGGACGGGGACAGGGATGGCCAAGCAGGAGTAGTTTTAGTAGCTCTCGTTGCTCCTGCCTCTGTCTTGGGCAGTAAAGGAGCAAGTATCACAAACTTGTGGGTCATATTATGTTCACATGGAAGAGATTACACCCAGAGTTCTCTGGATTTCATCCGCGCACGCGGCATCGGCGGACTTGACGTGGCAGAATTGGAAGAGATGGGTCTCACCAAATAGCCCCAGGCCCCAGCTTGCTCACAGAATCTCGGTCTGGTCTGCGGCTGCCCCATCAGAAATTGTCCCTCGTTGCTGATGACAGCCTTGCGTTTTACTCTTGAAATCGTGAGGATTTCTACATGGTAATTTTTTCCCCAAGAGTAAACTCCCCTTTCAGATGCATTTTTCCTGAAATCTGGAGTCTCTGCAGGCCCAGTGATCGTTTCTTCACAGTGTTGAACGCGCCCTAAAAAGCGTGGGACCCCTTTCGGGCCTGCCTTGATTCTCCACTGCACGGCCTGTGAGGGTTTTCCTGGTCCAAGAGTCCCTCCAAATGGACACTTTACGTACTGCAACCAGAAGACGAAACGTTTGCAAGCTTTCCTGTCTGCGTTAGCTCTTCAGCCAAACAAGAACCCATTGGACACTCACAGCTTTTACCTTACCCTGTGCTAACCCTGGCGGTGAGGGATGGGGTTGGGGAGTGCGGGTGTAGGGTAGGATGCAGCCCCTGTTCAATTTGCTGTCAATCTGCAGAGCTGAAATCTGGTGGGCTGGGCAGGCAGCAGGTGGAAGGTCAGAGAAGATGGGTCTTGTGCCAAAGTAAGGGCTAGTGGTACTGAGCTGCATGGAGGGGTGTGCTCCTGCTGGCTCAGAAATGGGCAGCATGAACGCAGGAGCACAGGACAGGGTGGCCTGGAGCTCCGTGTATTTAGCAGGCAGTTGCTGAGTGGGAGTGCGTACCACAGTGCTGAGCCAGGCAGTTTGGGCTCAGCATGAGTACTAGCAAAGGTACTGGCCTGGGTGGTGCGGAGTGGGTCTTGGAGCTATATACACAGTGAATGTGATAGGTTGGGTGCAGTTAAATATTTAACATACTTACCAACCAGCAGTCAGAACCGACGCCAGCTCCCAAGTCATGCCCCTGTGTACTAGGTGAATGTGGACCGGAGGACGAAGAGGCCCTAAAACGTAGATAGAATTGTTAAAATAGCAGAGAACACAGGCTATTGGCCTCGTGTCTGTATCTGGGAGCCTCAAAAACACTGAGTCGTTCAGCTGCGATTCAGCCTCTCAGTTCTGATTTGCTTGGGAGAGAAGAATGTGACTTTTTGTTTCTCCTTGCTAAACAATTCTGTTGAATCAGCCTGATGAGTTCATGGTCAGCTCTCACGTAGCCTAGCAACACTTCAGGGTTAATTTTGCCAGCCTGAGCTCTACCACTAGTGGGCGCCCACTAATGTGCTCACGATCCGGCTAATGCAGAACGGCCCACACTGCCATGGACCGACCACCTTACTGGCAGCCAGTTGTCCATCCCCATCACCAGGACCTCTCCCTGGGGGCTCCCAGGCTCCTTCGCGTGCTCGGCCACAGCAGGAGTCGCCTGGAGGAACTCGGCCTGTTTCCCTGCACGCAGGATCTGAAAGGTGCGCTGCAGCCTCGGAGAGCCGGGCTTTCAGGGCTTGCACAGCAGAGGTCCTCCCCCAGGGCCCATGTGTGCCCTCATGCTGTCATAGCAACCGCAGTGTTGTGTCAAAGGGCGGACGGCGGACAGAGAATGAAGAGTCTGGTCTGAAATCTTTCAGGGTGGACCTGTCACCAGCGTTAAAGCCCATGTGCATCAGGAATGTGACTTGGGAGCTGTGCCTCTCTGTGTCCGCACCCTCAGGCCAGCTGGGACCGGCCCAGTGTCCTTCTGTGGTGACCTTGTATGCCAGCCTGATGGCTTGTGGCCTCGCCAGTTCTAGTCCTTCACAGGGTCCCGGGCCAGCTTGTCTGCCATCACCTGTGACGTGACCCCCTTTGCTGGGGCCTGTGTGTCAGGGGTTTGAGAGGCTCCAGCTCAGGCCCCCCTGATCCCAGAACCTCGCACATTGCTAGACAGCTTGACCGCCCCCAAAACATCTTGCTCGGAGGGAGTTCGGTAACTCCTGTTCCGGAAGCAATCTGTCAGGCCACTGGTTTCCCCGTCAACATTCAGAGGGCTGGCTGCCGGCGCCGGGTGCAGAGCTGACTTGTGGCGACGTGAGGGAACTGGCAGCTTCTCCGCACAGCGTCTCCCTTGCAGCGGCATCAGAAGAGGCCTAAAGTGAGGCGAAAACAGACCTTGAGAACAGGGTGTTCTTCCTCGTAATGTGACCGGGGAAGTGTAATCTAGAGGAAACACGAGAACTTTGTGGTGTGGCTGTGTTTCCACATGATTAGTAGCTTGGGGTGGGGGGGGTCAGGAAAGGGTTTTACCCTTTTTCTATCTGACCCAGCCCACGGGCCACTTGAATGCTGCCCAGGCTGTCAGGAGAGCAGCTTTCTCAGCAGGACCGCCCTGGGCCTGTAAGGTGCAGCCAGGTGAACCAGGAAGCGGATGGGCCCCCTGCCCGCTCCCCTCTGCCAGGTCAGCTTTTCTGCATCCCAGTCTGCATACACACTCCTTCAAGTTCCCATTTCCAAAGCAGCTGTTGCATAATTAAACAATGGCCCCACTGATGCCTTATCTCGCTCCCTGTTTGCACTTGGCCTCTGGGTGGGGCCGCCGTGACTGCCTGAAGGAGGTGGGATTGGCACACTGCAGCAGGTCGGGGCCAGATCGATGGTCCAGGGAGGAGGCTGCAAATCTGCTTTGTCGAGGAGCGAGGGCCACTGTACCAAAAAAGCCCGACGCAGCCTCGTGGGGAAAAGAAACAAACCTAAGCACACGCAGGAGACGTCAGCCTCCGAAGGGTCCGCTGAGACAGGAGAGAACAACAAAGGACAAGGGTGGGTTCCTCTTAGAACACATACCCTCTCTCCTCAACCCCGGCCAGGACCCCTCCCAAGCGTTAGGACCAGGTCAGAGTTCTGCAGGCTCAGATCAAAGCAGAAGGAACCCGAAGGAAGCCGAGTCCTAGGGAGGAAGTAGAGGCCCCTCTCCCCTGCCTGTTACTCCTCAGACTATTCACTGTGGACCCGTGTCAGAGATCATGCAAGTGTGGCCTGAGGGCCACATCTGGCCCACTGCTTGTGCCTTTTTAAATAAAGTTTTATTGGAACACAACATGTTCAGTTCTTGGCATATCGTCTCTGGCTTCTTTAACTCTCCAACAGCAGACTTGAGAACTTGCAGTGGGGGCTTTGTGGCAGAGCCTAAAATATGTGCAATCTGGTCCTTTCTAGAGTGGGTTTGCTCCCCCTTTGTACACTAACAGCTGTACCTGAACGCAGAGGCCGCCGTGGTAGGACCACGGAGAGGGTACTGCTCAGGCCCCAGAGTCAGACTCAGCTGTACTCTTGACTCCATCACTTAACCAAATGCCTGACCTTGAGCTAGTTAACATCTCTGTGCCTCAGTCCCTCGTCCAGAAAATGGGCATCTGACTGAATTTCACAGGACAAGTTGGGAGGATTACGTGAGCAGGTACACTCAGGCAAATGGACATCCGTTGATAAATGGGCCTATTGAGATACGAGCCACCCACCGTAAAGTTCACCTTTCACTGTGCACAATCACCGCTAATTCCAGATCATTTTCATTTCTCATCACCCCAAAGAGAGACCCCTCAACGGTGGGCTGAATAATGACCACCCCAAAATATCGCCCCTCGTCCCTGGGATCTGTAAATGCAACCTTATTTGAAAAACTGGAGGTGTGTCCCAGTGTCTCAGCTGAGGCAGGGTGCCCCCAACACGCCGCGCAGTGGAGGAGAAGCCTGTCTCGGTTTGGCAGAGGACAAACGTCTGGTGAGCCCAGACCTTGCCCCGCTCCATTCTTCCCCCTCCCACATGGAGCTGAAGAATGCTTTTCTGACGGAAAATGCACAGCCCCAGCCAGCAGGCTTCTCGCAGCATGCGCACGGTTGATATTTTGAGCATTCTTGTGGGGGAAACGCGCACGCTTTGGAATTGTTTGGGATACAGTCATGCGGTTTTGTGGAATGTCATCTCTGGTTCCGATATTTGTTTTGTGATCTGAAGCACCTTTATGTTTAGTGCAAGTTTGCCCAGCCCACTGTACACCCACAGCAGCCCCCCTTCTCTCTCTGTGCTGTCCACGCGCCGTTTGTCCTACAATCTGTGTCTCTCAAAAGGGGATGAGAGACAGCGCGCGCTCCAAGCACCGTTCCTGAGTATGAAGGGGCAGTGCCTTCCCTTGGGGCCCCTTCGGTATTATGGCCACTGGGCGCTCTTGGGCCCTGTGTCTTGGTGACATGGTGGCCTTGCTTGAGTCAGGCACTAACCCATCTGTTCTCTGGCAGATGTCAGCATGTGCCCGAGGCCCAGCTGTGGAGACCACTGAGTGACCGAAACACCCCAGTACACTAAGTGATCTTAGAATAAGCACCCCACGATCTGCACTCACGTCTCTAAGTCATGTGCTTAGCTGACTGTTGATGGCACCCAAGCAGAAGTGTGGCTGTACATACACGTCGCCTTCCCCACCACCGGGCCCCATGGCCCAGCTCGCCCCAGGGGTGCGTTCACTTCACCTGGGCGTCTTCCGCCATCGTCCCCCTCCAGCGGAGGGGCGAGTGCTCTCTCCCCTTCCTCCCCCTTCTCCTGGACAAACACCCCCATCCCCTCCTAGCCAAGGTCAACGTCACTGCCTAGCACAAGACTTGTTCAAGTCATTTTTATCCAAAAACAAGCACAGAGCTGGGTTTTATGCCATCACATGCTAACCACAGTTTGACTACCTGGTACCTTTGTGTGGTGAACAGATACTAACACCTCTCCCTGCATCTGAAGGCCTCCGTCTGCCAACGGGCTTGGGAATAGCACCTCTCTTATTGTAAAGAACCTAAAACAGCACCTGTCCCGGAGTAATCTCTCCAGGAATGCTGTCCCTTGCCATCTCTACCGTCACC
The DNA here is from genome assembly GCA_028533065.1 of Trachops cirrhosus. NCBI lineage: Eukaryota > Metazoa > Chordata > Mammalia > Chiroptera > Phyllostomidae > Trachops > Trachops cirrhosus. Next base: position 78,516,614 of record CM052545.1, read on the forward strand.
ACCATCGCCACCACGTTCATCTGCTCCCTAGAGCGTGAGGGACCTGGCCGCAACCCCCTGCCACGTGGGTCAGATCAGCCTTGCTCCGTGGAGAAGTGAGAGGTCACACGCGCACACCCATCTCTGCCTTCTCGCTGCAGGCACACCTCCTAGAAATATTGCCCATCGAGTTTCTCTGACATTGCAGTTAGAGTTGAATGTGACTGTATTTTTATAAGAAATTAACATATGAGTCCACAGTTTTTTTGAAAGAAGGTGTTATGATTGTCTAATAGTTATGAAAATTAGTTCTCTGGCTTTGCCCAAAGGCATGGTTCATGGCGCTGGGAAGCCTCTGTCACTCTGTTCCCTGACACTAAGCGACTGCAGGTCCTTCACAGACACTAGAGCCCCGCTCGTGGTCTGCACCAGCTGACCCCCGGCATTTTTGCATTCGTTTTTTTTTTTTTTGGCTGTTGGTAACTTCAAACAGAGAAGAGTTTGTGTGTTTTTTCTGTAGTGTTGGGAAACATAAGTTTTGCTTTTGCATGAGGCAGGGTAGCATTTTAGAATCTTGTTTACTCTTGCTTTTGCTGTTGAGCAAGGAGGGTGGTGGGAGGGGTCACCAGGTCAGCACACACTGAGGAATCCAGACTTTTGCAGCAAGCCCCCGATTTGAGCTTTTGTCCTTTTTGGCTTTAAACAGAACCCATGAACAAAGGTGCTTTTAGAGGAAGGAAAAAGGCACAAAAAATAGAGAATTCTTGTCTAAAACAAAACAGATTGTTTGAAGGGCCATGCTGTCCTTGAATTCGGAGGCACTTGATTTTTACACATCACCAAACATCGGCTGCAGGCAAACTCTGCGATGGGCAGGGTCACTGTGGGTCATCGTAGGCAAATTCGGTCCACAGGCAGATTCGGTCCGCAGGCAAAGGGGATCCGGCTGCGTCCTCAGCAGGGCTTTCCATCTGTGTGCCGTGCATGAATCCCGCAGCGCCTCCCAGTGCTCCGTGCCCAGCCTGAGTGCCCTGAGGCAACCTCAGAGTGAGGTTCAAAGTCCCCGGGGTTGGGGGCAGACACAAGGTGGGTTCATCGGGGTTGGCCTTGACCCAGCTTTTATGATAGGCGGTGAGCTCACAGGTGTTTAGCATCATTTATGCTATGGATATTCTCACGGTCATGAGACTGTCTGGGCCATTCTGAATAGATCAAGGATTGCACTGATATTTTTTTTTTTTATGTTTTTAATCCCAAGCTCTTTTGAAACAATGAAGAGCTGCCTGTTGAACTCCAGCCTAACCCTGAGGTCTCAACATTCCAGTGCTATATGAACTGCCCTTAAACGTACTAGGTTTCTGTAGCCTGAGGAATCAGCCCTGCCTCCTGGCCCAGACAGGAGACTGGACGATGGCAGAGGTGGTGGTGATAACAGCAATGATAAAGGTGGCAAATTTGCACTAACATCACGGGTAGTAATAACAGCAGGTGCTTCTAACACTTCATTTGCTCCAGGTCCTCTTTTAAATGCTCTACGTGTGTTAACTCATTTAGTCTTCCCAACAGCCCTATGAGCACTATTATAGTTCCCGTTTTACAGATAAACAAACTGAGAAGTGGGGTAACTTGTCCAACATCATATAGCTAATAAGTGGTAGAGCAGGGATTTGAACCCAGCTTCTAGCCACTACGCCACACTGCCCCTGAGAAGCCAGCCACCGTCTGCAGCCTCCGTCCCAGTAGACGTGCCCTCAGACGCACATTAGGCAGGCACTCACCAGCACGTCTTCGTGGGTCTAGGCTGCCTCTCCCCACGGCGGGCACTGCTTCCTGCCCGCCCCCCTCCTGCCTGCGTCCTCATCTCCACTTTTCCTCGTCAGGCATGCCCTTGGCAAAAATCCCTGGCTTCGTCCTAGATGTCAGCGGTTCCGTTGACCACGGGGCAGCTTTAATGCCGATTCCCCGGGCTGGCGAAGCTGCGCAGCCGTCTGAGCTCATGACAAGACCGCCCCTGTGCCTAAACGCTCTTAGAGCTCGCACATTCTGGGCGGCCTTGCCGCCTGGGTCAGGCGTCTCCCAGCACCACCGGTGCGTTTCTCAGTCTTCCTGATCTTACGTGAATGGATTTTGCCCCAAAATGATATCTTACACTCTCAGGGAGTCATATAACCTTTCAACCCGGGCTGGTTTTCCTCACTGCTGGGCTTGATAGCTGGGCTTCATAACAGGCACCTCAAGCCAACAGATGGTGAGATAACCCATGTTCTGTATTTCAGTTTAAGTTCTGGAATCGGAACAGACTTGCATTCTGAAACAGCAAACTGTTGGGCCCAGACGTATTTGTTCCCCCAGCAGATGTGTCCCCACCGAGGCGCGGAACTGCTGATGAGATGCAAAGGGCAAGTGTTCTCACCTCCTGCCCGCCCGCCCGCCCTCACGGTGGGGCTCAGCCCCCGCCCCCTACACAGACCCCGGGGGCGCTCAGGGCTGCAGGGGCCGAGGGAGCAAGGCAGTTGTGTTCTCTGCTGCTGCATCTAGAGACGTCTGCCTTCGGAACTTGGGTTGGCACCACAAAACTTTACCCTCCCCTCCCCCAAAAGCCTCATTCCCACTAGTTTATTTATCAAAGCAGCGTGGTATTTTTTCTATCTTAATTCTGTGGGTCAAAACAGTTTGGTTCTTATAGAAAATGGGAGACAAGAAATGAGCCATGGGCCCTGTGCCAGGTCTGTTCTTGGACCTGCTGGCTCTCCTAGACTGAAATACCCCACACCCTTACTGTCTCAGAATCGGCATCCCCTGCCTGCCCCCCAAAATACTTTCCCTGTGTGCACCAGGGCCAACAATGAGCTATGACTATTGGTCGTACTTGAGATGATTTTAAAAAGTATTAAATTACATGGTAAGAAAGGTTTCCTTTTCAATTTTCTTTCAATCTAGAAAAAGACTCTGCGGGGCTGGAATATTCTTAACACTCTTAGTCTTGTTAATTCCCCCTGTGTAACAACTAAGAGCAGGCCTCAGGCTGCTGTGTCAGCTGGAAATCAGGAACACTGTGGGGTTGTCGCTGTATTTATTTTTATGGTTACTCTCCATTCATGGCAGACAATCCTGGTTTTCCATTTACCAGAGTGATCCATTTTGAGTGATCAGTTTTTAAATGCTGCATGTCCAAAAGCGAGTAGATTGGTCTGAGTCCTCAGATGATGCCAGTGATGCCCATCCCGGGGCCATACTTTGGGAACGACCGCCAGGCGCATTGAATGACTTCACATAATACTCAGCTGGGAAGCTTTCTCGATGCAAACCTAAGCCTCAGTTACATCAGACTCCTGGGTGCGGGCGGGGGCTGGAGCACACATCCGTCAGAACTCACTAAAACATCCCAGGCGTTGCCGGTGCTCAGCAGGGGTGGAGGGGCACTGCCCTGGGTACCCAGGCCCCGAGACACCTGGGGGCAGGGTCTGACTCCACACTGCCATCGCATTTTCTCTTCCTTCTCTCTCCTGCCCCTGGCCCTTTTTCTCATCCACTTCCTCACTCCTTCGCTCTTCTTTCTCTCTCCCAGCTTCCCTCTCCCAGCTTCCACACCTGCTCCCGTTAGTGGCACTCTCTGACACTGCTGCTTAGGGTAAGGCATGGCTGGCACCGTGCCGTTGCAGCCACGTCAGGAAATTTCCACATTGCACTGTTCTCCCCGGTGCTTGCTTGCCAGTTCATACGCTGTCGGTCCAGTTTCTGCACATCCCTTTGGGTTGTGTTCTCTGCCAGGAACTTGTATTAACAACAATGATCATAATCATTACCCGGCTCTTATGTGTGCCTGTCACATTGTTCCAAGTACTTTGTATGCACAAACCTACATCACCAGCATCCAAACACAGGCAGCCTGGCCCCAGAGCCCACATTCGGAGCAGATGAGACCCCACGTGCTTTGCCCTTCATCCTGATTCAGGTATCCCAGCATGCTCTTCTCTGTGCAATAAGAAATTGAAATTGGGACCCACCGCTTACTTTGATAATGTTTGGAATTGATAATTTCTTTAAATTTTGAGCTTAAAGGCTAATGTCTCTATAGGAAGCCCACAGTTTTAAATCCTGTTGAGATTTTAACTCATCACCATTCAGAAGAGATCTGCCTCAGATGATCTGTGTGTGTGCTGGCTGTCCACACTACAAATTAAAGATGATAGAGCTACACCCACAGTTATTCTGCAACCAGCACAACTCTTGGCAGCCTTGGTGGTCCTCGTGAGCTTATCCGGGATGCAGCCTCAGTGTCAGACATTCGGGGCTTTTTCTGCCATTCGAAAGAATCTGATGCTCATCCCAGTGCTTAATTGGAGAGAGACCTTTGGCTCATTTCCATTCCTTGTGGGGAGCTTTGTTCGTATGCTCCCATTTTTAACCTTTTGTGTTACTTGGGTTGCTGTTTTAGGAGACTAGTCCTTTTCTGCATTGCATTAAAAACCTGCCTGAGTTTAGGGGAGTTCTCGAGCAGCCAGGTCCCCTGGAGACCACCTCCCTCATTGGAGATTTTGCAGTTGTGGGCAGTGGGGGTGAGTGCGAAACACCGTGCCCCGGGCGGAGTGGGTGCTCACATCAAGGACTTGTTTGTTCCCTCCTCCACTTTCCAGGCACGTCGTACGTAATCCCGCTGGATTCTCCCAGCAGTGCTATGCCACTAGAACTGTGCCCCTGTTCATTTGTCTAGACACTGGCGGTCGGAGGCTTCTGGTCCTCACCTCCCCTCCCGGGAAACACCGTCTTGACATGCCTCCCATTCAGCCCAGTGCTGACAACTGGGCAGTACAGGTCAGTTCTCCTTTTTGTAACATTTAATCTTTCTTCCTTCTCTCTTCACAGTGCAAGATGCAAAAAATCTAATCCCCATGGATCCAAATGGACTTTCAGACCCTTACGTGAAGCTGAAACTTATTCCTGATCCCAAGAATGAGAGCAAACAAAAAACCAAAACTATCCGCTCCACCCTAAACCCCCAGTGGAACGAGTCCTTCACGTTGTAAGTTTTGTCCTCGCTGCCCTCCCTACCCACCACAAAACTGCCCACGTCACGGTTAGTGATTCCGAGGTGGGCTTGTTACGACTGCCTCTGCACATCACTTCGTTCCTAAGACTTTCTCAGACGACCACTAGGGAGACAGCTGCTGTCACTCCCGTTTGATGGACAGCAACCTGGTTTGTCAAGAAGTACATGCTGCCGGCCCAAAATTATTATCAATACCTACTCTGCACCAAAAAAATTCTCTTATATTACAGATGTCATAAAAACACCTCTTGCTGAACTCAGGATCTTTTAAGGGTTAGGAGATAATGTAAGGCAAGATTCTGAATTATAACTTTTAAGAAATGGAATAAGTGAGTAATATAGACACTGTTGTTGCCGCTGAAATAGGAGGATCCTTACCTTTAAGCAGGGAAGACTTCTTGGAGGAGGTGGCATTTAAAGCGGGCCTTGAAGGAATACAGGATTTCAGAGACAGATATGGTAGACAGGAAAGAAGGAAGGGGGTACTGGGAGGAAGGAAGGGCATAAACGAGTCAGGGGTGGGAAGGCGCTGACTGCGGCTGTGCACGAACACGTGGTCCTGTTTGCAGACTACGTCACAGGGAGCCGTTTATCTGTGGACAGCCAGGGAAGGAGCTCTCAGCCGTGTAGGATAGAGGCCAGCAAGCCTGGCTCTGTAAAGGGCCGGATAGCAAATATTTCAGACTTCATAGGCAGACAGTGTCTGTTACAGGTACACAATTCTGCTGTTCTGGAGTCAAAGCAGCCATAGACAATATGTATGGCTATGGCCACGTCCCACTAAAACTTTATTTACAAAAACAAGCAGTGGGCTGGATTTGGCCCATGGGTCACAGTTCGCTAACCCCTAGTCTAGAGCATTGGTTACCTGGAGGCTGGTACTTTGTTGGCAATGGGGAGTCACAGGAAGAGCATTGAATATACTTTTTATTTTTTAACTTCAAGCTCACATTATGGGCATGGGGTGTCTCCCAAGAAACCATGATCAGCATAACGGTGTGTGTGTTTGTTTGTAGCAAATTAAAACCTTCAGATAAAGACCGACGACTGTCCATAGAAATCTGGGACTGGGATCGGACAACAAGGAACGACTTCATGGGATCCCTTTCCTTCGGCGTTTCAGAGCTGATGAAGATGCCGGCCTGTGGGTGGTAAGGAAGCCCGGGGTGACTGTGTCCGTGTCAACCACGGGCCAGTAGTCTCAGGACATTAGAGCAGTCAGAGATGTGGAAACAAGCTGGTTTACGTCTAAAATGACCGTCGAACGTGTGGTTATCTGGCTGTCGTCTCCCTGTGGGACGCATTTCAGAAACAGCTGGGCTAGAGGCTGCAGGAGACAGGTTGCTGAGCCTGGGGACTTCACACTTCTCTCCCCTGTCTCTGAAAGGTACAAGCTGCTCAACCAAGAAGAAGGTGAGTACTACAACGTGCCCATTCCAGAAGGGGATGACGAAGGAAACATGGAGCTCCGGCAGAAATTCGAGGTAAGGACACCCAGAAAATCACTGGGACCCCTTTCCTTGAGAAAGCTTAATAACTTCAGGCAGAGCCAGACTTTTGAGGTCACCCTGCTGAAAGGAAAAAAGTAGTTTCAGTGTTGATCTTTCTTTTTGTTTAAAACCAAAAAATGTTGCCTAATCGCCTTCCTTCGCAAGCTGTTGACATGCTGGGTCTCTTCTCATTTAGAGAACGGAAGCGTCCCAGAGGGACACGGTTGATTTCTGCGTGAGAAATTGGTTTGCCCTTCCTGGGGAGATGGGCAGGGCTCTGCGTGCAGTACGTACTTCAGAAGGAAGGGCTCTGCTCCTCCCAACGGCGGGAGGTTGTTTTGGCTCAACCATGGAGCCCGTGTGGAAGTAATTGGTTCACTGTGCCAGCCTCTTAATTTTTGCTCTAGAGCTTTAGAAAAGACCAGACCAGCTCGCTCTTTCCTTCCCGTTGGGTATCCGAGTTCAACTTCTGTCCCAGGTTCTTTTGTCTTCCTTCCCCTTCCTTCTTCACTTCTCCTCTTCCCGTCGTCTCTCTCTCTCTCTCCCTTTTCTCCTCTCTGTCCCTGCTTCTCTGCACTCACCACACCTCTCCGCTTTTAACAGCGGTTCTTTTCTCTGAGCACCTGCCTTAAGTTCCAGGTCACGGCTTTTCATTTTGTTCTGTTTCTTTCATCACCTGCATTTTGGCTTTTTGAGAGAAACATATACCAGCCAGTTCAGTCTATGAAACTGGTCAGTTCGTTTTTGAATCATTCTCGTCCTCAGGCTGTTTAGAAGTTCCTGAAATTCTTCCACCCTACTGAAATACACACACGTGCAGGCTGCTCTTGAACAGTGATTGAAACGCTGACCCAAAGGGGATGCTGGTCTTGTTTTGCTCCTATTGTTTCCTTCTCCCAGATAAAATGTTGTCCCAAAGAAACATATAGGTCATATCCAGGTAGAAGGAATTCCAAAGGAGGTAAAACATAAAAATGTTGAAAGTGTCTTGTCATACTGGTATTTGGTTAAAGTGGATACTGATGGCAAATACTGAAGGGCAGGGGCTGTGAGCCTGGATGCCCTCAGGAGCATGAATGGGTGGAATGAGCCACAGGTAATGCACATACACAGCACCTAATGGCTGGCCTCAGGGCTGATGAGACAATAGGGAGTGGTAGAGACTGGGGCGAGCTGGTGAGTTCAGGCTTTGTCTGAAGGTGGCAGCTGCTGCTTCTCGGCACCCCGGATTACTGCTCTGCATAGATGAGGGTCCACTGCTGCCAGATCTTCCGGTTCTACAAGAGAAGCCAAAAACCCACATTTTTTTTTACAACATGTTCTGATTCCTTTTAATATTAGCAGCGAAGTAAAGCTTAAACTCTGGGTAGGTCCAACATGCAACTATTGCTTCAGACACAGGTAGGATTCAGCCAGTGGGAACCAGCATACGATCCTGCTCTTAAAAAATATAGGAGAAGCCCTGACCAGTGTGGCTCAGTTGACCAGGCAAAAGGTTGCTGGTTCGATTCCCGGTCAGGGCACATGACTGGGTTGCAGGTTCGGTCCCTGGTCAGGGCACATGCAAGAGGCAACCAATTGATGTTTCTCTCTCACACAGATGTTTCTCCTCCTCTCTTTCTCCCTCCCATCCCCTCTTTCTAAAAATAAATAAATAAAACCTCTCAAAAATATAGAGGAGAAAAAGAAGCAGGAATATATAATACATTCTTTCTAAAGAGGCCTTGTAATACTTAGAGGCATACAAGGATGAAGGTCAGGGTCTGGGGTAGCTTCAAGTACCTATGCCAGGCGTAGCCCTTTTCCTATTTGCGTTTTTCTCCCACTTGTTTGCCTACTGCCACCTCCACCCCACAGCTGAGGACAGGAGCCCCATCCCCAAAGTCACACCTCCCTTGGGAGGGACGAGTCCTTCTAGAGAGAGTTTGGGGACCCTGGGCACCAGCCTCACTCAGATGCCCAGTCAGGGGAGAGACCCGAGGAGCTAAAAAGAACCTTTCCAACTGCCCTGCTGCAGCGTGGCCATTGGCGGTCACGGGGTCAGGAACCTCTGGGACAGAACGCATTGGGAAGAGGGACAGCACGGGCCGTCGTGACGATGCCACCTGGGGTGATGTCAGAGACTTGGCTTTGCTGATGGAGAAATATCAGCCCACTTTCAATGCTTCATTTCCATGCCTTCCTGGGGAGTAGCCTTCCTATTTTTCTGGGCAGTGAGTCCACCTTTCACACAGGTCAGGGTTCCCAACTCAAAAATACATATACACACATACATACATACATACATACATAGGAAACAGGCCAGAGGGCTTGAGGCCAGAGGTGCAGCATTTCTCTCCAGAGGCCAGCTTGAGGCCGAGTGTGTGTGTCCTGCTGGTGACTGTCCTCCCTCTGAGGAGAGCCAGGCCCACTGCCCAAGGGCCAGTCGCATCAGCGGGGACAGGTTGTGTCAGCTGAGTTCCGCGGGGGGCGGGGCCTTTGCTGCCCAGTCACCGAGTGCGTGCTCAGAGCGCCTGCGTGCACTCAGTCCCGCTTTTCCTTCATTCGCCTTTCAGCTGGGACCTCCCAGATTTTACTGGGATTCAATGAGCTTATTTACTTAGAGCTTTGTAGAACCCACTGCAAGAGACCGAGCAGGAAGCCCTAGGCGATGGGGTCAAAAAGATGCACAAGTTTTATGACAACTGCCGTGCTGCATTTTAACTGGACTACTCAGATCGGATTTCAGGCAGGGGGTCAGTCACACGGCAGCTCCTGGCGGAGGTCTGTCACCGTGACCGTGCGTATTTCCCAGTGCCAACTGCTGGGATGCAGCGCGCTGCTGTGGGCCCAGGCAGGAGGGCTGGGTCGGCATCCAGCGGTTCTGGGTGACAGCCACCTTCCCAAACGGGGTGCCATTAGGCATCAGGGTGCAGCGTAGGGGCACTTCCTGTAACGCCCACCCTCTCGGTCCCCAGGCACACTGTGATTGCCCCCCGCTATATCTGCAGCTTCCCCTCTGCTACCGTCCTCTCCACAGAGCTTCCCTCCGACCTGCTTTCCATCACACTAGTCCCTCCCCTACCCCCTCTTCTACAGACACTCTCCCACCCTGTGGTGACAGTTTGACTCCGCTGAGTGCAGGTTTTTGAATCTAAAGGTCAGTGGTGAATCAGGCCTGGATGAAACACAGCCCGATGGCTGGTCCCTCTGGGGACAGGGCCCGTCAGCGGGGCTGTACAGTGTCTAGCCTCCCGGGCTCTTCTTTCCACGTCCAGCTCTGTTTCCCAGAAAGAGCTCACTAAATGTGGTTTTCAAATCCTCCCCCAGAAATCAGAAGTCATGCAGTCTGAAGAAAGGAAAACATAAAAATAAAACACCCGAGCATTTATAGCTCGGCCACTGTGTCAGTATTCGTCTGACAATAACACGGGAAAAAATTCAAACTTATCATTGGTTTGAAAATCTTGGCCAACAGAATGTGCAGAGAATGAAGCTCTTAGGAGCTGAGAAGAGGCCCTGGGTGGTTGGAAATGACCTTGCTCCGTAATGCATTGTCCCACTAGAGCCTGAGAGACAAAACAAACCAGAACCTTAGCCACCATCTTCACGGACGTCTGTGGTCCTTTAACCTCTTCCCTGTTTGTCTTTTAAACAAAGCACAAACGGTCTCTGAATCACAAACATAAAATACATGTTTGTCCATTTGTTCAATAGTGTTCCATAAATAAAAAAGTCAACAGTTCCTCCTGCATGGGAGGTGCTGTGGGCCCTGCTTCACGTCTCTTTGGAAATGATGCAGGAAGCTACTGAGACAGGAGCTCGCGATAACCCCTGTTCGGGTCGGCAGTTTCCCCGGACCTCCCGTTGCCGGTGGGGACGTCAGGGCTGCTGTCCTTGCTCTGCCAGCAGTGAGGCTCCTGGCCAGAGTCAGAGAAAAGGCTTCTGTAGAGGCGGCCCGAGGGGGGTTAGCCCTTGCTTGGCAAACTTTCTGTGCAGGCTCACACAATACATATTTTAGGCTTTGCAGGCCTGAGGTTTAAAGTGGTTACAAATTAGGAATCTCACTGCAGCTTCTCAGCTCTGCCTATGTAGCACGAAAGCAACCACAGGCAATATGTAAGCAAACGGATGATGCTGTGTTCCAATAAAACTTTATTTACAAAAGCAGGCAGCAGACCCGCTTGGCCGGTGGACCACACTTTACCAACCCCTGGCTCAGCCCACGGACTCCAGAGTCAAATCCTGGCTCCTGCTGTTTGTTAACATCTGACCTCCCTGTACATGTTTTCTCTGCGAATGCGAACAGTTAGCAGGATCGACTTAATGGTAGTGTTTTAAAGATTCAATTAAGTAGTCAATAGGAAAGTCCCGAAAGCAAACTTATATACAAGTATTGGCTCTGATCATTATCATCATCATCAATATGTTTCATTGAAAACACTGGGTTAGAGAAGGTATTTTTTTGTTGTTGTTTTTAATTTCCAAAGCTTCTCTAAAAAATTTTTTCCTCCGTGTTGAAAGACGCTCTAAGAAGTGGGCATGGTCTACGCCCTGTAGTCCAGCCACATTACGAAATAGAGGCGTATTAGTGAGAGCGTTGCCACCGTTTATACCATTGTTTGGGGGGAATATAGCCCCATGTACATTTAGATGGGCTTCTGGAACGTAGTGCGTTTGTAAATTGGGAACTTTGTGTATCTGGCAGTGAATGGATCGGATAATCGCCGGCCAAGATGGGGTTTAAGTGGTTATCGGGAGTCACTGGTCTCCTGCGGAGCCGGCATCTGCACCCGCCGCAGTGCATGCTTTGGGGTGCTCGGTAAAGACTCGAGGTGAGCACCGCTGAAAGGGGTTTGCTGTCACCCACACCACGAGTGAACGCCGTGTGAGGACTGTAGCAGCTATAGGTTAACGACAAATGGCACAGTTCAGCACTGATTGTATTCACATGAGAGCTCAGGACTTCCGTTATGTCCATGCTGCTGTTTTGATCTTTCACAAAATCTGGGTCGTGGACCATTCGCCTCTGGAGCTATGCCTAGGGAGCTGTGTGTGGCACTCAGCTTCCCGGTTGGAAGAGAGGGGACCTTCTGGCCACATCTTTCCTTGTTTCAAATATTTCTGGAGGGCCTTACTGTCATTTGTCCATTTCCATGGTTGTCGGTGAGCTTGAGCATATCTGTGTTGTGTTTATCAGTCAGGCGATCCTTCCCCTGAGCCGTTTGGACCACATCTACCTCCAGACTTGGGGTTGTCCCAGAATGAAGAAGATGGGAAGAGGCTGGGGAAGGAGGAGGTGAGGCCAGCGACAGGATGACTCTCTGTCCCTCCCTTTGGAGCCCAGCCACTTCCTTCCCAGGCCCTGTTCCCGCCTCTATCCCCTTCTGCTCTGATGCAGAGCCTTCCCCCCGTGGCTCAGCCCCTTGTCCCTGCTGCGACTTACTCCACCAAGACCTTCTCCCCGATCCTGCTTCCCATAGACTCTAGGAATCGAGCCAGAAGGGCTGGTGGCCCTGGACCTGGCCTCCTCCGGCCAACAGCACATGGGCATTAGCTCAGGGGTCACTTCTCCCTTCATCACTTTTCATATTTCTGTGTTCAACAAAATAAAACCTAAATTCCCTCATTTTACTCCAGATCTCAGTCACTGCTTCTAATTTTTCCTTTGATGACTCTCTTAGCTACAAATGGACTCTAAACGAACTCACTTCCGCCTGTGGGGTTGCTTGTCTCCCCCACATGTTGTTAATGGTTATTGGAGCTTCTGATGTAGGAGTCGGCCATTTCCTTAAATGAGGTCACGCCATCCTGTTTCGCTGATTGTCAAGGCTTTTCACTGTTGTCATCGTTTGTTTCAGATCACTCGTAAAATAGAACAAATAAGCTAAAAGCATGTGAGCCCTTTTCTCTTCTTACCGTTAACTGTCACACTTGCCTGCTACCGTTGCTTCACTCCAGGGTGTTAAAACCTAATGTTAAAAAACGTTAAAGAGAAAGAAAAACAAATGTTAAAGAGCAAAACAGACACATCTGTAGCTGGAAGGCTGCACACTGTGGTCTGTATCTGCCATGGAATCGTCACGTTGTCAGAAAACAATAAAATAAAGTAACGTTCCATGGGGGCGCTGGCAGGTGATGTATCACAAATAACTCTTTGGGGTATCAGGATTCAAGAAAGCAAGATGAATTTATTCAAACTGCAGTGTCGCTTGAAACATGCGTGAGCTCTCTGTAGGGAAGTACAGGCACACCCGGGAGATGCTGTGGGTTCAATTCCAGACCCCCGCAACAAAACCAGCTGTAATCTTTCTGCCGTCGGCGGGTCTTCCTGCCTTCAGTTTGGAAAATATGCAGCATCTGTGAAGCGCAGTGAAACTAGCTGTGCCTGTACTTTCAGAGTTCTGTAGAGAGGGCAGCTTATGATCAGGTGTGAAGTACAGCAACTGCTCTTGCAGCGTGGTCTCGACGACTCCTGCCTTGCCACCCCTTCCCGGGAGCAGGGGTGCAGTGTTGATGGGAACAGTGATGGACGCAGCAGTGATGATGGGGAGCGTGCGGTGAGTGCGGGCTAAGCTCCGGGCAGCTTCCGTGCTGAGCGCTTACACCACTTCCGCTGGGGACGTGCTGCTGCACCTGGCGAAGGGCCCTGGAGCCAGTGCTGCTGGGGTTCGAGTCCTGGCTTACCCACCTCCAGCTGCATGAACCTGAGCCCGTTACTCAGGGTTGCACTGTGGTGTTCTAGAAGGGCTGTGCAATTTGGAATAATTAGCCGTAGTTTCACACCCAGGCTCTATGACTTACTGGCTGGTGAGCTTGGGTAAGATTCTTTTTTTAAGACTTGGATAAAGTACATTTGTAAGTGCAAAGGAGATGCTGCTGAGAGGCATTTCAGAACCCTGTTTGGTGGGTTAGAAATTTTGTCAAGGAATCATTCCTGAGAACGGACCCTGGGTCAGTTGTCCCAGCATTCACAGCTTTCTGGAACCTGAAGCTCAGTTCGGATTCTCCTGTCGCGATGGTGTTTTCAGCTGTTGGGCTCCCCAGTTCAGCTCTGCTTCAACTCGGTCTCCCCTGTCCCGGGGCACGTGGGAGGTGCTTCACAGTGTTTGAACTGGGACTCACCTGATTGGCAGCTTCGGCCCCTCCGAGGGACCTGCCTGCCACCCTAGGCTTGGCGCCTGCCCTTGAGCCATCTGTGCCGTGCCCCAGAACCCCAAGTTGACCCCCATACTAAGTCTCATTCTCTCACTCATTGACCATCGTCAGCCTTTGCACCTGACTCCACGCCCAGCCTTTCTCTTCAGGTGGTGGAGGAAAGCCAGAAATCTGTCCATTGGCTCAGCTGGCCCGGGGGAGCCCAGCCTGTCCACCTCTCACGGCTTGACTACATGGTCAGCCAAATTATCACATGATGCTGAATCCCCAAGAGTGAATAGGCCACATTTTCTCTTACTGTGAAAATCCTCAGGGGCCACACTGTCTAGTTCAGAAGCCACTGGCCCCAGGTGCCTATTAAGCATGTAAAGTATGTCCAGTCCGAGCTGAAACACACTACGAGTATCAAATTCACACGGGTTTCCAAGACTCAGTAAAGAAAAGAGTTTAAAATATCTTGTTTGTGATACCTTTTACATTGGCTGTGTACTGAGAAATATTTTTGATATATTAAATAAAATATATATTTAATAAATCTATTGGTATCAGTAAATATATTAATAAATATTAAAGTATTGATATTTCATAAAGATTAAATATCTACTAAATGATATTTAATGTATAGTAAGTATTGGCATTGGTAGATAAATGTTGATATTTAATAAATATTAACCATTAATGAATATAAAGTAAAAATAATTAACAAATCTATTAGTAACTATATCATTAATTAATTTATTAAAATCTAATAAATATACAATGTTAGTGAACATAATATAAATATCGATATGAAATAAATATATTAAATAGATTGAGGTAATATTTAATAAACATTATATTATTAAACATAGCATTAAACAACATCATTGCTGAAATTAACTGTACCTGTTTGGTATATACTTAATGAGGCTATTAAAACATTTGAAATTGCATGTGTAGCTCACATCGCATTTCTACTGGACAGGGCCGGTGTCAGCCCTTCCTCCCAGGAAGAAAAATAGTTTGCTGTGGGGGTGGAGGGGAGGGACCAAAATGCAAAGCCCTTGACTTTCTGATATATTTTCCCTGGGCGTACAAATCATTTGTTTACAAGAAACCTGGACTTCAGAAAGTAGATTCCCTCTAGATTCTCAGCCTGTTCCTGGGCCTAAGAAGCCGGGTTTTTGCACGGCCGAGTCCTGTGTTAGAGACAAGGACGTACGCCGCTGGGATGAGACTCGAGCTGCCTATTAATTACCAGCGCACACCTGTGTCACAGCCCCAGAAGTCCCAGTGAAACCCACTGCGTGCCTGGGAAGCTGTGCGCAGAGAGGGGTCGGCCGCGGTGGAGACGCAGGGAGCGCATCTGCCCCGCCCTCCAGTCCGACCTCCAGGACCCAGTAAATGTGTCCCCTGAGGCCTGTGGGCCCCTGAGCTACGTTCACTGTCACAGGCATTTTGGAAGCAGGTGACCCGAACCTTTTATGGCTGAAATGTTTTATCGGAAAGACTTGTCTGAATAGATTCTACAGACAATCCATCGGTCAGACTCTAAAGCTGGATTATCAACGACTTCCGTCAAAATAATGTGATGTCTGTGACTTTGCAGTCTTTGTATTTGTCACCATTCAGAACCACATGAGGGCCTAAACACAAAGAAGCCACAATAGAATTGATGACGATGGCGCATTAGCCTGAGCTGCTTTGTAGGGCTGGTGATACAGGCCCAGGTTCTGCTAGAAGGACCACCTGGAGCCTGCAATTGCCCGAGGATCACATACATAGCTCCTTTTATTCATGCTGGGGGGACATCTTGAGATTATTCCTACCGCTGATTAACAAACTGGTATGACCCAACTACTATTACAGTTAAGGTACTTAAATAACATACAGGACACGCTGTTGCTAGGTTATATGTGAAAAGGGCAAGCAAGCACTTTTCCCTTTATCATCATTGAAATTGGATTTTCCAAAAGCTTCCTTCCACTGTCTTTGAAGACTTTATCTAATGCAGAATGCTCCTGTCTTGATGGGGGAAAAGTAGTTCACTGGAGACCCTCAGATACATTGAAGCTATTTGTTGATTTGATCAGGTCTGCTACTGTTACTATGGAAACCAAGTACTTTCCAATGACCGTTTGGACACTAAACAGAAAATGTGTATTCCCGCTATGGAGCCCACCTTTCCCCGACCCCCTCTAAATAGCTTTAATCACTTACTTCTGAACTGTGTGGTGGTGGGTGGGGCGGGGGGAATCTTTGTACTTCAGTTCTGTCTTGGAAGCAAAGTCTTTTGTTTAAAGATTTTGAGCAGAGTGATTTTTTATTTATTTAAATATTTTATTTATTTATTTTTAGAGAGAGGGGGAGGGAGAAAGACAGGGGGAGAAACATCGATGTAAGAGAGAAGCATTGATTGGTTTCCTCTTGCACACACCACAACCGGGGACCGAACCGGCGACCCTCGCCCTGCGGGAAGACACCTACCCGACTGAGCCACACTGGCCAGGGCAGATACAACGTCTTAAACTGAAATAGGACAAGGTTTAGTGCTGGACAGCATTTCACGCATTCCTTGCATCCTTGTCAACTGAGGTCGATACTGCCACTTGGCTGAGCAAACTCGAAGGCAGGCTCTGAGAGCAACCGTGGTTTCGATTGGCCTGGAGGGGAGGGCGAGTGCGTTCTACCACAGCACAGGCGGCGTGGTTTCTGTTCCGCTTACCTTGCGGAAATGGCTTTGTTGAGAAACAAACAAAAAGGTTGTATCTTCCAGTTGTCTGTTTCTTCCTCATGAATTCCTGAAATGGCATAAAAAGCCTTGAGTTTATAGCTACAGGGGTGGCCGTGTGGGTGGGTGTTGGGCAAGCCTAATATTAAATGTTAGAAGCAGCTGGCCCTGGGACCCACAGGCGATTAGCAGGTGCCGAGGGTGCTTCTCTGTGTGGGCAAGGAATTGAAAGAAGGAATAGAGCCAATGTCCATTGTCACTAACACAGACAGGCCAGCCTGGCACTCACCCAGGTCTTTATGGCTCTATCTTACGCAGCTAAGAAGAAGTTAAAGCCCCTAAAAGAGAAAAGCCTAGAATAAGGTTATACCATACAGAATGAGGTGTGCTAGCTTTCCCCAGGAATTTGTCCTATGAAGCGTTCAGATTGGGGGTCTCTAGAGAGGTCAGTCCCAAGATTCTAAACTTCCTAGGTATCTTCAAAAGGAAGCTCCAACCACCCTGGGGCTTCGGGTCCTTGCAACTTGAGTGTGGAGCTTCGGCCGCATCTGGGAGCTCATTAAAAGTGCAGACCCCCAGACTCCATCCTCCACTTCCACCGAGTCGGCACCTGCATGTGAACATTCCCCGGGTGATCCCTGTGCCCATTTCGGTTTGAGAAGTGCTGGTCCAGAGGATGTGACCTGCTGGCTAATGAAAAACAAACTCCGATTCCCCAGTGGCTGTGCAGGTCGTGAGGACAGACTCCATCTGCCCCCAGTGTCCAAATTACACGGGGCGGGATCACAAGCAAGCACCTGTGGTTTATGGCTTGTGCCCTAAGAACGGTTTTAATATTTCTAAATGGTTGAAAAATCAAAAAGGATATCACTCATGACACTTGAAAATTAGACGAAATTCAGATTTCAGTGTCCGCAAATACAGTTTTGTTAACAAGCCGAGTCTGTGTACTCACCGATTGGCTGCTTTCATGCTACAGTGTCAGAGTTGAGTCATTGCAGTAGCGACGGGACGGCCCAGGAAGCCTAACGTGTGCGGTCTGGTCCTTGACAGAAGACGCTTTCTGACCCCTGGAATAAGGGAACAATAGGATGAGAGAACTGGGAGGGGTGTCTAACGGTACCCGTGTGGTGGGAAAACAAAAGCCTTGAGGGGATTAGTCCAGCTAGTCCACCGCAGGACCGGGTCTCTGTGGGATGAGCTTCTCTCATTTCTGGTGCCCAGCCCCACCCCGTGACATCAGGGCTCCCCGAGAATACCAGGTCTCCCCCCCTGCAGACACATGCTCTTGCGTGCATCTCAGTGCTTGCTTATGTTCCATTGGAAAGACCCTCCCTTCTCCTCCACTTCCCTCTGTCTCAAGCTCTTCGAATCCCAGCCACATCTTTATGTAAACCTGAAGGCTTTTCAACTGGTCTCAAATTTCCTTGTGCAAACTAAAGACTGCTCACTTGCTGGACACACCGGTAAGATTTGTCACCTTCCTGTTTGCAGACAGAGCACCCTGGGCTGTGCTCTGAATGCTTTGAAATCTGACCGTCAGGCCCCAGGAGGGATGCACCTTCCACCCTGCTGTCCTTGGCGTCCCAGCAGAGGGCGTCTGCCGTTGTGCTGCCCAGCGTCTTCCTCTCCTTGTCTGGCCACATCCCGTGAGCCGTCGGGCAAAGCTGTATGTCATGAATATGGTCGCTCTTGCAGATGGACCAGCTCCTTTCCCACACTTTTTGCAATTACAGAAATGAGTAGTTCTGGAAATTTCTGGCCGGTGAGTGTTGCATCTACTCTGTGTCAAGTGTAATTGCTGGGGACAAAGAGTTAAGGCACGATCCTTGTTCTTAAGAATGTTGCCGAGTAGTGCAGGGGATGTGAGACCGCTGATCCCCACTCTGGGTAGTTATTCCTACTGGAGGTTTTCGGGCACAGACTGGGCGATGCTATCAGGAAGGTGCAGGGGAAATGTCAGGTTACATTTCCTTTGAGGTCCTTTCCAAGGTTCCTGTAGGGATCTTTTTGTTGCCATTGTTAGTTCCCTTTCATCCCGACGTGGATTAAGATCTCTAGCCTAAAATAGAGCTTTGGGATTGGAATAAAATGACCTATTTTGAGAACAATTATAAATAAATTTGTGACTACAGATTTAAAGGACCATAATTATAAGATGTAATGGAAGACAATCTACCTGCACCTATTCAAAGAGATGTGAGATTCACAATCTGACCAGCGTCCTATCTTAGTAGGCAAAGCCTTCCGAACACAAGGCATCATCTGTTTGTCTCTGATCATCTGTCTGTCCAGGCTCAGGGATGCTGTGACCCTTTCGGGCTGTGGAATTTGGGTGCTGGAAATCAGCCTCTCTCTCAGATTTCCTGCCAGAAGCTGGCTCGAACACTGTCTGAACTTGTAGGGATCATCCCATGACTGCTTATATGCAATTCTCCATTAAGATGGTTTCAACTTCATTTTTTCCACATTAGTATGTGAGAAAGCAAAGTTATCAAGTTATGATGGGTTATTTTAGACAGAAGTTGAAAAGTGAGAAGAGGTATGTCTGAAAAACAAAACCTGGTTACCTGGCATTCGGTCAGCCAGGACGTGGTTAATCAGCTGCCTGGCTGGTTTCTATTTCACCAGTAATCTTGGGCACTTCACGATGCTGAATAGCCTTCTGAATCATCAGGAAAATAAATTTGGCTACAAATAGTTTAAATGGCAAGTGGATTTGGTTTTATTCTCATTTATGTAACAATGGCAGTCTGTGTATAGAAACGACCAGGTAACCAGCTATGTTCCAGCTCAGACTCTCGGTTAACCAAATACTCCATGACTCCATCGTGTGGATGGACCAGAAGCAGGAGAAACATCCATGAATGGGGTGAAGCTGTTGGCGTGACGCCCTGTGTAGCCACGAGGAAGAAGAGAGAAGGGCCTTGCTCCGCCTGGTTTGACTCTCGCCCTTCACTGCCATACAGGGAAGAGTTCCTACCCTCACAGGGCTGGTGCTTATCTAAGAGGTTGCCTCCTCTCTCATCCCATGCCTTCCATCTGCATTGTATTTATTGATTGTTTTTAGAGAGAGAAGGAGGAGAAAGAGCCTCGTTGATGTGTTGTTCCACTTCTTTATGCACTCATTGGTTCGTTCTTGCATGTGCCCTGACTGGGGATCGAACCCACAACCCTGGCGTATCAAAACGACACTCTCACCGACCGAGCTACCCAGCCGGGGCTTCCTGTCTGCATCGTGAATGTGCCCGGTGGCATGTGGTTCTCCATCTTTATTTTCTCACGGTGCTAATCATTTTCCTTCATACCTAGCATTTCCCCTACGAACCCAGCAGTTTTTCTCCTTCTCCTATCTCTTACAGGGCTGTCACATCCACTTCTTACAGGTAGTTCTGCCAACACTCCATCCTCTGCCGCCTTTCCTTCCACAAAAACGTCCGCCCTGGTTTCTGTGGCTCCCAGGCCTGAGCCCCGGCCATGCTGTCCACGCTTAAAGATGCACCGTGTGTTCCGGGAGCTCGAACCCCATGCCCACCGGTGTCCTAGTCTGTGTGCCCCTGTCCCGAGGCCACAGCCCCCCATTGAGGGAAGATGCCTGTGTGCCGGTCACCCGGAGAATACACCAGGCCTCCCCTCTCTTCAGACTAGGTTCGTCTACAGTCGTACCCAGGAGACACTGGAATCTCCTCTGAGTGCTTCAGGATAAGTTCAGGTCTGATCGGAAAGCATCCAGTGAACAGACAGTGCGTCTTTACACTGACAACCCACCTCCCTCTCTTTCCGTCACTGTGTGTGCCTAACCACATTTCTGATTTTACGTAGGCATGCATCGACCTGAGCATGCAGCCCACACGGGCGCTTGCCCTGCACCCTGCGTGTCTGTGTTTATGGGGAGGGTGCAGGGTAACACACCACGGGCCGAACCCCTCAAACTGTTCCCACGTTCTTCATGCCTGGCTTCATACGACGCGCTCCATTTCATTTTCTCTCATGTTTTAGTTTCTTCCCAACTCACTCAGCCGTCGTAACCTAGTCAGCCATTCCCTCCCCAGGCTCTCCAGGGGAGCCCTGCCACTGGCACGTCAGTCATTTTAAACTCGGGTCGTTGTCGTTTCTGACAGCACCGCTCTCCGGGGGGCTGGTTAGGGCCGCGTGCCAGCTGTGCCCTCCACATACTGCTGTTAGCCGTGAAGATCGGCTCCAGACCGTCACAGCGTGTTCATATTGGAACCGAGTGGGCAATCTGAACACTCGAATACTTGGGGGGAGGATCGGCCAGGGGCAGTCCCACCCCCTCCTCTAAGCTAGAACCGACATAGAACGCCCTTTGAAGAGCGTTGTGCTGAGGACAACATCCAGGAACTAATGTTTGGAGAATTTCTCATCTCCGGAACTTGTGTCTGACACGGCAGATGGGTCCCCTGAAGGGGCCACAAGAGGTTAGTGACCCAGAGTTATTGGAAATGGGAAAGAAAAAAATATTCTCCGAGGTTTCACGGGTCTGGCGGAGCGTGGTGATGACCGAGTGTGAAAACCTTCGTGTTCCGAGACTTCTGTTGTCACTCTCCGGGTGTTTGCCTCTGAAGCCCTGTCCTGTAGTACGGTGTGTTCACTCGGGGCCGCGCTGAGCGCTGGGCGAGTGGAAGCTTCCACGTCCTCAGAGTGAGTGGGTCCTTGCTGATCGTTCGGGGACGTGGGGACAGTCCAACACAGTAAGCCGCCGATGGTCTCAGACCCCGTTGCTCAGAGGCCACTCCACTCTGACGAAGCAAACCCACCCACCTTGGGTCCTGGGATCCCAACTGTGACCCCACGTCCTTCCCCTGCGTGTGGTGACACGCCCACGCAGTGTGTTTCCATCTTTGTTCTTCGGTTGGAAACTTTGTCATTCCGGGGAGGAAACACACATATTACTACAGGGCTGTGTTTCCCGGTCGCGGTGCTCGTGCAGAACCAGATGGGGCCGGAACGGGACATACAGAGCGGGGAGAAGAGGAAAGGATTTGGGCAAAGCCTTCGCCGCTCTGGCTCCCCCTGGCTGGTAAGCTGCAGCTCCTCCCGACTGATGAGGGGCTGTGCCCTCTTCAGAAGGACTGTCTTCTCCCCCCGCCTGAGAGGCAGCCTGGCTCTCACCTTGTCACTCCGAGGAAACAGCGCAGTTAAGGGCAAACTCAGATCCCAGCTCCACCACCTCTTAGCCTTGGGCCACATAGCTCACCTCAGTTTCCCTATCTCTCAAATGGGGACAATCAAAGCGCCTCCCTGCTAGGGTTGCCACGAGGACTGAACAGTGACTGTAGAAGGTGCTCCAGACAGCGCCTTCCAGACAAGCGTTTGCTGCCGCCATTACTCCCGGCACTCTCCCCACGCCTCACCCGCCGCCGTCTTCCCTTGTGGCAGTGCCCCTGTGCCTTGCTGTCATCTGGGAAGCCACCGCCCACCTGAAGCGGACCCTTCGTCCTGCTCTCTGAACCACTCGTGGGCTCCGTCAGCCAGGAACAGTGACCCCGCCACCCCCGCCCGCTGCATCCAGGGAGGACGTCCTCGGGTCATTTAAGAACAGGGTCGAGAGTTCTCGAGTCAGCAAAGCCCCCCCGTGTGACAGGCTGTTTGTGGGAGCACGTTTCTGACGTTCCCTGTGCTTCTGGTTATGGGTATTCCGGCAGGAGACACAGGCGATGCTGCCTGAGGAGGGAAACGTCCCCTGCGTGGTGGGACGTCGCCCTGGCCCACGCAGTGAACACGAGGGCCGTCCCCCCTCACGCACCTCTTCCGAGAGTGGCGCTGCTCCCTCGTTCATGACCAGCCTTCACCTTGTAGCTTCTTCTGAAAACAGCGCTGTCAGTGATCAGTCCATCGCTGGTCCCCAGCGGCCACTTCTCTCTGCTGACAGGCTGGAAAGGAACGTGCCGGAAGGACTGTCTTCCTGACTCCTGGCAGTGGCTGTGGGTGGCTATTGCACGGAACTGACAGCTTTGGGGAGAGAGGGCAGCCATGGTCTCGTTTCTCACTAGGGGTGCTCCTTCCGTGACCCACATTTCCCCCGGCCTCAGCAGCTTGTGGTTCCTCTGAGAGCACAGTGGTTGAGTTACTTTACATTTTACTGGCTTTTCCTTGGTCTGTGGCATTCCCCCATCTGCTTCAGGGGCAGGGAACATCCTGTCCCCCACCCTCCTCCCCCACCCCTCCAAGTGTCACCCTCCCCCACCCCCCCAGAGGTGCCCTCCCACCCCGGAGGCCGACTCTCACAGCGAACACCGTGGACTATCTTGGCCAGCAGGGAGCCCCCAGGTTCACTTGTGCCGGGTCCTACTTGCCATCCCTTTGCTTCCTCTCTTCTTTTTTAAAAAAAATTTTAAAAGATTATATTTATTTATTTTTAGATAGAGGGAAAGGGACGACGGAGAAAGAGAGGGAAGGAAACATCAATGTGTGGTTGCCTCTCATGCGCCCCCTACTGGGGACCAGGCCTGCAACCCAGGCATGTGTCCTGACAGGGAATCAAACTGGCGACCCTTCCGTCCGTAGGCTGTCGCTCCATTCACTGAGATCCAGCCAAGGCTGAGTCTCTCTTCTGAGGCCCCGGCCTGGCAGCAGCTACTGGGCTCCAATTGCACCCCTGTCACTGCAGGAAGGAAAAGCTCTGCACAGGAGGCGGCGAGGAGTTATAGTCCATTTTACAGATGGAGAAACTGAGGCCTTGGCGAAGTCAGCAGTACCGTGGTTGGCGCTCCAGCCCACGTCTTCTGGGCTTGAACTCCTATGCTCTTCAGCAGTTGCCCCCCCACCCCAGCCCACCCCACCACACCCCACCCGCCCCACCCCCCAGCGTCCCTGTCTGCCCACTGCCGCCGGGGCCCAGGAACCACCCAGAACAGTGCAGCTGCTGCCAGCCTTGGAAGCAGGTGTCCCATTGAGCTATAATTAGGTCCCTTGTTTTTAAAAACTCGTGTGGCTTTAAAACACTCCGTGAAGATAGGATGAAATCAACGATTATGTAAATTTTGATTATGCTAAATTTAATTGCCATCGGCCGCTTTCAGAATGCCAGCTGCCATCAATTGGAGACATTTCTAAAAACCTTAAATTGAGTAATTGAGCAAAAGTAATCAGCATTTGGGGAAAAGGATCTTTTTTTCTTCTGTTTTTACCTCTGTGTGGATTAAGTTTGGATCCTTTTTGCCAGGAGCCCAGTCCTGCCCACCTTCCCTGTGGCGGCCAGGTAGTGATGGAGAGAAGTGTCTAGAGCTTTCCCCAGGGATCTGGGCTTTATTGCCAGTTATGGCTTTTTTTTTTTAATTCAGGAGATGCCATTCTGTGATCATTCAGCTCAGTTGAATGTCCCCGGTGGTGGCTTTTTTATTGAATTCTGCCCTCATGTGACTATCATCATTCCTTATTACTTCTGAAATTGCTCGGTGTTTCTCTCAGGCCACCCCAGGCCCCCGGAAGCCCTCACTGCCGCCCTTTCCCCGCTCCTTGTATCTGTGACTGGCAAGGCCTGGGCCCAACTGAAGGTTGGATTTCGGGGGACACAGAGATGTGTCTGGTTGGGGGCTTGTTGATTTCTAGGAAGAAGGCTCCTAGAGATCCCAAAACTCACCGCTGGCGTCAGTCCACACTCCGCTGGCATTATGCCCAGGCCCAGCTGTCCTGTGGAGATTTGAGCCTTCTCCCATGAAGGTGCAGCTGGGAAGATGGGAGTTCTGCCTTGTCTGTGCCGTTTTGCAGCACTTACAGGAACCTGACTTCTGTGGACCAGACTGGTGAACCTTAGGCAGGTTTCTGCTAAAAGGTCCGGCTCAAAGTGCAATCTGTTTGGAAAACAGATACCACAAGGGGGCAGCAAAGATCTGCAAATAAAAGAGTCCATGAAAGCCTGTTCATGGGACAGCAATGGACTTGTGCCTGCATCTCTACTTTTTGATGGATGTGAAGGAAGGATTACCTCTGTGCTCCCAATTGCTCCGTGGTCTTAGGGACTTGCCAGGGTGCTGAAAAGGCAAGACATCAGGGTTTCTCCGGGTCTGCGCGGCTCCTGCAGCCTATTCTGGCTTGCATGGGCCGTAGCACATTTCACATACTCTCCTTTCTTAGGACAGAGAAGTCCCCACTTCTGAGCAATGTTGTTGGCTGTCAGGAAAACCGTTTACTTTGGTAGCATCTGTGAGTTCATGTGGCTTCTGACCCTGCCACAGCCAACTCACAAAGCCAGTGAGGTGTGAATTCCAAAGGGGAGCATTCCTGGCAGGGAAAGGACATAGGATTCAAAGCTTACTGAGTGCCAAAATGCTGACAGCCGTGTGCCATGGCCAGGCCTGCTCACGTGGGCCTTTCTCGGAGGTGGACCGATGCGTGTGGTCAGGGAGAGAAAGACCGTCTTTTGCAGACGGGAAAACTTAGAAAGGGCGCTCTCGTCCCGGCATCCTCACATAAGTCTGGACTCTCGGCAACCAGGCAGAACTAAGAGCAGCAGCCTGCCCTGGACCCGTGTAGCAGGTGAGACTGGCCACACTACTGCGGCCTGGTGACGACCGTCAGCCAGCCTGGGAAGACATGTGTCAACACTCGCCGGACACCTCTGGGAGGTGGGAAAAGCTAGGCTGGTTGAAGAGCAACCCAGCAGAACAGTCGAGGTGTATAGTCCTCGGTCTGAGGAGAACCGAGCCCTCTGCTTTCCACTGTGCGCAAAGCACTGCGGCCCAGGTCCCACGTTTGTCCTCTTGGAGTGCGGCTCAGTCGCCATGACAACAGAGGCCCGCTGGCTTCCTGTGAATTCGTTTCCACGTTGGCAACATCGTAAGTGGATGTGTCCATAAAAATATTTCTCATTAAGAAATGACTTAATGTGGTTTCCCGGAAATTTCTGCTCCACGAAGCACTTCACTCCCCATGCTGTCTGGCCTCGAGGCAGCTTTGGCCAGTACTAGTCAGCCTGTCCAGCACGGTGGAGCAGACCAAACAGTAATTTAGTTCAAGTGCATCTGAGGTTCTTAATTCGTGCTGTTCTGGTAAGTTAGCAATGCAATACAGAGGTTCTGTGTAAATCTAACTGCAAATGAGGACGGACAGTTTGCGAACCTGCATCATCTCGGCAAACTGGAGCCCGCCGGCCACATGCTGCCTGTTTCCTAAGGGGAGGCGGTGTTAGCGCACAGCCACCCACCCACTTGCTCACTCGGGTGGCTTTCCCACCGCACCAGCAGGGCTGGGTCGTTAGCTACAACCGAGACAGTGCTTGGCTTGCAAACCCCGAGATGCAATTATTTGACTCCTTCCATTTTCCTACCTTCTATATAGGAGAATGAGCCCTGAATTCAAAGAACAGAGTTCTGGATTCAGAGCCCAGGGAGGAAAATCGATTTAGACACATCACTTAGCCTCCCACCCCCAGGCCTCCGTCTCTGCTTCTGGAACGTGGGGGGCCTTGATTAGCTTACCTCCAACTTCCTTTCAAACCCTAAAGGCTCGTCCCCGTTGTGCGGTTGGTTAGAGGTTACATCCCGGGTGGAGCCGCCCTTGGCACAGGGGAGTGGCCCTCTGTGGGAGGACCCAGGGCCCTGTTTCAAGGACCAATATAGAGGAAATGGCATCCTTGTCATCCCCGCCACTCCCCACCCCAGCACTGCCCTGACCCCGTGCAGTGGCAGGTGGTGGCGTCAGTTGTAGGCCTGTGTCCTCACCTGTACCCAAGCAGGTCCGACCTCCCCGAGGACCCGTCTGTGGCTGACGGCCGCTGGTTCCGAGGCTGCCCCTGTGGTCACCAGCGGGAGAACGAGTGACACACACCTGTGATGTGCTGCTCACCTCTGAACCCCACCCCAGAGAAAACACAGGTGCCGACAGTCGCTACCTGGCCCCGTGCCTCCAGATTAGAGCTGCAGATCGGACTGCCGAGTCTGACAAAGAAGTAGTAAAGGGAATCCCGATCGTGACGTTGGATACGAGGCCTAAAAGAAGCCGGGACGCTGCCATCAGGAGTGGGGAGGCCTCTTCCGGTCCCCCCTTTTCTTTGACTTTGCGTGGTCAGGTCGAACTGTCTGGCTTCCCCCATCGTCTCTGCAGCGCCTGCCCTTCTGGCCCCAGAAATCCCACATCAGGAAGTCCACCCTGGGGAGATCAGGGATGCGCAGAGAGACTGGATGCAGAACGGTTTGTCTGCACGTGACTGGATGCAGGGAAAACTGGGAGCAGCCCAGATGTCCAGCAGCGGGGAGCCCACCGCGGGGCAGTGTGCGGCCGCCGCAGTCCCGTGGTACAGGGGTACTTACGGAAAGTTCACATCGTCCGAAGGGGTGAAGCGGGCTACAACAGTGTAATTCTATGTCAGAGAAGAAAACGTGAAAGAAGAACTAGAGCATCCAACAGCCCTGACCAGTGTGGCTCGGTTGGTTGAGCATCGTCCCGCAAAGCGAAGGACACATGCCTGGGTTGCCGGTTCAGTCCCCAGTCGGGGAACATGGAAGAGGCAATGATCCATGCTTCTCTCTCACATCGATGGGTTTTTTCTCTCTCTCCCTCCCTTCCTCTCTCTAAAAATAAATAAAATCTTTGAAAAAAATATCCAAAATATTAACAATGTTATCTCTAGGTGATAAAATTACAGCTATTTTTACTTGTCCATGCCCGTTAAATTTTCTAAAATGAACATTATTTGTATGACAAGCAGCACTGTGGTAAAAATTTCATAAAAGCAATCATGCTGCCCTTTAAAACATTTTATATTACAAGGAACTGCCTTCCCCACATGCACATTCATGCGTTCATAACAGTGTTGGAGAGCCACCATGCCCCAGGCTCGCTCCTGGGCGCTGGCGGGCCATCAGCGACCAGAACAGATGAGGCTCCCGCGCTCGGTCCAGTGGAGGGAGAAAGAGAAGCGCATGGCGGGTGGTGAGGGGGCGTGAGGGAGAACTGGCCGCAGAAAGGGACGGCAGGGTGCCGGGTTGGACAGGGCTGGCGGGGAGCAGAGAGGGCCTGTGTCTGGGTGTGCTGGAGGCAGCAGAAAGTGCGAAGGCCTTCCGGCGAGAAGCCTGCCTGGCGTGTCTCAGAAGATGAAAAATTGGCCAGAGAACAGCGGGCATTTTATTTACCCGGCTGTGCTCCCCAGGAGGCTGTGACGGCCATTTAGTAGCATCATCTTAACCCGTTGCCTGGTGACAGAGGGGCAGGTAATCAGTGTCGTGACTCAGCTTGTTAGAAATACGCAGGCTTACTCTGCTAATGGGGTCATTGAAACACCTTCCTGGTTTTCTTGTGGTTGTCGTCTCCAGAAACCATGTGATTTCTCCTAACTAATGTCACTGTGGGTGCAGGTGTATACCTGCACGTAGCTACCCCAGGGGTAAGGCGCTGTGCTGAGGTCCTTGGTTATTTATGGCATGGCTGTGTCTTACCCAAGGAGCAGCATGGAAACACGCTCCGTGTTACATGGCCAGGGTCGTTCAGCTAAGCCCTGAACACAGAGCATTTTCACCTTAAGGAGAAAAAGTCCAGAAGAAATCCACAGTATTCATCTGCTGTTACGGTTGCTCACTGCTGGCCATCTGCCCTCAGAGTCTTAGAAGTGGAAAGAAGCTTCCATTGTTTCGGGCTCATCGCTCTACAATTTGCAAACATCTTTGATACACATATATTCTTCAAAGCTGTACTTTCTGTTAGACAAGGAGATACAGTATTGCCAAAGAAACTTTCTCAAAATAGGTATGAATGGACACAGTTATAGTGGAATGGAGGTAAACAGTACAGCATTCTTCCAAGGGCTGCCCAAAGGTTCGGTGATTACAGGACAGGTCCCCTGGAGACTTGCAATGACTACTAGTCTCTGCCTTCCTACTGTGGACGCATCTCTGGGCTTAGGTTCCTGCTGAAGACAAGTCAACACTTCTTAGAAGAATTGCTAGGCAGGGTGCTGTTGTATCAGGAGGCTGGTGACTTACGACTCTGCACTTTCCCTGCGTCTTTATTCTGTCTTCCCATATCCCGGAGCTAACATGTAATCATTATGCAAAATCTAAACATTGCAGAGTATCTGCGGTATTAAGTTAAGCCATTTGGAATTGCCATTCATGTAGGTCAGATTGTCACATCTCAGCTATTGCAAATAAATGGTCCAGCCTAGCAGAAAATCAAGATCTCCTGCAATCCGATCCTCACAGCTATGCAGCGTGGTCCTCTGGTGCATCTACCACTCAGCTGTAACTGGAAAAGCCCCCTAGCAGCGCGCCAAACGTGGGGCCTCTCACAGTTCACACAGACAGCGCCCCGGACACAGGAGTTACATACACCTGCACGCCAGGACCCAGCCCCCGAGATCTGGGCTTGCGCTACTGGGGTTCACTGCGTGCTGCGCTTTACGGAGACGCCACCATCGGGGTCCTTTAAGTAGAGAACACCTTCAGTGACTGCACACCGTTGTGGCTTTTCAAGGATGTGTCTTGTGTACAGTGAGACGCGTGTTGATTATTAGTAAGCGTTCCAATGAGGGGAGAACGCTGCTCATTCGCACACCCTGCAAATCCCGTCGGCAGCACGATGCCAGACGGGGCCTGGTGCTGACGAGCCATCTTTCAAGGAACCTCAAAGTCTGAGTTGTTTGGTCATAGCCAATAGGCCATGCTGAGTTTTTGTCTGATTTTTTAAAAAAGCATGCTAAATCTTCAGCATGTGAAGTCATTTTATTCCATTTTACAACACCGTTTTTAGTTTCTCTTTAAAAGGTTTCTGTGCCATTTTAATAAGCCAGGGTCTGCCCCTGCACAGTCCTCGCCCTGGGGGACTACAGAAGATGCTCTGAAATCAGGGTGAGCCATGGGAGTCGAGGCCCGTTCCCACCCCCGCCCCTGCGGTGTGTGTGGTAAGGTCGGAACTCAAACCCCGAGCTCCGGCCGCTGCCCCCTAAAGCAGTTAACAGACACCGTCGGAGCTAAGAGGGCACCCCCGCTGTGCCCCTGTGAGCAGAGGGGTGCAGGAGGGCTTCGTGGGAGGGTGACAGCGCAGCAGGCTGGGATCCCCGCCCCATCGGCTGCTGCCCCGAGCCTGGTGCTCCATCAGCTGTCCTTACGTGAGTGTCGAAGACCGTGAGGTGGGACTCCAGGTTCGGGATTGATCAGCAGGAGCGTTACCGGAGGACTGCTGTGCACTGTAGGTCCCCAGCCCCAGCTGATGTTCTGTCCGTCTTCCAGAGACATCCTGTCCTCCCTTCTCCGTGGTCCGGACCCCGGGTTGTGCAGCTCAGGGTTTGCACTGCTTTAGTGAAGCGTGTCAGCAGGCTTATTTTTATTCCGACGCCTGCGTGGGTTCCCGGGAACCTCTGTGGTTCCGCCGTCGGCTTCAGCTCGGTTCCTCCCACGTGCTGATTTTATTTGCACTCTGGGTGAAGTCCGAATTACATCCAGGACCGCCAGAGTTAGGTGAGCAACATGCAAGCCAGGAAGAGCGGTGTCTCTGCCCACAGGGAGACCAGTTGCCAAACAGCTCATTGAAACACTTGAAGAAAGAAATGGTCGGCTCAGAGGCTCCCTGCCGCTGTCAGTCAGAGATCGCGGCTGGGCCGGGGGCAGGCAGGACTTCCCCTCTGAGGAGGGTCCCTGCAGAGAAACCCTTCCAGGGCCTGGCCTCGCGTGAGCCCCCTGGGGAGGGTCGCTGCGTGGCCGACCTCCCTCCCTCCGCCCGGCTGTGGCTGTCCCAGGACGACCAGGGATTGCTGTGGGAAGGAGATGGGCTCTCGTGTGACCACCCGAACGCAGGGCGGGGGGGCCGGTCTCTGAAAGGACCCACCTAGTGGCGACTGCTTGTCTGACCAGTGCTGGCTACAAGTTCACTGTACTGTTTATGATTTGGCCTCTGAAATTCTGCCAGTCCTAGTGTTTAATGAAGTCATATGTTTTGGAATGAATGAGTGAATGAGATATTCAGTGAGTGTGTAACTACATACCCGGTGAAGTGCTGGGTCTAAAGATACAAAGATGAGTGAGGCGGCCCCTACTGTCCGGGACCAGAAGGCAGATCAGTAAGTCCGGGAAGAAGGTATGTTCTGCCCCAAGGACTGAGAAGCCTTCCCATGTGCGACTGTGGGAGAACTGCCCCTCCCATTGGCAGGGGGCTGCACAGGGACCCCGAGCCGCTCTGCCCCTCTGTCCTGTGAGCAGGAGTCTTCTCTGTGGCTGTTCCTCCCCAGACTCACAGGTTCATCCACAGCAGTTTAAGGTCGCATTGCAGTGGGTCCAGAAGTACCCAAATGCAAAAGTGTTTTTTTGCATTTACATCCCTTTAGCCTGACTGTGGGGAATACCCTGTACCTATCATTATACTAAGGTCATAGCACAAAACCCACAGAGTTCCTGGGTTACGGTCCCCGTGCAGGCAATAGGTGCCTGGGTGGAGAAGCCTGTCCCTGTTCTAGAGGCCACCACGCACATCAGCCCGCGGTCCCTCATATGCGGCCTGCAGCAGTGAGGTGTGCTGAGGGCGCCATCGCTGTTCAGGATTGCCGATGGGTAGGGGACACGTGGTCCCGGCCACGGTCAGCTGCACAGGTGAACACGCGGCAGCTGCTCCCAGCGCCCCAGAGCCACGGGCCCCTCGTGTTTGGGTTTTTCCGGATGTTGCTGGGGAGTTCCCGATATCATCAAAGTAACCTCTCTGTGCCTCTCTCTGATAACTTTTTCTCTTTATAAATCACAAGAGCAGAGTAGAGTGGCTTAGTCAGTATCCTCACCTCACACTTGGATTTCCCGATTACTTATTTAAAGTTAGATGCAAACCAGAAAGTTTCTCAACTTGGAATCCTTCCCAGGGCGGCTCTTTGGAGGACAGAGGCTAGTCCTGAAGTTGAGGGAGGATCCAATGGACCCCAAGTCCTGGTTTTTTCTCGCAAGTCTGTCTGGAGATTCCTCCCATCCTCTGTCGAAGGGGAGGCCAGTTTACCTGTCACTGCAGTTCAGGCTTCGCCTTGACCGAGCATCGGTGTCCCCAGTGGCCCCTAATGCCCATGGTTCCCTCCGTGCACTGCCAATGGGGTACAGTCCAACTGTATTTAATACTTTCGGCCTCAAGGCAGAGAAGTTGGGGCCATCTTTCCCCCATGTTTGGATGTCTCTGCTTAGCTGGGTGTGTGCACATCACCCACGCACAGCTCAAGCTGTGAGGTTTGACCCCCTACAGACCAGTTGTTTTTATCGGAGAAAAGCATGGCCGCATAGCACAGCCTCTGACGGACACAGCACAGCTTCATTTCTTTATCCATTCAACCGAAATGCTGAGTGCGCACCTGTGCCAACTGCTGTGTTAGGGCTGGGGATGCAGAGACGGCGATGGGGGCCCAGCATCTTAAGCAGAGCCTGGCAGGAAGCAGCTCGCTCGTCCCCCACCCCACCCCAACCCCCGAGTGCTAAGAACTGACGTTGCCAGTGCTTTGGTTGTCGAATGAGGCCTCATGAGCACCTTCTTTGCCTCCTACGCCGTGTTCGTGGTGACCATGTTGATTTCAGGGCTGCCCTGGCTCCTGCCCCGAAGCTCAGCTGCGCTCGGTTGCATCTGCTGCATCGGGGAGGGGTGCACCCTCTCGCTGAGAATGCGTTCAGAGCTCGAGTCTTGGCCCTGCGGCCCAGGGCTGTGGCTGCGGAGGTTCAGCCAGGCCCCGGACCCTGGCCTTTGCAGCCGCTGACACGTCCAGCAACTGGCTCCCTCGCTGTCAGGCAGACTTCAAACTGCAGACTCTGGGGGGGCTTCTCCACCCCCTCGGGGCTCCTCCACGTTCTCCACAGGCTCCTTTGCTGGCAGTTGAGATGCGCCCCTGTAATCCCAGTTGCCTCTCCCGTTCTGCTGAGCCTCTTGTGCTTCACCTTTAACATGAGACTGACTCCCCCGTGATGAGGGTGGGGTCTCTCCCGGGTCTTTGTGTGGCCCGGGTCTAATTTACAGAAACTCCTTTCGGTGATTCACTTCACTGACCATGTACTCTTCAGGCTCCAAGGGGGAGTGTGTTCCAGGGTGTGAAACCAGATTCTCAGCGTATCACTGTTTCTTCTCATGACTTAAGAAAAAAACAACACTCTGTTCTTCTTACCTTGCCTTTTAAAGTAGCAATAAATCATCCCCACAGCTTGCCACTTAAGAAGCTCCTCTCCTGAGGACACAGTCCTCCCTTCTTGCAGGGGTACAAGTTTCTGTTCTGCAGATGAATCTTAAATTGGAAAATCTACGAATAAGAAAAACATCAGCACGCAGTTTCCTCTTTTACGATGTTGACTGTTGGCCAGCCCTGGCTCCCTGAGAAATTAACGTTTACATCCCAGAACGAGAATCAGCCTGCCCTTGCCGGGGTCCCGTGACTGGATTCTCGATTAGCTATTTAAAGAGTTGTCTCTTCATAGGTAAGGGCAATGTTTTGGCGCTTTGCAAACGCTGCCCCGGGGGGAGTATAACCACTGAGTATGAACAGCTGTGTCATCTCGGGCTCTCTTCTCACCTCATGCCACCGCCCACCTCCCAGCTGGCATCAAACTCAGTTACAGCGTTTTCTATCGATCGTTCCCCTGGGGAAAAAATGACTGATTGTTTTCACCTGTCTGTTTGCTGTCTAGAAAGCCAAGCTTGGTCCCGCCAAGAAAGTGATCAGTCCTTCAGAAGACAGGCGATTTTCCAACAACCTGGACAGAGTGAAACTCACTGACTTCAATTTCCTCATGGTGCTGGGGAAGGGGAGTTTTGGAAAGGTAAGGAGGGCAGTGGCCTGTGACATGGCCAGGCTTCTGTACGGCGTGCTGGGATCCTCCTGTTCTTTCTTACGTTTCCAGAGCTGCCCTTCAGGTTGCCCTGCTCTCTGCACATGTTTCTTATTTCATCAAAAATAACTGTGTCCAAAAAGCTCCAGAGGGGTCGCTGTGCCTCCATGTCAGTGCTCAGGAGGACAGCATGGTTGCTCCGCAGGGTTGGCTGAATGCATGATTTTCACAACTAAAAATTGAATGTCGACTTGTAGTAAGCAAATGTAATAATCACGAGAGAGTAAACTGGGTTTCTTCAGCCTTTATGTCCACATTTGGCTTTTCTGGCCCCAAATCTCACCATAAATCCAGGAACTGATTTCTGTCCTGCCTGTCTCTTTGTGGTAGTACCTGACTGGTCAGAAGCGTACAAAGATCAGTTACTTTTTTGCCATAAGGATGCCCATGAAAAAATGCTAATTCAACCCTAACTCTATAATGTTGCATATTCCTATTAGCAGCCACAATAGCGCCACCGTGTGGCAACAGCCTGCATAGTGTGCAGATCCTGCCGCCTTAAAAATTACACAACACAGGAGGAATTTAATGTGCAGTGACCTGCAGTATCTCACAGTCTGCGCATGATGTGGAACTTTATGACTGTTTTTATACCACACGTTTCCACATTTGCCTGCACTCTCTGAACTGTCACCTGACGAATGCCTAGCCGTTCTCATCTGTTCCCAGGTGATGCTGGCTGACAGAAAGGGAACAGAAGAACTCTATGCCATCAAAATCCTGAAGAAGGACGTAGTGATTCAAGACGACGACGTGGAGTGCACCATGGTGGAAAAACGAGTCCTGGCCCTGCTTGACAAGCCCCCGTTCCTGACGCAGCTGCACTCCTGCTTCCAGACAGTGGTAAGGACCCGGGCTCACAGCTGTGGCTCGGCACAGTGCACCCACAGGGCTCCCTGAGCCTCGGTGCCCTTGGCACCCCAGTCAACTTCATTCCCGCAGAGAAGGGTGGAGAAAGGTGTCGTCTGGGGACCGCTTGGCCCTGGAGTCTTCTCTGCCACACAGAGGCGACTGGAAACAACCTCTCAGTCAAGTGCCACTGGTAAATTTGGAGATCCCCCTCCCTGGGATGTGCCCTACTTAGAGACTTGGCATTAATTCCATTTAACTCAGCAAACATTTTATCAAAGGCTTTCCTCGTGCCAGGCAATGTGCTAGGACTCAGAGACACAAAATAAAATAACTCTCGGTGCCGGCTGTGTGCAGGCCAGCTCGCCAGCTGCCAAGCACTGCACTGGGACACGAGGAGACTCGGTTTCGTGAAAGAGTGTGTTCTTTTTCATTGCACACAGCAGGGGTTGGCAATCTGGCCTGTTTAGCACAGCCCATGAGCTCTAAAGTTTAAAAAATAATAAAAACCCTATTTCATGGGAAAAGCAGGTGAAATTCAAATCTCAGAGCCCCAAACAGTTCTGTTGGAACACAGCCATGCTCAGTCACTTACCTGTCGTTGACAGCTGCATCCCTGCCACCAAGGCAGAGTTGAGTACTTGCAACACACACACAAAGCCTAAAATATTGCCTGTCTGGCCCTTTAAGGGAAAAGTTTCCGGCCCTGTCATATGGCAGAGCTATGCAGAGGATGAAGAAAGCTCCAGAGCACTAATCAGCCTGGTGGGGCCAGGGCCCTGGCTTGGTGCTTGCACTCGGCCTGCAAGAAATGTAAAGGCCGAGACGGCGCCGAGGTGAGGCATCCCCAGAAATGGACTGTCCAGCCCTCAGCCGCTGTCCTTGTAACATATGACTCAATAATCAGTAGTTGTAACTGTTACTATTGTGATTATTACTATCTTCATCTTCCCGTTGTCCAGAAATTAACTTTCCAATTTCTCTGTCCCTTTAAAATCTGTTGGGAGGTGGCCCTCAACGCTCTCGGATTTTAGAATCTGAAAATGGCAGGGCAGCCACACAGTCTCAGCATGGGGCTGCAGAGCCAGGCACAGGCCACTGCGTGTCAGCCGAGCGCCGGTGGCCTGCCGCTCCCTGCTCCCAGCGGCTCCTAAGTAGCACCAGCGAGAGAGGAGCAGTGTGCTGAGAGAGCTGTGCCTTGAATCCCAGCCCAGATCCCGTAACCCTGGTTACACTGATTATGTTCCAGAAAGCTACAAAGCAGAGAAATAACAATGGAATTAAAGTTCATAACAGGAAAGCTAGACACTGAGGCTCCCGAGCCCTTTCCTGCCTGTTAGCTGCAGCCCGTCGTTGCTGTCCTCCCTGAGCAGCACTTTCAGGCGTAATAACCTCCGTGATGTTTTCTAGAAGCGAGCAGAGGTCGGCACCTGTTACCTGGATGCGCTGTGCTGCTACTTATTTCGCTGTTAAACCCCCTCTGTCTCCACCTGTCCCAGTATAATGTCCTCATAAATATGCACATTTACGGTTCTATGAGGTATGCCCTTCGTGGGGCCAGCACTTAGCATAGCAACGACATAGGACGTCCAGAACCACATTTGGGCCCCTTGTGGATGCAGAATAACGTTTGATTAGCCTCTCCATCGACTGTCCCCTCCCCCGCAGTGAATGTCACTGAGCCCTAAGGTTGTTTTCAGAAGCATCCAGTTAAACACGTTACTGCATCACTGGCACAGGCCTCCTAGACATCGCGAACAAGAAACACTCGTTAAAATTAAATAATTGGCCCATGTGGATTCTTCACATCATCCCTGACTTAGACGTGTGTTAAGCATGTAGGAGAACAGGGAAGACCCTCTGAGGCAGGGAGAGGGGCAGACCTGGGACACACACGTGGAGGGGCTGCACTGCGCTTCTCTGTGCGCGCGCCCCACGTTTCACCAATGTGGGAGCAGACCCGGGTCTGGGAGAGCGAGGGGCGCCGCCCTGCCCCGCCCGCGGAGCAGCGCAGCTCACGTGTCGCCCCCTGGCCCGCAGGACCGGCTGTACTTCGTCATGGAATACGTCAACGGCGGGGACCTCATGTACCACATTCAGCAAGTAGGAAAATTCAAGGAGCCACAGGCAGTGTGAGTATGCGTTCAAGTCCCTTCGCTCAGACACGCAGCAGCCGGCGGGGAGCTTCTGCTGGGCGAAGGGCGCGGGGGCTCAGCGCACTTGCGGTGGGGCGCAGTGCCCTGCGGTGGGGGTGGGGGCAGATTTATAGCCGCTTCCATCTCGGTGTGCAAGCCTCGGGAGAGGTTCAGCCCACGTCTGGTAAACCGGAAAGGGACTCAGCCAGCCACGTGTTTATTGCGTGTGAAAGGACTGGGCGCCCGGGCCCTTGGGGAGCCCACCGTCTGCCCTGGAGTGGGAAAGGTCTCCGGACAACAGTGGTGCATTGCCACAGCTTGAGAGGTGATACAGGACACCACTCAGAGCCCCAAAGAGGGTGGGGGAGGGAAGACCGCCCTCGGGGAACGCCCATCGCAGAAGCTCGGGGAGATGGAGCAAGATGTGGAGGGCAGTGGAGTAGGGGCGCTGGGTGACAAGCCTCGCAGGTGTCCTGCTGAGAAGCAGTAAGGCTGGATGGGGCATCTGTGAGGCCTGACAGCACCAGGCTAAGTTTTCACGCAGCCCTCTGGCCAAGAGGCGAAGGAGGGACAGGAGGGAGTGTGTGGCTGGTGAAAAATCAAGGGACAGGAGAAGGGGCGGAGCTGTAGGAGTCAGTGTTTTTGAGGGTCCTTCTGGAGGAAGAAAATCAGAACTCAGAGATGGGAGGTGAGAAGAGAGGAACCTCTTCAGGTGCCGCCCCACGGAGCATCTGGGGCAGCCACCACGGAGAAGGCGTTTTGGGGGGAGAATCGGGAGCTTTGTTTGAAGGTTGCATTGGGATGCGCCTTGGATGCTGGGATGTGAGTCAGTAACACAAGAGACAGAGCCAGGCTCTGGGGACCTGGGGACCTGGGGACCTGAAAAACCATCCCATTTTCAAGGGCCAGGAAGCCCCCGGAAACTCCACAGGAGCCAATCTAAACAAATAGCGATTTCGCTTCCTCCAGGAGATGCGCAGTGGCGTGCGCGCTGAGTCAGGTGTGCAGGTGCTGGGCCCGGCCCGCGGCCGTGGGAATGCCACAGCAGTGCCGAGGGCCCGTCCTGTGGGAGGGTGGCCGGAGGCCGGTGAGAGTTCTTTGGTAGTGAGTCTAAAAAATGTGAAGGCAGGTTTTTCTGTCTCTCTCCTTTCCAGTTTCCAGAAACGCCTGCCCTCATCCCGGGTCTTATGTCGATAGTGAGAGGGTGTTAAGGTGCTCAGGTTGCCATATGAAGCTGGGGGCGCAGAGCTAAAGACCAAGCGGCAGAATGACCTCCTCGTGGTTTAAATAACATAGAGGGCAGTCCCCTTTCATTGTATTGGTGTGGCCAGAAAGGTATTATTTTTTAAAAGAGGAAAGCATGGGAAATAATGTAAAAGTCACCTATTATCCCACCTCTTTTTCCTCTCCGATCTGTTCGCCTCCCACCAGCCCTCAGAGGAGGTGCCTGCTCCCCCCTAAGAGCCTGGTCCTTGTGGTCAGGGGTTTCTCTGCCCATGCAGACAGAAACTTGAGCTTCTGCTAAACCCCCTGGGTGTGATGTTCACGCCTGCAGTTTTTCGGCATCTCAGACTTCAAAGACTCCTAAATACGATACAAATTTTGAAACATCCTTCAGCATTTATACTGAGTTTCAGATAATAACCTATGAGCAATTTTGAAATAATGACAGTAACTGCTTTTTATTATGAATTATTCAAAACGGTAAACTCAGGTATGAATCACGGTGTCCCATTTATCCTGGCGCTCGGGGTCGGGGTGGGGGTGAGGAATCCAGCTGAAGAGTTCACCGCACACGATACTCTGCCTTCCAGGGAATAATTGTGAGTGCAGACACCGATGCATTCTGCTGTGAGTGCAAAGATGGAAATGCATTCTGCCATAGTCCTAACAGGAAGGCATCTAATATACGCTGTTCATAAGATTGTATTAGGAATTTCTCTTAAGCAGTAAGTTACCTGCGCACCTGCCCCAGACAAGAAGTGCTTGTTTCTGGGCAGGAAATAAATTCATCTGGTTGATTTTACCAGCTGCGTCGTTTGTAGAAGTTGTAGTAATGCCAATGGCAGAGGGAAGGGTGAAGGGTTGGAAGAACAAGCGAGGGGCGATGCTGACCCCTGAGGGTCCCAGGTGTTGCATTGTTTTACCTCTTTGACACCTGAACTCCGGGGGGTGGGGGTCACAAAGTGTCCAGGAGTCCGACGAGGCCTGACGAGCTTTTTCTCTTGCAGATTCTATGCAGCAGAGATTTCCATTGGATTGTTCTTTCTTCATAAAAAAGGAATCATTTACAGGTGCGTGGCGAAGCTCCCCCACCACCCGTGCAGTGGAGCGTGGGCTGGACCCCTGGGTCTCCGTGAGCACGTGATTCTGTGATGGGGACGCCAGGTGTGGGGTCGGTAACCCCCAAGGCAGCAGAGACCTGCTGGGACCCTCGGGGAAACCAGAACCACCTTCTGATCTCTGGCCTCAAAAGAGTCCTCTCGTTTCTGGTTCCCACAAGAAAACACGCTTTTCTCTCCACTGACAGCTCTCTCTCCACCTTTACTTGGAAGGGAGTTCGGGCAGCAACACGGAGCCTGAATTTCTGAGAGATGCTTTGCTCAATAAGCACCGGGGCACTGGGGAGAGAGAGGCAAGGGGAAAACTGGACTATATTCTTCTGGTTGTCAGCCCTAGTGAAAGTCTGGTGCCAGAGAAAGAGGAACATCCCCCAGTATTAAGTGGAAAGTGACAAAAAGGACAGATGGCACTGGGCAGAAGAGAAGGGCCACGTGTGTGGCCCAGACCTGCTAAACCAGAATCTCTGGTGATTCGCTTGTGCAGCCGTGGTTGGGAATTGCTGGTTCAGCCATCTAGTCTTCCCTTCAGCATGCATCTGGGCAGTGACTCCTGTATCCCTAAGTGCCCATTAGGCTCTAGAGGTTAGTAATAATAATTCCTGGTCCCGACTCTCCTGGGACTTGTAGTGGAGATGGCAGCTAGTCAACCATCCCACATCTCACCCGCTCCAGAGCAAGCCACGCCCCACTGTGGGCGGGGCCCTGACGCCTTGCTGCTTCCTTGCAGGGACTTGAAGTTAGACAACGTCATGCTGGACTCCGAAGGACACATCAAGATCGCTGACTTCGGGATGTGCAAGGAGCACATGATGGATGGGGTCACGACCAGGACCTTCTGTGGGACCCCAGATTACATCGCCCCAGAGGTAGGGCCCCATTCTCCTTGTTTTCCAGACCAGCGCCTTGAAAATTCCCTGCCAGCTCCTTCATGGGGTGGGGAGTCATTGGCGAGTCACTGGGTGGGGCCGTGACAGCAGAACAGACCAAAGCAGACTAAACAGAGAAAAACAGGGAAAAACAAATGTGCCCCTCGTGACACCTAGGGTGTCTCAGTTTTTGGAAGTTTTGTTTTCCTCGTGTGCACACGGCGGCCGGCTGTCTGGAACAGTGTGTCTCCCGCGTGGTCGCGTCAGAACAGCTGAAGACATGCCGCTGGGCGGGGAAGTGGGTTCTTGCTTGTGAAAATGTTCTTCGCAGGAAAACTGGGTCAGAAGCTGGTTCCAGTGATGACTCTTTAGCAAAGTCAGAGCGATTCGTGCCCTGAATGATGCGTTGGCCTTGACCACGGTGTCTGTCCTGGGAAGAACGTATCCAAGTGGTTATGAGCACAGTGGTTCTGAGATTTGCATGTTGACAGCGAGGCTGTACTGCTTGGCCTTTGTTGTAATGTGGCTTCGGTGACTGGCTTCCTATTTGATGAAGCTTCCTCCATGCCAGCGACAGAAGGGGCCACACCCAGGGTCACTGCGCGGCCAGCTTTCTCCCCACCCAGCCCTGCGGACGAAACAGTCTTTTCCCAGCTGGGCACCAGTGTAATGGACTCAAAGTTAGGCCATCCTTCAGCCCTTTACAGAGCCCCCACGTTAGCTGTCGGCAGCTTTTTGGTATTTATTTAGCATGCTGCCCCCTCCCAGAGGCAGCCGGTACACTGGAAAACGTACCAACGAGCTTAGAACTCGATCAATGTGAGCTTCAGTCCTGACTCTGTTACTGGCAGGCAGGGGAACTCAGGCAAGCTGCTCACCCTCTCTGAACCCGCGGGCCCCTGCAGCGGCACGTCGGGGTGGTGGTACGCTCCGCTCCGAGTGGAACTGCTGGGAGGAGTCAAGTGCTGACACAATGTTCGGCACCTAGGAAACCCTCAGTAGTAGCCACTGTTCCAAATGGGAAACTAACTTGTATTCCTTTGTTAAGATCTTTTTGTTTGTTATATTCCTAGGTCATGTGGAAACAGACCATTTACTTAGAAACTTAAATTCTGAATTACATGGCCAAAGGTATTGTCTTATCTTGATATGTAATTTGTTGAGGTTTCCCCCCAAAAAGAATTCACACGGTAGTATCTCCAGGAGTAACATGAGCCTAAACAGTCCTATTTTCAAGCGTGAATGGGAGACCTTACGGCAGAAACGACTCCCGCCCCCACCAGTGCAGTGTGTCTCATGATGCTGTCCACTGGCCGGCAAGGACTCAGCAGGCTGTGATTGTGAGCTCTGCCAGCTCCGGTCACACCAGTGGGTGCTATAAAAGCTTGGGGACAGGGAATAGCAGCATTTTCAGGACTACAGGTGGCTTTGAACTTCATTAAGACAGGTCTCAGCTGCTCAGATAGCGTCCTGCACTCACTGACACCTCAGCCATCTGGCCTCTCCAGGGATGGCAGTGTTCCACAGGGGTGGAATTTTGCAAATAAGTGAAGCTCATTGCCTTTTTTTAAACATGTTCCTCACTGTATTGGTTTCCTATTGCTGCTGTAACAAATAAGCACAGGCTTAGTGGGTGAAAACAATACAAACATATTCTCTTACGGCTCCTTAGGCCAGAAGTCCAAAATCAGTCTCACAGGGTTAAAGTCACGTTGCAGGCAGAGCTGCCCTCCCTCGCGAAGCTCTGGGGTGACCACGGCCTGGCCTTTCCCGGCCCCTGGGAGCTATCTGCAGTCCTGCACTGGAGGTGCCTTCCTCTGTCCCCTGTGCCCAAAGCGTAGTGTCTTCCAATCTCTGTCTTTTCTCACTCAAGCCTCCCTCTCCTAAGGACCCTGTGATGACATGGGGCCCGCCCACATTACCCAGGATCCCCTCCTCATCTCAAAATCCTTGACTTAGTCACATCTGCAAAAGCCCCTTTTATGGAGAGAAGTGAACAGAGCCACAGCTTGTGAGGACAAGGGTGTACACACACACCTTTGTACTGGACTCATGACGGCATCTAACTGTACTTGATAACCTCCCACTGCCTTCCAAAGCGCACCTCAACCTACTTGTGATGTATCTTGGATCTCGGTTAACTCGGGGCCTTTTTTATTTTTTTGTTTGGACGCAGTTGTGTGTGTGTTGGTTTCATTCTCTGCAACTTGACCATGTGTGTAGGTTCACACCCCCAACAGCCCAGGGAAGACGAGTTCAGTTTCACCACCACTTTTACAACCACACCCACCTCCCTCCTGACACCCCTCCCTGCCCCCTGGCACCTGTTCATGTATTTGTCATCCTATAACTCGGTCATTTCGACAATGTCCTATGATGGCGTCGTACAGCAGGTAACCTTTTGAAATCGGCTTTTTCAGCTGAGCACTTTCTAGAACTCCCATCACCATGTTTGGGTACTGCCACTACCTCTGGGTCGAGTTACCTAACACCCCATGCCTCAGTTTTCTCACCTGTGCAATGGGGGTGATGAGGCCTCCTCTCTAAGCGTGTTGTCTGTACCTTGGAGTATTTTTCTGTCCCGGGCAAGTGGGTCCTCCCGTTGTCGTTGTGCGTTTGCTCATTTGCCACATTGGACGGCGACCTCCCTGCAGCCGTCTGCTACTGCCTCTCTGAGAAGCTCTGGCTGTTGCTGTGTGCATGGTCCTTTGGGGGCACCAAAAAGGCCAGGTTGGCCTGGGAAGACCCTTCAAACGGAGAAGCTGACTGCCATTTAGAAGTCACCAGAGGACGCGGTGCCTATGTGGGGTCGGCCATGTCATGCTAGGAACCTAAGAACGAACTTTCAGAAGGAGGAGTCCTGACAACACCGTCACCGAGCGATGCTGGGCACACGCCGTCAGAGAGAGGGATGCAAGGTGACATGGCCTGGCCCTAAATGCCCTCCGTTCCGCAAGCCTTCATCCCTCTCCTTTTATCCTCTGTGCAAGCGAGAGCAAAGGAAGCACTCCACCCTTTACCGCAGGTCCCCTACGTGCCAGGCACCTCACATACTTTCCCTCGGAGCTCACACCCAACCCCGCCAGGGACACGACATCAGGCCCGTGTTCCAGAGGAGGGGCCTGGCGGGTAAGCAGTGGTCCCAGGCTCAGGCCGCCTCAGACCTTGGCACTGCCCACCACACCGAATGCCGCTCAAACCCTCAACGAGTCACGTGTTCGGAGAGCATCCTGCGTGCCTGACTGTGCCAAGCACGGTGCCGCCAGGGGTGCAGAAATATATCAGACGAGGGCCCGACCTCGGTTTAGAAGGTGACACCGTGCAAACAAGCAGGACCGGAAATCTGTGTTTAGATGCTGGTCGACCTTCCGTGAAAAGTGCAGGCGCTGCTTCCGGAATGCAGCCAGTAGCGGCTCGAGGTCGCCCCCTTTTGCTGGCATCTTTCTCATAGGGGTCCCAGCGTCTGGCTGGTCGGGCCACAGGAATGATTGTGCTGCGAGAAAAGCCACCCAGGTTCAAGGTTTCCGAGTGTGATCAAAGGTTAACATCCAGACTTCTGTGCAAATCCTCCTGTCAGATGGAAGCAAAATAATTACCTCACATGGCATTTTCCTTAATAGGCAAAGCGAGGCTTAAATATTTATGACTGCTTGTTCAAAAACCTTGAAATGGATGCACACTGTAGCATCTCCTTAGCCAGAGAAGATGAGCTGAGGCAGAAAACGTCGCTAGCAGGTGTGATTTTGGGTTGAGATGAACACCCACATAAGGGGTGCTCATCAGAAAGTCCTGGAGCTGACATGAGGGGGACCCTTTGCTTTGACACAGAAAGAATTCTTCAGGGTCAGTGAGAGTCCTTACCTGGATCTAATCCCCACCCGAGAGTTAGCTCTTTGGGGCGTGCGAGATCCAGTCGCAAATCGGGCATCTCCCCCAACCACGACGCGGACTCTGCTCACTAGCGTTGCCCACTGGTTCCTGGAAGAACGAGGAGCAGCAGGAACAGTGCTTGCTTCTGGCTGGAGGACCTCTAGGCACCTCCTGCTGCCACGGGGTGGAGGGGGGTGCTCTTTGAAGACGTGCCACGTGGAGTTCTTCCTCGGGGCGTGGCTACGCAGGGCACGTTAGGCAGCACGCGCAGGCTACCAGCCC
Source organism: Trachops cirrhosus (assembly GCA_028533065.1). Lineage (NCBI taxonomy): Eukaryota > Metazoa > Chordata > Mammalia > Chiroptera > Phyllostomidae > Trachops > Trachops cirrhosus. Next base: position 78,560,111 of record CM052545.1, read on the forward strand.
CAACGCAGTGGCCGTCTGCTCTGTGCCACGCCCTCTGAGCGCATCCTGCGGTGTGTCACGTTTTCTGCCCGTGCAGACCTTAAAGCGACTTACCCAAGGGCACGCAGCTGACAACAGGCACAGGCCGGGTCAGGACCCAAGACTTTCTGACCCCAGAGCCCGAATGGTCTTTCCAGACGCATGCTCCTCCCAGAAATGGAAGGAACCTCCCGCGAAACGGAGAGGTCGGATGCGAGCACTGGAATGTTACAGACCACCTTTTTCTCGACGTCTTTTAGGCCGAGGTGCGCATTCACCCCTCTGAACTGGAGTCAGGGGCCCACGTCGTGGTCAGGCCTTTCCACTGCAGCGCGGGCACTGACTTGGGGTTGTGTTCCAGCTGTTAATACCAGGCAGGTCCCTCAGAAGCCATGGGGTGAATCAAGAACACTTAAGTCCCTCTCCCTCACATGGCAACAGTTAATCAGGTATTCAGCAAGTGCCTACTAAGTGCCTAGGCACACTCAGCAGGAAAGGGGAACCCAGAGGGACTCAGGAAGATGCTGGGGGCTAGGCAGTGAGAAGTAGGCCCCTGCAGCCTGGGGGAGATGTGTGGAGACTCGGTGAGGCAGCATTCGCCTTGGCAAGAACAGATGGCACCTCCAACATGGCCAGAATTCTCACGAGGGCAAAGTCTGGGCGCCTTGCCACCCCCAGCCAGCTGGCCATACGCAGATGTGCAAACTCCTGGGAGTACTGGGGGCCAAACAGTGTCAGAGAGCTGAAGACCTATCCCCGGGGCTCCTCCTGGCATCTCCTTCCAGCCCAGCGTTGCCCGGAAGTCTGCATTTTTACGTAAAATTGGCCTAATTGTTCAAGTTGACTCTAAATATATATTAAGAGAAACGTGTCCAGGGAAGAATCGGCCAGTGGGCCATCAGCTGTGACCTCTCTTCTGGAGGGGGTCAAGGGTCACAATGAGGAGAGCCACATTTTAGGGATGGGAGGAAAAGAGAGGGCCAAGAGGTGTGCACAGAGGCAGGAGACCAGGGAGCTGTGGAGTCTTCCTGGGACGTCTCGCCCAGGTGTCCACGTAGGACCCTCCCTCACCTCCTTCAAGCCTCAGCTCTGAGGTCACGTCCGGGAGGCCGCCTTTCCTGGTAATGCTGTTTAAAACGGCAGACCTCCAGCCCCACCCAGCCAGTGCTCTGTCTGAGCTCCACACCGCGGAATCTTTGTCTTACGCTCACTGATGAGCCCTGCCCCAGGTCTGGAGCCCTGCCCAGGCAGGCAGATGTATTGGGGACAAATGACTGCAGCCTGCTGTGTTCCAAGATGTGACGGTGGCGGAGGAGATGCAGCAGCAGAGCAGAGCTGGAGGCTCTGGAACCTGGTGTTGGAAGGGGCATCCCCAAGGCTGCCACCGGGGTGAGGCCGATGGCAGGGGACCGAGTGCCAAGGACGGCCACGTGCCTCACCTTGACTGCTGGGGAACCTGAGGGTCCAAAGTTTGGTGGGACATCAGCCCAGTCCCCCAGACAGCCAAGGTCCCCTGGTGTTGACATCTGGAGACTTTTCGTGGCCGCTGGGGAAGGCGCTGTAGAGAGGGAGAGAATGAAAGAGGATGTAAAAGTTAAATGAGAAAACAGCTCAGGGGCGCACTCAGCCAGGGGGTCAGGCAGTGAATTACTTGCCAGACCGAGAAGAACGGGAAATGAGATAGGGAGAGACGCCAGTCAGCTCCAGCGAGGCCGCTCCGGGATCAGTGCCTCTGAACCGCCGGCCCCACGACAAGCCGGCGCTGGCTCGAGCAAAGAAAGTACTGATTAAAGAAAGGCTGATAAACCCAAGGGCAGCTTGCTTTCCGTCAGAGGCCAACTCGCCTCCATGGAAGGTCAGGGGCCAGTGACTCCAGCCTCACAAAAGAAAATGAAGCAGCCGCTCTCCCTCCCAGAAATACTTAAAGAGCCAAGGCTGGGCTTTCCTCTCAGTTGCTCCTTAAATTGTGTAACTGTGCTCAGATCTTGTCAAGGAATTACATTGGTTATATTAGCTCATATATTTTGCCATCTGCCTGCAGCTCTTTAACTGCCTCACAATTCTCCCGGCCTCAGGGTTCGGTCAGTTTAGTCCTGTTCTTCGGGAGCATGCGGCTCCAGTGCTCCCCCCACCCCTGTTTTCAGCTCCTCCTCCAGGCATAGCCATCTGCCGGGGGTGCGGTGCCCTTGGCGAACACCTAGACCCAGGCAGAGCGCCTCACTGATTTTCTGCCATTCGCTCCTTGATCAGCTCAGCAAAGGTGGTGTCACTGGCCCTGTTTTCCAGATGATGAGCCCCAGGCACAAAGAGACTTGCCTATTTTTCCCATGGCCCCAATTCAAGGGGGTCCTAGGCTTCGAACCCGGAGCTGATCAACTCCTCCCTGCAGGGGCTCTTGTCCCGAGAGGAGGGGACTGCAGCGTAGGCTGAGCTGCCACCCAGAGAAGGCCTCCCTCCCCGAGCACAAATGAGCGGCTCTCACAGGCCTGGTCCAGAGCCCCGACGGTGCCCTGATAACTCCTGCCTCCTGGTGGTCTATGGCTGGGCTCATCTCGGCCCTTCATTTGGGGATTGTGTAACTCCTATAAAAGTGGGTCAGAGATGTCCAAATTCTATTTCATCTTTTACTTTGCAAAATTGCCTGGGCAATGGGGAGGAGAGGGTGCGTGCCTAGAGAGAGAGACGACCAACAGTTGCTGGCTTCCTAGTGCGCACGGTGCAGCGACACCTGTTGCCGTGTTTACTGCTGGCAGTAGACCTCTCAGGGGAGTGGAATCGCCATTTAAGGACGAGGAAAAGGAGGCAGGAGCTGAGAGGTGGCCCGTCCAGGGCTCCAGGCAGGGAGCAGCAGGGCCGGGACCCGGGCCGCCCGGCCCGTAGTGCAGGCCTGTCGTCGCCACAGTGCGGCGGTTTTCAGCCTCTCTGTCGCATGGCACCCACACGCAGTCACTGACATCCTACAGCACACCAAAAAATATATTTTGTGCCAATTTGACAAAAAAATAGGTATAATTTTGATTCATTCACACCGATGGCTATTATTGTGTTAGCTATTTTTTTATTTGACAATCTAAGGGAAAGCGGTCAGTGCCCCTGACTGCCTATTCAGGTACTGCGTGCTTCGGCGATTCTTGCGGCGACCGGGTGAAAGTCACCACCAGTGGCCAGTTCCCACTTGGCGCCTCGCTCATTGCTCCGTGACCAAGAATGTCTACAAAGACCCAGTGGGCTGCGAGACCTCCCGGTTCTGGGACATCTTTTATGTCAGCTAGTAAAACTCTTACAGGCACAAAGTATATGGCTCGCTCCCAGCCGTTCCTTTACTGCACAAGTACTTACTCTGCTGGGATGCACAGTTAGCGTTCTGAACAGCTTCCTGCTCAGCGAAGGAGGCCCGAGACAAGCAGGGCTCCAAAGTGGGGCCCAGCCGTGAATCCTGCCCTGCTCTTCCCTAGCACCAGCCCTGTCACCTGCCACCCAGGAGAAACCAGTGACAAGGGCTGCAGTGACTGAGGTTGAGAGCCAGCTGAGGAGAGTGGAGGGCCCATGACGATGTACCGGGCCCCGGATGGACTCGGGCCGCCCGTGCGTTAGCCCCACGCAGACAGTGTCCACCCCGGGGGCAAACTTCCTGTCTGACTCCAGGGGCGGCTTCTCCATCACTGTGTAGTGAACATGGGCTGTCATTCTGCTCCTGAGAGAACCTGGGGTGACGTCTGTAGAGTGGGGTAACCATAGCATCTTTCTCCAAGTACAGCTCTGAGGGCGGAGTTTCGCGCATGATGAGCCGAGCCTGCCTCCGAGGTGGCGCTCCACGCACAGCTGTCCCCTCTTTGACAGTCATCTTGGTTGCCCGTTGCTGCATAACTTCCCCAAGCTTCCTGGCCCAAAATGACAGCCCTGTTAACGCTGCCATTCTGTGCACCGGGACAGTCAGGGGTCCTCGGCAGCAGGGGCTTCTGAACACTGTCGGCTCCAGGACCCGCTGCCTGCAGGTGACTGCCTGCTGGCCGAGGTGGGTGGGTTCTCCTCCACATGGTCTGTCTTTCTATGCAGTCTGTCTTTCTCATCATTCAGTGGGTTGTCCAGAGCTTCTGGACGTGGTGGCTGGTTCCCAAGAGGGCAAATGCAGAAGCCACAAGGCCCCTTCCTGAAGCTGCCCCTGTCACTGTGTCACTGTGTCACTTCTGCCACGTCCTCTAGGTTGAAGCAAGTCTCAGAGCCAGCCCGGGGTGGGGGTGGCGGTGACAAGATGAATGCCACGTCCTGGTGGGAGGAGTGGCATTGTCACACCTCGAGAGGGCACACAGGATGGGAGGGGCCCTGCAGCCATCCTCAGGGACAGTCCATCTTGGGGGACAGCTGGTTTTGCTGTGTGTTGACCAATGAAAGGATCCTCAACATAGCGCCCCAAAGGGGGGTCCCTGAAGGCCCTGAGGACTCAGGCTAGCACAGCCCCCCTATGTTTAGAGCTGAGATCAGCACACTCTTCCTGCAAAGGGCTAGAGAGTAAATATTTTAGGCTTTGCCTTAATCTACATTTTAGATTTTGCCAAGAGTTAAAACCGAGTGACTGTTCATGCCGGAAGACTGATAGTCTTTTTACATTTTCATTTTACGTTTAAAAATGTGAGAACCATGTTTAGCTCACAAGCTGTACACAAGCAGGAGGCAGGCTGGATTTGGCCTAGAAGCTGTCGCTTGCCGTCCCCAGCTGTGAGGGCTGTCCTCTGGCCTGCCTTGGCTCTCCCTATAGGGTTAAGGGTCTGTTGGGACAAAGGAGTGTGCCTACCCAGGGCCTGCGAATTCCTTTCCAGGACCTGTGAGGGCCTCCTCCCGTGATCTGTCCTTCCTGGGAACCAGCCTGCTCCCCTGTGCACTCCTGTGTCCGACGGAGGGGTCAGTGGGTGGTGGCTGTGCACGGGGGACAGTGGACAGAGCTTGGACATGCAGACCAGGGTACACGAGGCTCTTCGTGGGTGTAATGGGCAGGAACTGGAGAGAGAAGTGGAGGGGACCCAGTTTCCACTCACCGGAGAGGAATCTACGGAGTCCGTGGATTCTGAAGTCGAACCTGCCCTCCCAGGTACTTGGGGGACATTAATGGACGGACTTATGCCCCCAATCCATGTGTTGTGCCCTAACCCCCAGTGCGACTGTAAGTAAAGATGCAGCCTTTAAGGATGTGAAGTTAAATAAGGTCCTCATGAAGACGAAGGGAATGCACGCTCAGGAAAGGCCCGCCGAGATCCGCTGAGAAGACTGCTGCTGTCTGCGGCCCAGAGGCCTCACCAGAAACCGGCCCTGCCGGCTCATGAACTTGGACTTCCAGCCTCCAGAGCTGTGAGAAGATACGTTTCTGTTGTTCCAGCCACCCAGTCTGGCGTTCTGTTACGGCAGCCCGCGCTGACTGGTACAGGAAGGCGCAGTCGTCCAGGGAAGGACATGGACGTGCTCTATTTAGCCGTTTGCTAGCTCCATGTGTGACATACATTTAGACGTCTTGTGTGTGAGTCCTCCCCACCCTCAAGTGTTAGAGATGAGCCCGTCCTAAGGCCATACGGAGTCCTGGCTTTGGACCAAGTGAATTATGTTGGGAACCGAGAAGTGTCTTTTATATTCACAGTCTGCACCATTGTCTGCTTTTTCATGCAGAACAGGAAGAGTAAATAGAGAGCTCACAGGTAATGTGTCCTGGGCCCCTGTCCCATTCCCGGCTCCTGCTTACACAGAGTGGACACCACGAGAGGGAAGGCCGGGGCCAGGGCGTCGCCACATCTGAGCTTGCCGTGCCCCGACTTCCCCGGTGGTCCCTAGGAGTGGTGCTCAGCACAGTGGGGATTGTGCTCGGGGCAGGTGGATGAACGTTTGGCCTCTGTTACTGTCAGCGTCGCATTCTCAGGGTGTCTCACTGTTTCAGAGGTTCTTGAAAACATCAGGTTGGGAGAAGAGAGAGAACCTAAAGAGGTGTTTGATTTCCTTGCTGTAACCAGGAATCACAGAAGTTGTGGGGAATTGAGCGGAAGAGGTTGGTAACCCACGTCCATTGGGGTGGTGTTTCCCAGCCCGTCATTCCACTGTCCCCTTCCTTCCTGACTTCTTCCATGACCTGCAAGTGTCACAGAGGAGCTAGAGAGAGCTCAGTCCTAGTAAGAGGTTGGATCCTACTTGGAAGAATTACACAAAGACTTGGAATGGGAATGCTTTCTCTCCACGGAACTCGTACGATGAGTGTCTCATCAGAGCATCATGAAAAACCACATCCCACGACTCCCTGGTCCACATTCCAGAATCAGGGACATCTTTCTGCCAGGGCGCGAGGCCGGCACTGACTCAGAGGCCTGCGTGCGGCTCCTTCAGAGCCCGCACCGCACTTTGGAAGGCGGTGTGGTGGTTCCCGGCAAAGCTGGACGTCGTGGTCTCTGCAGCACCACCCGCACCGGTTCTCCCAGGGGCTCACCCAAGTGAACTGAAAGCGCGGGGTGTGGGCGGCAGCTTCGTTCACAATTGCCAGAACTTGGAAGCAGCCGGGATGCCCTTCGCAGGTGATGGGTGAACGGGGACGGGTAGATCTAGATAAGGGGGTAGCATCCGGCACTGCAAAGAAACGGACCGTCAAGCCGTGAAAACTCCTGGAGGAAACCGAGTGCACGTTACTAAGTGAAGGGGGCCGATCTGGAAAGGCTACATCCTGTGTGATTCCAACGCGTGTACAGGAAGGACATCCCGGAAAAGGCAAAGCCAGGGAGATGGTAACAAGATGAGTGGTTGGTGTGGGTTGGTGGGGGAGGGGAGGGGTGATTAGGCCGGGCACAGAGGATTTGAGGCCAGAGAAACTATTCTGTGTGATACTACAGTGGTGGGTACATGTCATGATACATTTGTCAAAACCCATAAAATGTAAAACACCAAGAGGAAATCCTGATATAATCTCTGGACTCTGAGTGATAGTGATGTGACAATATAAATTAATTAAACGTGTCACTCTGGTGAGAGATGTCAGTCATAGGGGACAGTATACGTGTGAGGACAGGGGTAGGTGGGAACTCTGCACTTCCCACTCAACTATGCTGTGCACCTAAAACTCCTCTTTAAAAAAGAAAATATTAATTAAAAAAATACAGCCTGCGTGGCTTTTCCCCTCTGAGCATCGGGAATAGAACTGAGAGCAGGATCTGTAATCAGCAGGCTTTGGGCTTTGCTGTGCTTTTCTCTTCTCTCCCTCCCTCCTCCCTTCCTTCTTTTCTTCCTTTGGTTTTCGTTTGCATTGATTGCCATTTAAAGCCAGTGTTAATCCTTACAGACCATCTCCGTACCTGCTGGGGGCACGTACCTGCTGGGGGCGAGCTGCTCAAGTTCTCCTGTCCTGTCCTGTCCTGTCCTGTGGCTTTCTGCTCTGGCCGTGGAGAGGGAACCAGGGGGAGCTGCTATGAGTAGATTCGGAGCACTTTTATTACCATTAGAGAAGTCATTTTCTGTTCTCTCCAGTGCTAGAGAGAGCCACGATTTTTGTCTAAGTAGAAAATACGTAATTTGGACTCCAGACTTTTCATTCTCATCTTGTGCAAATTTTCTGTACACTTATATAATGCCTTTTGTCCAAGGATTTCAAACATCACTGCTGTTTCTCCTGTGATATCCTAAGATCCTTGATCTAAGATATCACATTTTAGTGCATTTGGAGCATCTTGGCTGAGAGGTGGGGGTCCCCCACCCTTGTCCCCCACCATGGTGCTTCCTGTTTGTCACATTCTGGTCCAGGCCTGGTGCTGCAGGAAGAGGACACGATCAGGAGACCTTGCCACTGGCTTGTCACCCAGCCCAGTGACCTTCAAACAAGCCACTTTGCCACTCTGAGCCTCAGGTTCCTATTCAGAACCCTGAAGACGCCTTCCTAAATCACATCTAAGCCCCTTCCCACCTTAGCAATCCAGCAACGCTGCAGGCACTTTGGACCGTGCACCGAGGTGTCTACAGGGCGGGCTCATGTCAGACCGTCAGTTTCTCCGACACAACCTGACGACGGCCTGCTGGGCTGGGTGCGGGCCGGTGCTGGGTGCACCAGCGGGTGGCCCTGCCCCTTCCGGGAAGAATCGGGGGTCGAGAGGGGGCAGATACGCAGCCTCAGTAGAACGTGGCGTCGGGCTCCAGGAGCTGCGGGCCCTGGGGCTATGGGCCCTGGGGGAGGCAGTGGAGGAGCCCGTCCCAACTGCCAGGACAGAACACTCAGAAAACAGGCCCCCTTCTTTCTGTCCAGACAGCACCGTTTGGACTCATCAGTGTTACTTTTGATAAAAGGTAGAGATATTCTTGGTTTCCTTGAGATGGTAAAAGGGCGTGAGCATGTTTTATGCATAAAGGCCAGCATTATTTTGTGATGGCCGCCTGGAAATAGGCTTCTGCAGTCAGGCTCTTTATTTCAGAACGGGCTCTGGAGGTTTGACAGGTAAATAGAACACGAAAATGAAGAACCAGGTCCAGAGAAAGTGCACCCAAGAATGGGAGGGAGACCCTGCCTGCACACGGTACAGTCTCGTGGGGGTCCTTCGGGACCAAGCCCTCAGAGCCAGAGTCCCTGGGGGAGTGGGCATCTTGGCTGCTCTGAGCCTGTTAAGCACCGGGACCCTTTTTTTTGAAAAAGTCACCTGAATCGGGCCAGTTGCCACCACAGCTGTCTAGGGACCCACACAGGGTGCAGAGCTGATGAACCAAATGGTCAAGAGTGACGGTGCCAAGGCCAGACCACCAGGCTCCAGTCCCAGCATTGCCTCTTCCTGGCCGTGAACCTCGCCAGGCTGTCGTGACGCCTGAACGAGCTGACACAGCCAGAGAGCCTGGCGCATGGCGGATGCCGTACTGGTGACAGTGGCAATGGTCACTGGGTACAGCCACTGTCGCCGCTGCCGTGGCATCTCAACCCTGACCATGCGACCCGGCTCTTCCAGAAAGCTTCCGAAGCCCCGTCCCCTTCAGGAGGTCCTCCCAAGCACAGCCCCAGCAGAGGGCAGAAGGGCGGGTGGCCTTAGGGAGACGCCCTTCAGGCGCTGTGGGCCTCTGGCCTGGTCAGAGATGAGAGGCTGCCCCGCCCCCGCCCCGCCCGGTTCCTGGTTCTGTGCCCAGGCTGGAAGAAAGCTCATTCACGGCTCATTTTATAAGACAGGCAGCCATTGACAACATCCTGACACCCGCCCCCCACCCCAGCAGTGAGCCTGTATAATAATGATGATCATGATGACAAACAGCAGTAAAACTGAATGACACTGGCCCGGCTGGGGGTCTGTCTTTGAAGCTGAAGTTCAGCCTCCCATGTGCTACCGGAGGTCTGTCAACTCGAGCCCCTCTTGCCAAGTCCGCCTCTCCTTTTGTGAGTCCTCTGCTGTGAGAAACCCTGGCGGCCCCTTTCCTGGGGTTTCGGGATGTCAGGCAGTGCCCCCACCCCGCCCCGCCCCCAGGCTTGGCTGTAAGCCTCCACTGGCCCACAGGTGCCAGAGGCACCTGCTCCAATGGGGGCAGACGCAAGCGAGGCTCACCGCCCATTCTGTGGCCTCTGGGCCTGGTCCTCCGCCCAGGGCTGGCTCCCTAGGCCATCTGGAGCCGGGGAGAGGGTTCGGCCCAGCACATCCAACAGAAACAGATGCAAGCCAACTGCACTTAGCAGCCACATTTTTAAAAGTTAAAAGAGAAATAAGGGAAATGAATTTGAATGTATTTTAGCCCAAGATATCCAGAACAAAAGCTCATTCATGAGATGTTCTGCGTTTCCCGGTCTCTGCATCTTCAGGATCTGCAGTGCGATCTACACCCAGTGCACACCTCCGCATGCACGGGGCACCCAGCGCTCAGCAGCCACGCGCAGTCCGCACAGCGTCCAAGGGACAGTGCGACTGACTTCCTGAACCTCAGCATCTAACTGTTTCCCTCAAAGGGGACTTGCTAACGCTGTTTCCCTTTGCAGGGAGAGTCTGGGTAATGAGAGGGATGTATGAATAGCAGCTGGTCATTGAGGGGAAAGTATGCTTTGTTCTAAAAGTGAATTTGCATTGGTATGTTGCCCCCGGATTTGTGACAGACCTTCGGACCGTCCCACGTTCTCTAGCACGTGAGCCGTGGTGACAGACAGTGGGCCTCTCCGTTGAGAGGGGGAGTGGGAAATGCTCTCTCGAAATCCTGAGTCCCGTCCTGTTGTTACCAGGCTCCGCTGTTATCTGTGACTTTGTGTCCTCAGCCTGGTGGCTAAGCCGGCGGGCTCGGGGGGCTGACCAACGCTGTCCCCAAGAAGAATGAGCCATTGGCACGTGGCCTTCTGTTCTGGGAGGCCGTGGGGGAAGGAGGGGGCGTTAGCAACAGGAGTCATGGAGTTTAGTGCTGTGGGATTTGGAAATGAAGAGCAAATTGGACCAAAGTTGATAAAGTCAAGAAGGAAGAAGAAAAACTTCAGGTGGCCCTGGCTTTTAGGATTTGTGAATCATTCTGACCAGAAACAGGGTTTCTATACCCTTGACTCCTAAGCCTTCCAAACTCGGGCGGCCTTTCCCCCCACCCACATAAAGGGGTCCGGTTGGTACGGCTGTGCGGGTATTTGTAGAATACTGGATATGAAATAGTGAGCCCCCCGTTCCTCGGCATCATAATTCACACAGCAACGTGGCACCTCAGCTGTGCTCGTGTTAAAAAACAACTTATTGAAACACTGGTTGTTGAAAACAGATCTCAGGGAAGCTTTTAATGTAGTTGCAAGAACAAATTTTATTCGCATGCTTTTGAAATATGATTACTAAACTGAAAGGATGTCTTCAAATCTCTTTAATACTCAAAGCCCTTTGAGTAACATTTTATTAATCCCATAGGAGTGATTACGTGTATTTGAAAGCCACAAATCATATTTTTAAAACAAATATGTCAATATTCAGAGCACCACCTGCGAACAGACGGGCTTTCAGGCAGGTGTCCCAAACTCCTTACACCTGGGTTTTCTCTCCTGTAAAATGGGAAACATGGCAGTGTCTGCCTCATTGGATCGTACACAGCGTCGGACGCATGGTCAGTGCTGGGCGGGTGTGCTTGTGTCCTCCCAAAGGCGGTCTTTGTGGTTCTGCTGCTTGGCCACGACAGGCTTCGATCCAGTGATTTCCTGCCTGGGAGCTCGAGTCATTAGGTAATAGATTAGAGGCCCATTTTGGCAGGTTTTTTGGGTGCTTTGTGGGTGTCTGTGTGTTATCCAAGTTTCCAGAAAAGAACAAGTATAATTTTAAAAAGAAACGAAGGCCTCCTTTTGTTTATCATTTTCCTGTCATGGAAATGAGCCACAGAGCCGCCGAATGCAAACCTGTACCCCCTTGTCGTCGCCCACACTGAGGTGAGCCCCGGGACCCTGCCCCTCCCGTCCCACAGCGGGAGATCCTAGTGGCTCATTATAGGAAGGGAGATGGGCAGGCTGGCAGGAAGCTTGTTTATGTCCCAGGACATTTGATTAGACCTACTGGGACAATACAAAAAATACCATACCACATTTCAAAGTCAAATTCGCATGCAAGGCGGCAACGTGGTCGCACTGAGTCCCTGTTAGTCTGTCTTCACGTCGAATCCTGGGCATGATTTAGGCACCTGGGAATTGTGTGTGTTAGGTACACGGCCTGCCTGCCCGGCAGCGAAGCCAGTGTTTTAAGAAGCCAGCAGCACTTAGAAATTCGAGCCAGCTCAGAGCCCTTCCTCGAGGGGAGGTTGCAGGGTTGCTGTAGGACTTCTGGGGACCACAGAGGCCGAGGGCGGAGGAAAGGGGAGGTCCCCGTCGGCCCAGCACCCAGCTGCAGCGGCTGCCTGCATTTTCATCTGCTCTCCCCCACCTATTTCACTGACGTATTTAAAACAAAGCTGAGATTTCATTTTACCCATAAATACTTCACCCCTCACACGTCTCACTCAAAAATGCACTCATCTCGGTCTGAAAAGGACACTCTTTAATCACGATACCGTTTATCCTGCCTAACAGTTCCTTAATGTCACCTGATACCAGGATCATATTTAATTTTCCCAGTGTCTTGTTTACAGTTGGTCAGTTGGACTCAAGATCAGACAATCCCAAGTATTACGTTCGATTATTGGACTTTATGTCTCTCTGAAAGCAGCTTGAAACCTCGGTCATTCATCAGATCTTGTACCTCTGTGTGCAACACCGGAAAACTAGAGTTGTTATTAGTCACTCCTCCGTCTCCCGCTCCTTGTTACTGTTACCACAGTCCTCATCGTCTTCGTCACTTGTAGAGAAATTCTGTCACGTAGTTTCATTTTCTTATGTACCAGACCCTAGCTTTGAATGACCACTGCTTTTTCCAAAAAGTAAATCCACCTCAGTGTCCAAATATTTTTCTCCAATGAGGATCATCAAATCTACCTTCGGACAGCGCCGTGGCATCTCGGGGTGGGGAGGCAGAAGGCAAGTTCCGAACAGGTTCTGGGCAGTGAATCGGGGGCCACTGGTTCTCAAGGTGCCTGATTTGAGGGGTGCTCTGCCCTGGGTGCAGAAATCAAAGACACTGTCATCCCCTCATTTGCAAACTGTGTAAATGCGCGTAGGCATGACTTATACCTGCTCTAACACAGGCTTTCTGGTTTGCCACCGACTGTAACTGGTGTTCGTTTTCCCACAGATCATCGCCTACCAGCCGTATGGGAAGTCCGTGGACTGGTGGGCCTACGGCGTCCTGCTGTATGAAATGCTGGCCGGGCAGGTAAGTATCACCGTGTTCTCGTGCTGCCTCACTGCCCCCTCCCCCCGTGTGAGTGCTTTGGCTCAGGTGGGGCAGGCAGTGTGCTGTGGCTGGTGCCGGCCGGCTCCCTGGGCCCAGGTGGAGGGGCAGACGCTCCCCTGAGAGTGGGTTCTGTTCACACGGACGGCAGTTAGCTTCTCGTCTCAGAAACCTGCACTGACAGGTACATCCCGGAGTACAGACAGTGTGCAGCTTTCACACTGTGCACAAGCGCCCCCCGCACGCCGGTGACGACCGGGGCCTCTGTCGTCCGCGGCCTCTGTCGTCCGCGGTGTCTCAGACCCCGGCTTGGGCTCCCTGCGAGTGCGTCTGCGGAACCCTGGTGTCCCCCGTGTGTGCGCCATCGTTGAAGATGTGCTCCAGTAGCTTCTCCCTCCCCCCTCATCTCGCCATCGGCAGTTCCTCTAACTAGGGTAAAAGTCCAATGAGGCAGAACTTCCAGCTAAGGAAAGGCACGTGTGGTTTTCTCTCGGGAATGTGACATATCAGATAACCAGGAGCATCACTGCCCATCATGGCGCTTGCTGAGGTAATGGCCTCACATCTGCGTCGGAGTAAGTCACACCAGCCCTTGTAACAAGCCAGCTCAGAATCTCAGTGGGCTAACACACAGCACAGGGGTATTTCACGTTCTTGGTGCAGGCCTGTGTGGGGGCGGGGGCACGGATCCCACGGTCATTCACGGACCCAGGCTTCTTCCACCCATTGGCTCCGCCTTCTGGAGCCTCAGATTCCTCCACTGACTCCTCACTACTCAACCGGCCAATGAGGAGAGAGCCGCAGGACAGCCGCACCTGCGCCCTCAGGTCCAGGCCTGGAGGGGGCACGCAGCAGTCCCGCCTGCACCGCGCCGGCCCGGCGCCGGCCCCACGGCCCCATGGAGATGCAGAGGGCTGGAGGTAGCGTGCACCTGTGGGGTGCGGGGGGAAGCAGGTTTGGTGAGCATCTACCCGATCTCTGCCATCGCACCTCAAAACGATTCTGTTGTGGCTGCTTTTATAGTTGCCAGCACCCCTGTAGCTAAAAGCCTGAGTAAGGAGAATAGAAAGAAATGCTTATGTTGCATAGCAGAGCTACACCCCCCCAAAAAAAAACTTTAAATCTTTGTTTCTGAAAGAAGTTACCCTTTCTGACAACTTACATCCATTGACTCATTCATTTATTCACTCAACACGCACTTACTATGGTAATAGCCGTGAGCGAGGGTCTGTACCTTCACAAAGCTTACAGTCTGAAGAAAGACAATAGGCAAGGTAAGTAAGGGAAATGCGTAAAAGTTGGAAAGCTAAGAAGAAAAGTAACAAATAAGGAAAAGAAGGCATAGTGTTGGAGAAGGGTTGAAATTTCAGCTAGGAAGGCCAAGGAGGGCCTTGTGTACAAATCAGGTTAAGACGAAAAGGAAATGAGGGAGTGTCCGTGTGCATATCTGGGGGAAAGCAGGTGCAAAGGCCCTGGGGTGGGCTAAGCTGCCACGTTTAAGCAGCGGAAGGGAAGTCGCCAGTGTGGTTGGAGCAGAGCAGGGAGGCCTGCGAGGGAGCAGGTGGCAGGAGGAGGAGGAGGAGGCCCGAGGTCAGAGAGAAGGGGGCGCACCAGGTCATGTGCGCGTGGGGATCACTGCAAGGCCATTGGCCTTCCCGCCAGGTGGGAGGCCTGGACGATCTGTCTCTTTCATCGTATCTTACACCCTTCAGATACTAAAGTAGTCTTTTAGATGTTAAAAGCTATACGGTACTAGCCCACATTTGGTCATTATTTCTCAGTGATGTTAAGATGGGATTTATATTTTAAAAAGTGGTTTGTGTATTATTTAGGTTTTTGTCCCTAGTACAATGTTTATTTTAGGCCAAATGCCTCCATTTGTAAACACAGAAAAGCAGGTTATACAGAACAGCTGTCAGAGAGATAACAGCTGGCAAACACAAGTCGCCTGCTCCCCAAGTTAATTTCCCCTCTTTAGAACTTTGACACTAAAATTGGACTGTTTGATGGGCCCCCTGGGAGCCGTGCTGTTCCCGAAAGCACAGAAAGCTGAGTTCCCCTCCTCGATCCCACTTGCATGTCCGGACTCTTGAGTCCAGAAAACAAACCCTGCTTTCACAAAAAGGCACATTTGCATATGCCAACAAACAAAATTGGTTGGGTGGAAATAGGATCTGTTTCCAAGGGCACTTTACAGGAGATAAAATGAGCTGTCTCTTTATTGGCCGGCAGGAGACTTCGGGACCCAGACCTGCAGCAAAGTCCCCTCCAGCCCGTCTTTCTCCTCCTCCAAGCCTCCTGGGTCTGTGTTCTGCAGGGGAGAGCTCAGGAAATGTTGCTCTCCTTCGGGCAGGTCCCCTCCGGGTGCATTTTGAAGTCCCGCCTCATCTGCAGATGGGCCCCAAAGAGAGCCCAGGGCCCTCCCCCACCCAGTGGTTCCACAGACATTCGGGCACATTTTCATTATTTTTTATCCTGTTCCTCTGGGTCAGTGAGCCTGCCTTATGTGATTTCTGGAAGTATTCACCATCTCTGTTGGAAACGGGGAGACTCCAGCTGTGGCACCTTAAAGCTGGCCCACGGTGGGGTGCACCGGCAGACCCAGCCACTGTTCCTCAAAGCCTCCCCTGTGCCGCCACCACACGGTGTCTCCATTTCAGACCCCTTTCCTCGCTTTCCTCCCTGGCCTGATGCAAATTTGAACATATTCCTGGGCTGTGATTCAGCCCGGAAAGGACAATAAAGGCTCCACATGTATTGTCCACACTGCCCCCTCCCCCACCCCAAAGCTGCAGGAACCTCAGAGACCCAGCGGAGGGAACAGACACTGATGTTGAAAAGTAAAACTAATTAGGAAGTTGCTGGTGGGGTTGTAGTCTAAATCTGTCCTCTTTAATCAAGAGAGCTGAAGGTGAGCAGGAAAAGTTTATTGCTGTTTTCTTCCTATTTGCTTTATTTATTGTGAGCAGCCAGCAGGGGCAGTTAAGTATAAACAGCCCGAGGCCGTCTTCAGTTCCTGGTTGGCGTGACAAATACGGTGACTGATGACTCGGGCACACGTTGCGTTTGCCCAGCACTCTAGCTAACGGCTGCTGTGGCTGGCAGCGTTGGTGGGCATTCATCACAAAGGGGCCAGCCCTCTCCTCTCACGTCCCTTTCTGCCAGCGTTGTTAATGCTTCGATCTTATTCCTGGTGGATCAGTTATGGGTACGTTGTCCCAGCACATCAGCCTGAATGTCCTCGAGTTCTCTCCCTGCCCCCCCCCACCCCCCGGTCATCAGTGACCTGCAAGTGAACATGGCGGGCCCAGTGGCCACCTACTAGTGAGTGACCTTGGGATCATTTTGGAATGAGTCCTTCATCCTTCGTTTGCCTGTTTAAAATTCACAAGTTACATATTGCCAAGGAGGGCACCCCCAAGCCAAGGCTTGAGCTTAGCTTGAAACACTGAGTCCAGATTTGTAGAAATTTTAAAAAATAATCCTGGGAATGGGGGGAAGAGGGGAGAGAAGCAACCCAAGATGGTCATGCCCTAAGTACCTTGGCAACGCATGGCCCCCTGGGATCCCCAAGCTCCGTAGCTGGCACATCTGGGAAGGAAAATGAACGTGATTATAACTTCTCGGCATGGACCTGCCTTCGACACCAAGGCCTGAGAGCAAACAATTACCTGTAAGAACATTCCAGGGGCGACCAGGAGAGACTGCAGGAGAGCCAGAAAAATGTCCACGTCCTTCTGCTGCTTAATCCCACACCTGGGAAATCATTCTAGGAAGTAATTCAGAGAAGAAACAAAGGATACACAGAGACATTTATAGTAGCATTTGTTAGTGCTGGAAGCAATTATAAATGCGGCTTGGACAAATGAGTCAGCCTAGGATGGTGTATCCCCCAGCGACACTAATCTGACTGGGAACACTGGTAGCTGCAGAGAAAATGTGTTTGCGACAGCGAGTGAAAAGCAGACTACTCCAAATTATGTTTCACCACTCGAAAATGATATGAAAAGCCACAGGGTCCACAGAAAAATAAGAACAATGTTCGTGTTGGGGTAAGAGGGATGTGGATGCTACTTTCATGGACTTCCCCTCCCCCCAGGAATACATCATTTCAATTTAATATAGAGCTCCAGGGAGCTTTTCCACATGTGGTGGTCACTACTGCTGTTCCCCAAGTATTCGGGGTCTTCCTTCCTTCTGGCACACTAGGATTGTACCCCTGGCTCACTCCTGACTGGGTGGGACGCGGGACTAGTTCTGACCAATGAGGTCTGGGTGGAGTATTTGAGTGCTTGAGTGAGACACCGCAGAGCCCCCGTTCCAGCGTTCCAGCTCCGCCACAGCAAGACCGGGATGACGCTGCTCCACCGGCGCGGGCGCCTGGGCGCCTCTGCCGACCCTCAGGGAACGTGTGGCCTAAGCAGGAGATAGCTAATCCACACTTGGGCTGGGGAATCGTGTCAGGTCTCTAGTCTAGAGGTAGCCACGCGCTTCACAGAGACCGGAAACGTCCCAGGCCACGGCGTCTGCCCCCATTTACTTTCAGAGTTCCCCACTACCCATGGTGCAGGACGTGAACCAGGCTTTTTAAAGTTTACCGGAACAGTCTCACCCGAGCGGTCGAGATCTCCTCCTGTGCTGGGTGCACCAGCAGCCCAGCACCTCCCCTCGCTCTGACAGCTGCAGCACCAGGGGCATCAGCACGGTCTGACCGCCGGGACATGCATGGGCAGTGGCATCGCCCAGACTGGCTGCGAGTCCAAGCTCCAAGGTCAGGGTGCCGGGGCTTGCTTCCTGGCTCTTGGACACCCCAGCTCTGTAACCCTGGCCAGAGCACTTAATGGAACCTCAGCGACCTCCACTGTGCAATGGGTTAACCACCTGCGCCATGTGGGGTGTTTGGAGGAATGAGGGAGTGAGGCCTTCCAACCGCTCTGCAGCGTGCAGGCGCAGAGGGGACAGAGCCTGGGACGTGAACGTGATGGCTGCCACCATCGTCCTCCGTGCTGCTCTCTCCCAGGTGCTGGCCGTTCTTCCGTGTCGGGCAGTGCGGACTCACGGGAGTGACAACAGAACTGCAGGGGTCAGGGTCTGTGTCCTCCCTGGGACAAGCCCCAATCCTTGGGGCCACACAGGGATGGGACATGGGGTAAAACCCAAGTCTCTGCCACAAAGACAGGTTGTCTTATGGCTTCTGTTATAGCGTAGGAACCTCATTGCAACAGGTGAGCCTGAGGGGCCTCTACGGACCCCCCCACCCCCCACTGTAATGATCCGCATTGGGTTAGACAGCTCTGTTTACTGCAGGACTTCTCAGGGCCTTTAGAATGTATCCATGCAAATCTCCGGAAAGGGATGTAGGTGCAAACTTTGACCCGGAAATACCCTGCAGGATCAATGTCCTGAGGAATGCTCCCTGGGTATGTCAGGGGCCACCTATCCTGCCTATCAGTGGGGATACAGCTGTTGCTGCATGGTAAAAAAAAAAAAAAAAATCTTCTTTTGACCTACAGTGGGCCTGGCCCAGCGTATCTATTTCAGAAACCAGCACATGTGGGGAGGCTCCCCGAGCAGAGCTGGTTCCCACACCAGGAGACCGGGAGGCAGGCGTCAGAGCCAGAGCCACACCCGGAACGCCCCCGACAACTCCTGTGTTTCACATCACGGGGGAAAGAAGGGCTCCGGCCACACTGACCTCGTGGTCTTCCAGTGAGGAGGGCCTTCTCGCTGCCTCGCTTGAGGAGGATTCCTGGGAAGTGTTTGCTTGAATTTTTCTTTGGAGAAAGGTTTTGTTAGGCCTGCAGCTTGGATTACCTGTCACTTGGCCCCT
>CM052545.1:78579204-78607407 GCA_028533065.1 Trachops cirrhosus
GAACGCCCCCGACAACTCCTGTGTTTCACATCACGGGGGAAAGAAGGGCTCCGGCCACACTGACCTCGTGGTCTTCCAGTGAGGAGGGCCTTCTCGCTGCCTCGCTTGAGGAGGATTCCTGGGAAGTGTTTGCTTGAATTTTTCTTTGGAGAAAGGTTTTGTTAGGCCTGCAGCTTGGATTACCTGTCACTTGGCCCCTGTGGCGTTCCTGCCACTGGTTCTGAGCATCACCGGGGAGGCGGGGTGAATCCCCCTGGTGTCTCTGTCACTGTCAGTAAAGCACACCAGCCGCCCACCTTCAGCCAACTTTGTGGGCGTGTGACCTATGTGGTCACACAGGGCCCGAGCTCAGAAGACACCTGCACGTCAGGTTTAGTGCTCTGCAGTCCTGTAAGGGACCCCTCATTTTCATTTTGCTCTGAGACCCACAAATCATGTAGCTCGTCCTGACCAGTAGTCCCGAGGGGCCACACTGGGGGCACCGATTAGTTATCTAGAAGCAGGGCCTGCTCACCTCCAGGGCACCGTGACATTGCAGAGTACGTTCACATAGCGAATTCAGAGCAAGTGGGGGCCCTGGAGGTGTGCAGTTCACAGCCCTGAGCAGAAACCACACCACGTTTGTTTTAGTTACGAAAATCTCATTGGCCAAAACACAGCCACATACATGGATCGCTTTTCAGAGGAAATGAGATGTGTTGTAGTTGGCATGCAGCAGGTGGTCAGAGGAAGGAGGCTGCAGGACATCAGGGGAGAAGGTTCTGTGGGGTGGACCGTAGGGCCGGCCTCTGCTGGAGCTCTTGCTGGCTGCAGCCACGCCCGTCCCCCAGCCTGCCCTGCCCTGCTCTGCTCTGCTTTGCAGGCAGAAGCCGCACATCCCCCACCAACACAGGTGACCATCCGCAGCCCGCGCTCCCCACTGGGGTGTCTGCCCCCAACTGACTTGCCTGGCGGGCACCCCAGGTGCCAGGTGCTCTGGCACTTCTGCCCATGGGGACTCTGTTCCTGCTCTGCATCACTCCCAGGCAGGCTGATTTTCATTCTCTCACCCTCCTGTGTACTCCCACCAAATTAGACATTCTCAACGCCAGGCACTCGCAGCTGGAAAACAGGCCTATTTATATTTTTAGACCAAGGGGAAAAGGTGTATGTGGCATCAGTCATCCCACACCTGGCCCCAAGGTAGGGTTCTTTATAGACTCGGCATCTCTCCCACTGGTAGGTGTGGCTCCTGTGTGCTGACCCCACTCCCAGCGCCTGTTAGGGCTGTGGTTGGGGTGGAGGAGGAAGGTCAGGGGCCAGAGAATAGGTCAGGGTGGTTGTGAGTAGTGGGTAGGGGAGCACTCTGCTTAGTTCAGTTGGCCTCTCTCACTCAGGGGGGCTGTTGACAAGAAGGGACAGCCATCCCAGTGGCGACTGCACAGTTGTCTTTGGTCCATGAAATAGCTTAAACAGAAACCCGACACTGAAACCTAACCTCATCAGCCACGGTGACTGTGAGTCCTCCTTATAATGAGAAGGAAAATGCAAGGTGAAACAGGATTCTCTCTGCATGGGCTAACCCTGGTCTGCCTTTTGCATGCTAAGTTGGAGGTTAGCTAAATTAAAGGAGAACATTAAGCCATTTTTCCTAAGCCCATTGATGCTGTGGGTTGTCCAGAGTGACAGGTAATTTGCTAATCCCAGGACTGAGGGCATGCTGAGCTCACCCGTTCTTCCTGAGGTTCCCAGCGCCACCACCCGCCCCCGCCCCCAGGAAGACAATCCGTCCACCTCAGTAACAATACTAGAACCGCTAAGCACCCTTCATTGGGCCCTTATGGGGTGCTTTACAGACTCACCAGGGATCCCCACCGTGCAGACAGGAAAACTGTGTCTTAGAGGGGTGAGCCACTTGCCTCTGGAGAACCAGCTGGAGACAGGGGCTGCAGTTCTGGTTTAGACCTGCCTGACTTCAAAGTCATGACCTCCCACAGTGCGTCCATGCCCCCACTCCCCACTCAGGGACGCAAACCTGGTGGAAAAGGACATGGCAGCATCCAGGGCAGCTCTGTTTTGGGTCCAAGGGGCCCTGAGGAAGTCCTCTTTGCCCAAGTGCTGGTGTCCACTTAATCCCGTGTTCAGAATCCGAAGGCATCAGCGTTCGCCATGGTCTCACCTTCTGAACACAGTCATCTGTAAGCTGACTTGATGGTAATTAGATTTTTAACACATAATTACAAGACTAATGGATGAATTATAATTCATTTGCAAATCATTCAAAGCATTACTCAAAAACATTTTTCTTAAAGGTTGTTTTGAGTTGCCCAGGGTAAGATAATTAAAGGCACAGGAAAAGCAGACACACACACAGCCTGCAGCCTAATTACAGATCGAGTAAACCCGCCGGCGACCGCGCTGCCTCTGCAGCCTGCGGAGCTCTCGGTGTTGAGCTGGAGCTTCAGGCGCCGCGTTAATAAATTGCCTCAATGCTTTGCCTCCTTCTCTCTTCCGGAATAGCCTCCGTTTGATGGCGAAGACGAAGACGAGCTGTTCCAGTCCATCATGGAGCACAACGTCTCGTACCCGAAGTCCCTGTCCAAGGAGGCCGTTTCCATCTGCAAAGGAGTGAGTGGGTGTGGGTCCCCGCTGCGTTCCATCACAGCCCGGAAGGGTCGACGGCACCCGGTCCCCAGGCTTCTCCGCAGCGGGGTGGAGGGACCGCAAACCCGCGCCCTCGGCCATTAAGAGCGAGAGCTGGGTGATACGCAGGGCGCGGTGGGGAAAGCGGAGGCCTGGAAAGCGGGTCGACACCCCAAAACCTCTGGAAACCCTGGCCAGGTCAGCGTCGTTTCCCTGTCCACCTCACGGGTCGTGGTGCTGGTTGCCGGCAGTGACCGCGAACGGTTAGAGAATGTTCGCGCTCTTCACCGCCTCACTTGGCAGGGCCTCGGTCAGTCCCGTGGTCGCCTGTCCGTTTTGAGATGTGCCGGTAATGCACGTGTAGAAAAGGCACGAGTCATCCGGGTGCAGATCAGC
Organism: Trachops cirrhosus; assembly: GCA_028533065.1. Taxonomy (NCBI): domain Eukaryota; kingdom Metazoa; phylum Chordata; class Mammalia; order Chiroptera; family Phyllostomidae; genus Trachops; species Trachops cirrhosus. The sequence goes on from CM052545.1 coordinate 78,582,223, forward strand.
GAACTGTCCCCAAAGGAGCACACCCACGTAACTGCTCGGCCCCCGCACCCCAGGAGCCCCCTCCCCTCCCGCCTCGTCCCTCCCGCCTGTCCCTGCAGGGGTGGGCTGTGCCTGTTTGAACTTGGCACCCGTGGGGTCTTACTCCCTGGGCTTTGCTCCCTGGGCCTGGCTCCGCCCCTCGGCGTCGTGCTGGTGAGGCGTCCCGGCGTCCTGCAAGCGGTTGTGGCCGCCTTCCGCACCCTGGGCATGCTCCATGGAGTGAACGCAGCCCCGCATGCGCGTCTGTTCTGCCGCTGGTGGGCCGAGGGTCCTTTCCTTTTGACTTGGGGCTGTTCCAAGTCCACTGCCCTGAAGCTTCTGGGTCATGTGTTTTGAGGGACATGGGAACGAATTTTCTGCTTGTTTTTGTCTGCTTTATTAAGGTATCATTAACAAAATTGTAACATATTTAAAGTGTACAGCGTGATGACTTGATATGCGTGTACAGTTGGCCCTTCGTAGCCATGCGTTCCTGCTCTGCAGAGTAAACCAACCACAGATCAAGAAGATTCCAAAAGGAAAGTTACACGGCTGCTGACGTGCATTCGGGAGTTAGGCCCACGATGGCCGTGTCTGCACTGAACGTGTACAGACTTTTTTCTTGCCACTGCTTCCTAAGCAGCACAGTATAGCAGTTCGTCAGTAGTGGCCACACGGTGTTAGGCATCATAGGTAACCCAGAGGTGACTTAAAGCTTTCGGGAGGCTGCGCGCGGGTAATGTGCAGACACTACACCCTTTCACACATGCGGGACTTAAGCAATGGGGATTTCAGTGTCCACAGGGGAGTCCTGGAACCAGTCCCCCACCAATACCGAGGGACAAGCGTACATCATAAAAGGGTCCCACAGTCAGGCTGACTCGCTCATCACCTCACATAGTTACTTTTTTCCCTGAAGTTCTTCTTTCTTGGCAAATTTCAGTCATACCATACATTATCATCCACTGTGGGCACCACGATACACATTAGCTCCTCTTTCTCCTGCCTTCTAGCTGATGACCAAGCATCCAGGCAAGCGGCTGGGCTGCGGGCCCGAGGGAGAGCGGGACGTGCGTGAACACGCCTTCTTCCGGAGGATCGACTGGGAGAAACTGGAGAACAGGGAGATCCAGCCGCCCTTCAAGCCCAAAGTGGTGAGTCGGGGGCAAGCCTGTTTCTGAGCCGTGCTTCCCCAGATCCTGGAGGTGTCCCACCCACCTGTTTTTCTGGAGAGATGCAGCCAGTGACCCCCAGCCTCTGCAAGGGGGAAAAAATGGCCAGGTATCTGCCTTACCCTCGTTCTGAGATCTGAGAAACCAGGATCCCTGCTGACTCTGAGCGTAAGGACAGACCAGGCAGCTGGGGGGGCGGGGGGAGGGGGCCTGTGCTCACCATGCGCTCCAGCAGGACAGCTGCCGAGCGCCCCCCAGAACTCTTAGAGAGCCAAGGCAGGTCTGCTCTGGGTTGGGATCTCATGGACTCGCATTCCTTGCTCCAAATCTCCAGCCGTCCTGGATTCCCCTCGCACTGTCGCCCACCCCCCCACCGCCCAGTGACTGCCACACACCAGACTCTGAATGCTGGCTGCAGCCTGCGCTTGCCTTTCTGAATGTTTCTATCTCTGGAGAGAAACTGGGAGTCTTAAGACATCAGCCTCTTCACTCATGCCACCTGCCACTTTGCAGTGTCTCCAGGGAGGCTGCTTTTCCCTGCGTCCCTCATCTGAAGGCTGGATGGGTCTGGGCCTGGTGGCTCGGCCACCAGCTCGGCCAGCGTTGGGTCATCACCACGAGACCTCTGCTCCCGAGACTGCAAACAGGGCAGCTTTATCGCACAGTTTCAGAAGCACTTGCTGTGTCGGTTCAGCCCAAATCTCTCCTCACAGGGCCCTGTGAGCAGGCAAAGGGACCCTCCCTGGGGGCTGAGTTACTGACTGGGCAGAAGGGGGTGGTTGGGGGGATGAGGGGGGCGGTACACAGCTTTATTCTTAGAGCAGCTACTTCCTCATCAAATATGCTTACGTGTTCTCTAGTCCAAGAATAAAACCGAGGGTGGTCAGTCCATTGATTTTATTTTTCCAAGGCATTTTTAGCACAAAGTGAAGAAAAACTAAAATTAATCAGGTCAGCTGACTTTCTCCTGAGTCATCATTTCAAATGGAGACGTTATGTCTCTGCCACCCCACCTTCGCTTTAGCCAGTCCTGGGCCCTGAGTTTGGGGGCACTCAAAGGGGCTCTTCCCTCCGGTTTACAAAGCCTGGTTTTAAGGCCAGGGAGGGGCGTGGGCTGAAGACAGAGGCAAATGGTACTGCAGCCCGCCTGCGCGGAACAGCCGTTTAGGGACTTTCTTTTCCCTCTCACCGCTCGCCAGCCTTCTGAAACTGACTGTGAGTGGTGCACCATGGCCGGGGCTTACACACAGCCGGTTCTTCACGGGGACCACAGACAGACCCACGCCGACCCTGCTCTGAGTACTCAGCAACATCCCCTTTCCAGAAAGAGACGAGGTGCAGCCAAGTCGCCCTCAAACACACCTTTCTCTGTGTATTCCCTGGCTTTCGGCAGGACGTTGTCCATCTGCGCGGTCACCCACTTTTTGTGGACACCACAGCCCTAAACTCACATGCAGGGGAAGCCAGAGCACAGCTTGGCTCCGGCAGCCCAGATGTACGTGGCTCCCCATGGGCCGTGGGGATCACTGGAAGCACCTTTTTGTGTGCAAGGCCTGTGTGGTGGGAGCTCTGGTCGGAGGGAGAGACCTCACCCGCCCGCCCCAAGGTTTCTTAGGCAAAAGCCAGGGAAGGAAGAAGCAGCTAGGGGAGTGCAGGGGGCAGGAGGTGGCACTGCAAGGGAGATGCAAACGAGAGTGGAGGTGGAAGCCCGTGGCTGCAGGACTGAGCAGCAGACTTTCTGTCCCGACACAGAAGAGGGCCTAGGGCAACGAGATCGGTAGGACAGCCCGAGGTCCCTGGAGGGCTCAGTTTGCCCCGCCCCTCACCAGGCCACCTGCAGGGCAGCAGAACTGGCTCTGAACTTCCGGTGACCTCTCAGTGCCCACCTGGAATGGAAGGACCACACGCCAGCAGCAAAACAAAGCTATCACCCATCACTCCTGAAGTCTGAACGTCGCAGAGACGGCAGTCTGCGCTGGATCGGCACCGCAGCCGAGGGGAGCAGAAAGTTATTCTGCATGGTTGTCATTAAAAGTCAAAAGAATTTATGGACAAAGTACAAACCCGAGTCTTCTCTGACCAGCGGCTTTGCTATTTCAAAGATGCGGCAGCACCCGCAGAGCTGTTGCTGCTGAAGAAACGGCAAACGTATCGCTGAACGTGTGCAGCGAACCATTCCGGATCGCACCTCTCCTCCAGCCGTGCCGACGGCCCTGGTGGACAGAGCTCGTCCGTCTTGGAGCGCGCTCAGTGCTTCTTCAGCAAGTGCTAGCGAATCACTCGCCTGAATGGAGCCTTCGGTTATTTTTGATGCCAGCAGGAGGACCCAGAGTGCCCACAGTTATCTGCAGGGTGCTTCCAAGGCCCATTTTGTGTGTGTGAGCTCGGGAGTCTCATTTCATTGTGGGTTTTTTGTGTTTTTTTTTTTAATTTTTGAATCTCCAATGAAAGATGATTTCGAAGTCACTGACTTCCTGTCACCAGACCACCACGGAGCATATCCTGAGTGATCAGGTTTCCCACGGTGTCTCCAGGTCCATCTTTGCCTGCCTATCGAGACAACATCACGGAAACTAGACTCGAGTGCCAGGGAAATGGAACCCCACCTCAAGGCCGGTTCACAATGCGGTGGGTCTGTGGGGAGGCCCTTTCAGGACTTTCCTTGGCCAGGGGTTCTGTTCAAGGTCTCACATCAAGTAGAGCAGAGAGAGGAGGGCGACCGTCGCCCGGGCACAGAAGTGGAAGTGGAGAGGGAAGTGCCCGCAGCCCGGAGGAATGACGTGCACTGCAGTGGCCCATAGTCAGCGAGGACCCTGTGTCCCCAGAAGGCCACCAAGTGCAGTTGTGAAGATGAAGATGATTTTCTGGAAGATGAGGGAGATCGCCCTGGGCTGGTTTATTTTGTAAAACAAAATCATCTGGGTTCTGCTGTCTGGGAGATGAGGCAGCCAGGAAACTCTCTCTCCTTTATGGAAAAAAGCACAGGGCAAGCTGGTTTTGGTGTCCCTGCAAGAAACACAGCCTGGAGGAGCCTCGCGCCACCAGCACAGGGCCGTCGGCTCAGCATTTGGCCAGTGTTCTGAGCAAAAAACTGGAGTCATCAAAAAGAGGCCCATTCAGAAGATCCCATGGAAGAAGCTTCCTTTTCTAAGTTTAAAAAAGAGGTCGCCGTGAAGCGGTGACTGTACTTTCTGAAAGAGAATTGAGAGGGTCCTGGCTGCCTGCCTGGTCCCAGGTGACCTGGGCGGTGCCGCACCAGCGTCCTGAGCACCCTCTGAGGGAGAGGACCGCCTTCTTTCTCCTCTGCGAGGAGAGCAAGGGGCCCTGCCCTCAGAGGCGCACCCGGTGTCACTTCGAATTTTGTTAGCTTTTATCCCAATTTATTTTCATGGGAGTACAATGCCCTGCAAATTCCCATTCTTCCTGCCCGTGATACATAACAGTTTATACAAATATTGGAAGTGGAAAGTTCATTGATATTTCATGTTTGAATTCCATCCATTGGCATCAAGGAGCAGAATATCTAGCTCACAGGCAAGACCAAAGCATTCGCTGTCCTTAAATGGTTGTGGGCGAGAGAGCAATGCATCTGTACAGTTCACACCGAGAAGTAGATCCCGGAGTTGATAGAGGAGCAGAGTGCTTTGGAGACAGGCCTGTCGCTCACAGGTAGCCTCTCCTGGGAAATCACTGTCGTGGCATCAAAAAGAGACAGGGAAAAAGTAATAACAACTTCCATCAGGAGTCGTCAGTCCTGCAGCAACAGCCAAAGCGCCGAGCACCTCGAGAGCCCGAGGAGGTTCCGCTGCGGCTCCCAAGGCCCTCGTCTCACCGTGTCTTCCTCCGGCTCGTTCGGAGTGTTAATTAACAAAGTGGGTGCGGTGCTCCTTTTAATTCATTTTACTTATTTTATTTATTTTAACGATTTCTGATTTCTGGCTCACAGAAGAGTTGCCGTAGACCCCATACCCAGAGGCCCTAAATGTAACACGTTCCCACATGGTCTGTATCAGTTCTTTCCTTACGTCTGACACACACACACACACACACACACACACACACACACACGTATTTTTTTCCTGAATCCTCTGAGAGTGTGTGGCAGGCCTGCTGTCTCTTTCCATCTGAATAATTCCGCGTGTGTTTCCTGCAACGAAGGGCGTTCCGTGGCGCCTGCCCCTCGCATCACCGCTCTGAAGTTACTTGTGCAGAGCAGCGGCTGTCGGGGGTGGGGGTGGGCTGCTGGACGATCACCCGCCGGCAGCCTCTGGCTACATCTAATCAGGCCTCTCGGGCAGCGGGCAGGTTCCTTCTCCGCCTTCCCTCGGAACCAGAAGCAGGGATGCCAATTAAAAGTGAGACTCACCAGACTTGGAGCCTCACCCACAACGTCGGAACACTGACCCGCCTGGGGAGACGAGAGCTTCTGCCACATCCTGAGGACTTCGGGGGGACTGAGGCCTCGAAACCAGCCCGAGACAGCATCTTCTACTTGCTTAATTAGAGGCAAGAAGTCTTCCTTTTCTTTGATAATTACTCTCCCACGTGTGTTTCTGCTTGAAAGAGAAGTGGGAAGAAAGGAGACATGTAAAATAACAATCAGTATAAATAAGCAGCTCTGGGCAAGGCTTGAGGAGCTGCCGAGGTGGGGGGGTGGGACAAATGCGGACCCCGAGCACTAAGTCACGTGAGCTGATGAGCCCCCATTGTCTGAAATAGTGGTTCCGATCACAGCGGTCACTGAGTCCTCTAAGCTGGCCATTCGTGTAAAGAAGGACCGAGCGGAGGGCATAGCGTGGCTCCACAGAATGGCGCCCAGGGTGCACCACAGTCTTTGCCTTTGTGCCCACGTGGCCCTTGTGCCCACGAGCAGCCACTCATTTCACGAGTGGCTCATAGCCTGTGCCTGTCCACAAACCCATCAGCAGAGCCGCTCCCTCCGGCCAGAACTGGCCCTTTCCGAGGGAGGCTCTAAGGCCACAGGCGAGAAGAATACTATATTGTCGGGAAACCGTAGCCTGGTTCGTCTCTCACCACAGTTACTATTAAAATACTAGCTCTGTGTGGGAAAATAGATAAGCAGTAGAGATGGACATAAGAGGAAAAGACTCTGTCCCTCCCTAATACTAATGCCATTGTTCTCTATCTTTTCTGGAACTTTCTGGAAAGTTGTATGTGCGTGCGAAGGTATATACAAGCGAGGTGGCACCACGCACCGTTTCGCACCTTGCGTCTTCCAAACAACAGTGTATCTCACTGTCAGAGGCATTCCGCGTCAGCTCCTGTGGGTTTGTGGCATCCTTTACGTGGGCCATTCCGATCTCCAGTTCCTGAGCCAGGCACTGACGGTTTTCCAAATACTCTCCCCTGTCCGTTCTTATTCTCCAGACGTTCTGTACCAAAGCACACTGGCTTCAGTGGGCATCCAGGCCTTCGGTGAGCACGTTTCCAGAACCTTGGGTGACTGACTACATGAGCAAGCTAACCTCACCTCTTAACCCTTAGCGTGTGTGCCTGCTTGCACTGGCCGTGCACGGAAGACCGTTCCCTGAGCATGCTGACCTTCTTAGAAAGGACAGGCCCGGGGCTGCTGCCCAGGGGCCCCGCGCCCTCCCTGGATGGTTCTGTAGTGTGGACACGACCTCCCAGGGGGCCCAGGGCAGCATGTGCCCGCTCCCCTCTGCCGCTGGTTGTTTAATTGAATGAAGACGGCATACAACCGTGAGTCAGGGCGCCGTGCACAGGTGCTGGCGGTGTTCTCACTAACACGCTGCGCTAGGACCATGGCCCAGGGCTGCGGTCAGCCCCCAGAACCGGGACTTGGAACATGGCCAACAGCGACCCTGAGACAAAGCGCATCCTGCTGCCTCTGGGGTTGTCGGAGACATGCCCACCCTGATGAGTAGTATCCTTTCTCCTCCCCGTTGCTGCACGCCTGTTCTCTTGGTTTGCTGCGCGCTCTTCCCGCTCTTCTGGGTTTGTGTGGATTTGCTTTGTGATGGCGGTGTTTCCGTGCTGCTCACGCGCCCCCTAATCCCCATGCCAGTGACTGTGGGGTTGGATTCTGTACGACTGAGACACTAAGGTAAAGGTCAGGATTGAGACCTACCTGTGTGGTTCACTCTCAGTGGCCCCCCCAGGTAAGAATCAGAGCCAGGAAGCCGACCTCCGAAGCGCAGGCTCAGCCCCAGCCTCCTCCCCAAGGCCCGTTGCCCAGGAGGCAGGATGCGAAGCATTGTGGGTGGACCATGTGCCACAGGGGCGGGGGGGGAGCACTGCAGTCCCACATGCCACCTGAAGTCGGCATCTTCCTGTGCTTTGTCATGTCTTTGCCGTGCCTGCTACCTCCTGGGTTCATCTTAGTGATGCTTTTCACCAGATGGCTAAGAAGGAGCCACGTCCTGACTGCAGAGCTAAGGAAGGGAGGTAGATGATGCTTGGTGTTCATTCACGCCGCGCGTGGTGATCACATACCTTTTCCATGCCGGGCACCTGCTGCAGCTCGGCGTCACGCCTGATCGCGTAGGGAGGGCGGCACACGGTGGCTCCCCCAACCCTCACAGCAGGCTTGGCAGGTGGACATTCCCACCCTCATCTTCCATTTACCATGAGTTGCCCAAGGCTATACCCCGGGCTTTTGAACTCTGGTCAGGTCCTTCACCCCATCGCGCCTCCCACTTTCCCTTGGGAGTCCTACGTGGCCCCGTGAACGCAGATGTGGTCTGGTCTCCGGGAGTGCCAGTGGAACTGTCAGGTTCGGGCCACTTGCTGCTGCCCCCCCCATCTTTGTCCTGCATCCCAGGTGCCAGAAGCCTCAGCTGGTGAAAGGGACGGGAGGCCCTTATTGCTGAAGACAGCGCACCAGCCGAGGAGTTTCGCTCACAAGTAGCGCACGCTGCCTTTAGCTTTGTGGTTGTCAGGTGCCCTAGTGCTCCGACGCCAGGGGCAGCCCACCCCTGCCTGTTGCTGTCGTGGACAGCGGTGGAGGCTGCCCTGCCAGTGGCCACGGCAGCCACCTGCCCCTTCGTCCCTGAGGACTGCTGGGAGGACATCTGCAGTCTGGCCGGCTGTGCTTTTCTGCCGCGCCGCCACTCGTTGGCGCACTCATCCGTGCATTCCCAGGCACAGCCAGGGCCCCCGCGCCCTTCGGTCTCTGTGCCTCCTCCGCCTCCCTCTCGGACCCGGATGGCGCCCGGGCCCTTTGCCCACAGGCTGATGGTTGTGAGTGCAGTTGGCTCACAGGTGGTAGGCGGGCAGAATCCTTTCTACCTTAAAAATGCAGTAGCTTGGTGAGGCCGTTGTTTGGTGTTTCCCCAAGAACCAAAGAGCTCTGACTTCCATGACACTGTTCAGTGGGTAGCGGAGGGTTCAAGGGGAGTTGCAGTCCCCACATCTAGAAAAACAAGCCGTTCACGGTCTTCTCCAATGTGACTTCAAGGAGAGCATCCGTCTCTAAGCCTGATTGCATTAAGAGTTGTGGAGGGCTCATCTTTCGGGCTTACGAGACCCTCCACGGTGGAAAAATTAGCACAGCTTCTCCTAGTCCTGAACCTTGGATAAAAATAACTGTGCTCCCGCCCCCGTCCCTTGTGAGGGAAAAGTGGCTTCTTTCTGGTATGATTTTTCCCCAAGCATAAAAATTCTTTCTGTGTCCTGGATCTCATCGGATGCTCAGACTCCACCTCCAGCTTCTCGGGCTTCCTCCCTGGGCCTCGTAAGATACAGCCTCAGACACGGTTCTCATCTTTGCCCTCCCTGGCCCTGCCTCAGGTCTCCCTGCCTGAGTGAACGGGCTTCAAACCGTTTTCACCAGCTGACACCCGATTTCTCTCTTTGGGATCAGGGAAATTCCAACACGATGTAGAACTAGAAAGATGAAGAAGAGATTTGCCTCAGCGAGCAGTCTTGAGACCCACAGTGACAGCCTCACGGAGTGACGCAGAGCAGAGCTGGGGTTGACCTGATCTCCTCAGTGCCCCCTAGCCCCATGGCCCACAGCAGGCCCAGCGGGAGGCTTTTCCAATGGGCTGCAGTACTCAGCTGCGCAAGCTGTGGCCACCCTCGGGAGCGCCCTCCTCTGGAGGACAGCTTTAGAGTTCGATGTCCTGGACTGCCTGCCCCCTACCCCGGCTTCTCAGTGTGGACGTTTATGTGGTCCACTCTGGGGATCTTAGGAACTCTTCCTTCAGCTGTTTTTTCATTGGGTTGTTTTTTTGTTTGTTTGTTTGTTTTTTTACTTTTCTGTGGAACTGGCCCCTGGAAGAGGATTGGTGAGCACCATCGAGACGGTGCTCCAAGGGAAGGTCGGGCCTGTGCGATCTTTCCACATGCATCGAGAGCCAGACGGACGGGTCTTCAGCCAGGAGAGAGACATTTTACCTTGGCTTGCCTTCCTCTTTCTTGTAGAGCCTTCACCTTCTTTTCCACTTGTTCCAGAAGCCCCTTGTTCATCTCTGTGTGGTTGGTGAACAGCAAGAAAAATGCAAATGATTGCTTTTTGAGGGAGCGCATAGCCCGACCTCTGGGAGCGCCCACAGTGGATTCACTTGAATGAGTGTTGATTAATTAGGTGCCCAAAGGATGTTCGCCTCGAAGTGAGGATCTAAGGCTTGCTGCCACTCAGTACTTCTGCCCGGGGCTTCTGCAGCTTCTCCATTCTCTGTCTGCCAGAGGGCCGTTCTTCCTAATGTCCCTGCTTGACCTTGGACTGACTCAGCCTCACATTACCATCTTGGGGTACCCCAGGTTTCTCAACGACAGCACTGTCAGCATTCTGGACCAACAGTCCTTGTGGGGGCGGGGGGCTGTCCTGAGCACCGCAGGGCATTTAACCAGATCCCTGACCTCTACCTGCTAGATGTCAGTAATACCCCCTGCCCAAGTCACGACGACCAAAACCAAATTCAGACATCGCCCAGTGTCCCCAAGGAAGGGGAAGGGCTGCAGAATCGCCCCTGGTTGAGAACCACCGGAATATCCAAAGGAGGCTGTTCCTCTAGCTGCCGTGGCCACCGCAGTGTCAGAATGTGGTGCCCTCCAAGGTGGGGCCTGTGGTTGGTTGGTCAGTTGGTTGGACGGATGACTCGAGTGCAGATCAAGGAGTGCGTCCTTGTTGAAGCGCCTTTGAGCGGTTCAGAGCAGCCTGTGCACGTGGGAGGAAGCGGACTGCAGACTCCACTCCTGCTGACCATTTTTTCCACGGCACTGTGTGCTCTCCCTGAGGAACAGCACCATGGAAACAGGGAGTGCGGAGGGCAGCCTCTCCCGGGCATGTGCAGGAGGCAGGGCCCACGTGGTGAGCAGGACTAGTAGTTAGCGTGGCCTCCAAAACGTGGCTAAAAGGGGCTTGAACAACTCCGCCCCCCACCCCTGGTCTCCCACTCACCTCCCCCTCCTCCCCAACAACACACACGCTGCTCAGTTACACCCACCAGTCACTGGTCCACACTCTCCTCCAGTTGAGAGCATGTGGTCACTCACAAAAATGAAAACAACCCCAGAAAGGAAAACTCACCGTTAGGAAGGCCTGACTCTGAATTTATGACATGCCTTCCACCGCGATAGGAGCAGGTATTGTTGATGGAAAAGGGTGGGGAAAGCAAAATGAAGCTGGATCCTCAAGGAAACCTTCTGGAAGATGGGGAAGGGCTGTGGAAAAGGTGAGAACGTGTGGCCCACGAGACCACACTGGCCTCACAAAGACAGCAGCCCGAGTGCCGCGCCGTCGCCACAAGCTGGCTTGTGTGCAGAACGCGGTGCGTTCTACCTTCATAGCCGTCCAGGCGGAGGCTTGACTGTTCTCCCGTTCCACCGATGAGGGGGCGGGGTGGCCCCACCGCTGTTACCTGGAGCCGTCCTCCGTCAGAGACCCAGGAATGCCTGGTCCGTGAGGAACAGCTGCTGACGCGGAGTGACGCACGCTGCCCTGGGGGCCAGCAGGGGAGAGGACGAGCCTTCGCAGAGTGTGGAGGACGGGATTCCTCCTGCCCGCACACCGCCCAGCACTCCCGTCTCGGAGTCGCCCTGGGATCCTGGGCACATCAGCGCGCCCCACCCTTCTGGGTGGCTGGGAAAGTGAGGCCACCCCTTTGCTCCACGGAGGGCCAGGCTGCCAGCCGTGGTCCTCAAGCAGCTGCGTCACTCAGAGCCTCTCCCAGGGCAGCTCTGCCCGCTGCCCCATCTGCACTGAGTACCACATGCACCTGGAGGAGAGGCGCACCTGAGACACAGCAGGCCTTGCTCCCCCTCCCTCTGGCCCCAGGGCAAACCTCCAGCCGAGACCACCCTGCAAATGAACTCCTTGGCGGCCGTGTGCTGGTTGCCCAGATCCATCCAGATAAACTGACGTCCAGCTGGGCCCCAGGGTGCATGCCCAACCACGCCATCACACATACCCAGGGTGGGTCACGGCGGACTTAGGGGTTGAGGTTTTTAGAGCATCCCAGCTAGAAGACATGAATAACACAGCTTTTGCTTCATTGCAAATACGGTGGCAGAAAAACAGACGTGGGGCAGTGAGCTCGGCCTTTCAGTTCCGGGGGAGCTGCCAGTATCCCCACCCAGCGTCGCGGCCTTTCGACAGGGACCGAGACTGCCGGCCCCGCGTGTGTGGCATCTGTGCTCAGGCCTTGCTTGCTCTGAGGTGGAAACACAAGAAGCTGTTCCCTTGTCACCCTACTGTCGACAGTGCATTTCCCCTGAGCGGCCACTTCATGGCGGGCGGGCGTGTGGGGGTCAGTGACCGCGTGGGCCCCGCCGTCGTTTGCTGTGCCTGGCTTTCCGTCCAGTCGGCCCGCACGCCTCCCAGATTTCTTCCTGTCTAACCGCCCCAGCGCGCTCCTCTCCGCAGGGCGCGCCTCGAGAGCGGCTGTCCAGTGTTCCGTGAGACTTACTGACCTCTCCTCTCTCTGTTTTCTCCGCAGTGCGGCAAAGGGGCGGAAAACTTTGACAAGTTCTTCACACGAGGGCAACCGGTCTTAACGCCTCCGGATCAGCTGGTCATCTCTAACATAGACCAGTCTGATTTCGAGGGGTTCTCATACGTCAACCCCCAGTTTGTGCACCCCATCTTACAGAGTGCAGTATGAAGCTCGCCACCGAGAGCAAAGGCCTCCCTGCCCCTGCCCGTCCCCCTAGCATTGGGAAATGATCCTTCACCCTCAAATTTTAGGGCCACGGCTTTGTTTCTTGTTCCAGATGGAGGCCTGCAAATCGTAGGGTTGTTAGTCCACATGTGACCAGCTGTTCAGGGTCTCTCTCTCACAACCAAGAGCGTTCTCTGAGTGGAAGATGCTACAATGTACAGTGTCTGGTTTCATTATGTAGAAGTCACTCTGGCTGTAGGTTAGCCCTGCCTAGGCAGCAAACAGGCTCTTGCCCCTTTTTTGGTACGATTTGATATATTTCCCATATCCTCTGTCTGTCGGTTTTCACCATCAGGATACCCCTCCCCCGCCCACCAAAGATGTGGGCTGGACACATCCCCACCCAGGCGCCTTGGGAACCAAAGAACGGGGAGCCCCGAGGGCAGAGAGGGGGCAAGGCAGGATTAGGGGTGGGGAGGCTTCCGCACCCCTGCCGCTTCCGTCCTCTGCCTCCTTGGAAACTGTCCCTAGAATCGAGAGGCCGGGATGTCATTTCCAAGCTCACTGTCCCCAGACATTGCCAGTCGTAACCCAATCACGGCCCGGTGGTCACCGGTTTTAAAAAGAAGAAGAAAACCTCAGAGGGGTGTTCAGTGAGTCTGTCCTCTCGTGTCCTGCTCGGTTGATGCCTGTCTTGATACTTGCATTTCTTTGTAAGAGGCCAAATCTTCTAAGGACTTTGCTACATGGGCGTGCGCAGTCATTTCAGACCGAGGATACAGACGTGTGTGTGTGTGCGCGCGAGCGTCCGTTCTAATCTCTGGGAGATTTTCCTGCGATCCAGGGTGCCATCGGCAATGCCAGTACTCACAGTGTTGTTAGCCAACCCCCAGCCCCCAACATTTTGCTTCCTGTCCCTAAGAAGCTGAAGCGTACGCCCAGCCCTTTTGTGCTTATTTATTTACCAGGCTGCAGTGTCGTTTATGAGGGTACGATGTACAGTCACTTCAGGCAGTGACTCTAGGGTCAGTCCCTACTGACGGATTCTTCTCCGGTCTCTGGCCCCTGACATCCCCTTAGGAATGAAAATCAATGCGCTTTGGGTCCCCACTTCTAGTTCATGTTGAGTGACACACCTGGAGCTGTAGAATCAGGAAACTTGGATACATATCAGCTCAAAGATGTTTTATTGCAAGAAGAATTTTAATGTTTTGCAAATGCATCATGCAATGAATTTTGCATGTTTATAATAAACCTTAATAACAAGTGAATCTATATTATTGATATAATCGTATCAAGCATAAAGAAAGTGTTATAATAATTTTATAAGACACAATTGTGCTATATTTGTGAAGGCTCTTGTTTCTAATCTGCTTCCACGGTTAAGTCTTGGTCGAACCCTTTGCTGCCCTGCTTCCCCTCCCCCACCCTGTGTGTCCCCTGTGCGCTGGCACCATATCGGACATATGATTTTTTAACATAGATCTAACTTCAGAAATGAATGGCTACTTTACATGATTAATTAGGCTTAATATATTTGATTCTACCTGCAAACAAAAATTTTAGGGGATTGTTTTTGAGATGAGACTCTCTCTTAGCTTCTTAACGCCGTCTTCTGTTCTGGCTGCTACGCCACTCCTCCCCGTGGGGACAGAGGGTCTGACTCCAGTGTGACCAGTGTGGGCAGATGGGGTGTGAGCACAGCCGCGGTGGCACGTGGTGGGTCTCTTCCTTTCAGCCTCGTACTGTGAGTGATGGGGGCAGCGCCCCCGCAGACAGCGTCCACTGCCCCTGGGAGGCCCGCACATTTGTTCCCCACATGCAGACTTCAAGAGACGGACCGTCGGCAGCCCGGGCACAGCCATCCCCTGGGGCTGTCGGCAGACGCTTTGCAGAGGCGACCGAGTTTCTCCCACCGGCCGCTGGGACCAGCCCGAGGAGCCCTCTGTGTCAGACACCACCTGCGCCAGGCCCTCGGAGAAGCCAGTCTTCTACACGGAAAGAACATTCCAGACGGAGGCTGCGTCCACTCCTTCCAGAGGCCTGCTCTGCTTCTCTCCGCTCCCCAGAAGCATCTTCCAGCTAAGTGCTCTGCGACTGACTTCCAGCTGTTTGCCTGAAATTCACGGAACAGCCCACCACTGAGGAGGCTTTGACATGAGAGGCTTGTCTGTCCTAGGAACCCCTGAGGGGAGGAAGAGATGGGTAGGGAATAAGTCAGACCCAAAAAGAGCGACTTCTCTGCCATTTCTGATGGGCCGTGGGCTTCAGAATTCCCAAGGGACTGGCACATTCAGAGCTGCAGCGCACCCCCACCCCCCGCAGGTCAGTGCACGTTTTGGTCACGAGACACACCTCAATTGGATCTGACCGAAAAGGGACCAGTTTACAGAAAGAGCCTAAGAAACAAAAGAGCCAGTCACCATGCCCCAGAACAGGGCCATAGCAGGACAGGTCCCCAAGGGGGAGGAAGGTCCCAGCAAAGCACATGGTTGAGGACCGTTTGTCCTCACGCTGCCCACCTGTTTAAGCTGCAGGAGCTCAGGCTTCCCGGGAAAGAGCCAACACATTTCCAGAGCATTCGTATTTCCCTAGGAAACATATCCAAAATCTCAGCTGCCTTGTATTCTTTCCAAATGTGTGGCATAGTTTTCAGAGAAAATTCCCCATCCGTGGGCCCAGCACTCTGCCCCAGGGACAGCAGGCTCGAGGACAAACAGTAAAAACGTGGGCCCAGCGAAGTGTCCCCACAACATAGCCTGTTTGGTTCTGGGCTGTGTCCTGGGTTTATTGCTGGGAGAGTAAGTCCTGTGGTAACCATTCACACACCTGTCTGCCGCAGCACGGGTGGAATTCTGTGGTGCGGCCCACCCCGCGGGCATCGTGGGAATAGAAGCACAGGGAAGGGCCCTGGTAGAGGCCAAAATAAGGAGGACGCCTCCTGGGGTCAGGTGGCTGGGGACTGCAGGAGGCTCCAGCCCCCGGGCAGTGGCCGTGCCGCCAGGGCCTGCGGCCATCCAGGCCCCGCGGCCATCCAGGCCCCCAGCAGGCTCTCGTACAATCTGCGTCTCCACCGGACTCGTGGCTCTGTGACTCCGAAAGGCCATCCGATTTCCCTGCGTTGCTTTCCCTTGGAAGGTGGCCGCTGCCCAGCGGTGGAGCTCCCCTGTGAGCTGCAGGCCGGCGGCGTCTCCTCTGATGCCACTAGGTGTTGGTTGAACAGAGGGGCCTGGACTGCCTCCCTCACAGGCTAACGGCAGGTTCACTCGAGGCGAGAACAGACTGAGAAGGTTGATACGAGCCCCGAGGCACTGGCGTGACTGCTTGTCAACACGCCTAGTTCTCTTTCATCCCCACGGCCTGGTACAAGTCAGTGCAGAATCACTGTCTGTCTTTTCTTATGAGGCTTTCCTATTAGGAATTTTCGCAGAAGATCAGAGGGTTAAGAGCTCCCTGGAAATGACTTGAGATGGTTGGTTGAAAGATTATGAAAGACCAAGATGAATGCAAGCCGACAAATGACTGCTGAGCACCTCCCTGAGCTGTGGTTCTCGGAAGAGCGTGCTGACTTGCTGGCGAAGGCGGGTGCAGACCCCTCCCGTCGATGTTCTGAGAAGCGAGAGGTCTGCAGAGGCGGAGGTGGGTGCGGAGTTGAGAGAGGAGCAAGGTTTGTGTGCGTCTGGAAGGAGGCTCGTGGCAGGAGGAAGCCAGGACAGAGGGGAAGGAGGGGGCTTCCTGGGAAGGATGCTCTTGTCATTTCCAGGGGCTTTCCATTGGAGGTCGTTGGTACAGAAGAAAGTCACTGCCTGCAGGCCCTTGAGAGGGAGTTTGGTGCCAGGAACACGGTCTAGTCCTCCTCAGGAAACATCTCCCAAATGCCAGCAGCATCCTCACCAGCTGCTGGAAGCCCCTTCCCCTGCCTATGAGGGAGAGGCCAGGTCGAAGCACCCACCAGCCCTAGAAGGCAGTTGGTCCCCACCCGTTTCCCCTCTGGGGCTTGTCCAGAGCTTCGTGGCAGCCAGGGATGGACGGGGAGGTCGCAGAAACAGCTAACAATGCCGTTCCCACCCGGGTCCACTTAGCAAGAGAAATTAGAGGTGTTTTGCCAGGATGTGTTGTCTCTGGACTAAAGAGGGAGGAAAGTGAGAGTCTCAGGTTTTTAAAAGCCTGGGGAAGGCAACACCATCTGACAGGCATTTTCTCACTCGGGTCTTATAAAGTCGCCTATTTCTTATGTGTGCAGTTCACACCATTTCCTATTCCTTCAAACCCAGCCAGGGCAGGAGACCCCCACTGAGCACACCGAATAATCATGACCATGAACTGGACACGGAGCCAGGGCCCCACGGGGCTACAGGAACAGCGGAGGCGTGACAGATCTGGGGAAGGACAGGGGCACTGGTTACCAGTGACTGCACGCTAGTTTGACAAGGAGTGTTGGGAAGTATTCTAAAAAACATTGTCCTTGAGTCGCTGGGGTTACATTTTACGAAATACAGCAGGCCGTGAACGTTTCCGTCCCTTCCCGTTTGGGCCGACGCGGGGAGTGCTGCACTTCTCCTCCACTGGAAATGCGGGAGACCGGGAAAGGTCGCCTGTGTTGGGCGTGGGTGCAGGCCGGTGTCTGGAAACCATGTCGACCGTGGTTCTGCGCGTTCCACAATGTCAGGGCCCTTTGGGAGGCCCCGTGCCTCTGAGCTGTGTGGCCGAGTGCAGTTAGCGACCGCGAGGCCCCATCAGCCGGCACACAGCCTTACAATGCCCCTACACGAAGGCCCGCAGGTTCCAAAGACTTTTTTTTTAAACCTTAAGAAAGAAACGAATTTAACTCCAGTAAAACAACTGGGTATGCTGGGCTCTTTGTACTTTTTTATAAACTTTAATAACTCAATTCTTTAAAAACGGGCTTTTAAAATTACAATTTGATAAGATTCCAACCACATGGACCCTGCATGAGGCCTCGGCAGCAGCCGGCCACAACCCCCCGACCTGCACTCACTCTGCAGGGTCTCGCATGCCGGTGGGGCACGGAGTCCTCGTCAGGATGACTGGAGGTTCGGGCGAAACGCCTTGGCAGACCGATGCCCTCCGTGTTTTTAGTAGACCCTGGGGACGACTGTCTAGGGTCTAGAGACGGTCAGACCGTAGAACGATGGCCTCATCGTCCCTCTTCCAGATGCAGCCCTGGGGTCGCATTCCCAGGGGTCCCTGGGGCGCCACATCTTGGCACGGGAAGGGGGCGCTCGCGCAGGTCTGGCTCCAGCCCCCAGGGGTCCCAGGTCTCTCTCGGTGAAAATGCGGGCTGCCCTGTAAGGGGTTTGCTCACTGGGCAATTCAGAAACACTTCCGCAGCCCCGAGAAAGGGCGGCGGCAGCGAGCACGCCCGCGGGCACCCGTTTCGGAGTTTCCCCACGGGAGAAGACAGAGCCCCACGTCTTCAGAAAAATAAGTATCAAGTCCACTTTGTAAGAATCTTTTTTCTACAATAAGACAAAGGGTGGCTTCCCATTTTCTGATTAAACAACTGTGTCTTCGTCTCCTCTGCTGAGCTTTAGGAGTATTTATTCCTGTGATTGTAGATTTTTGTTGATGTTCTTCCTGAAAGAATGTGATTCTTTTCTTGAGAGGATTAGTGGACTGTTCAAAGTCATCCATGAAGGCAGTTTTTCTCTTAAGTCTAAATGGTCTAGAAATTCACCTCATGTCCCTTCTGTTAGGGTCTTTCAGAATAATTGTATAGATGGTCAGAAACATTTGAAATCATTGCTTTTGCTACCCAATATTGTGTGTGTGTGGAGGACATGCCATGTTTAAGCCGTTCATCGAAAAACAGTGTAAGACCCCACGTGTGCACCGAGGAGGAAGAGGAGGCGGCGGAGGGTTTTCCTTCCGAAGAAGCCCCTAGTGACAACTGTAGAGGCTGCCCAGCTGGCGAAGGACATCGGGCTTATAGCGGGCGAGATGAATGTACACCTTACTGCATCGCTTCCCTCAATCCGTAGGACCTCTAATCTTTGTTTGCATGATATGCTTCATTAGAGACATTAATTGTGTATGAATAAATATGATCATTCCTCAGTGCACTCGGCCTCACCTGCATTGTCTGTGGTGTCACAGTTACTCTTCAAGTGCTCATGTCCGAGCACTGGACTTGGGACGCTGCCTGAGCACCCACTCCACTTACGTTCACTCTTCTTTTCAATGTATACAATTGGAAGGATTTTCACATTTTTCATGGAATTCATTGGGGTGACATCGGTTAATAACATCATATAGGTCTCAGGTGCACAGTCTGTAACGCATCATCTGTATATTGTGTTGCGTGGGCACCACCCCAAGTCAGGTCTCCTTCATCACCATCTATCCCCTCTTTACACTCTTCTCCCTCCCCCCACCCCTGCTCAGTTTTTTTCTTAAAATATGCTTTGAATTGAAACCCAAGCAGTTACTGGGATAGAGTCGTGGCAAGTCATTCATTCATTCATTAACTCACCGGCCGTGCTCGGGGCAGGAGCCACGCCAGGCACTGGGGACGTGGCGGGAGGGGAGGGCTGGCACGGCCCCTGCCTACGTGGAGCTTACGCTCCTGCACCCCCACACTGCGGGGGTCACACAGCGGCTGGTGAGGACTTTGTCCAAAGATGGACTGTCCCCTTCACTGGGAGGGTTTCAGAAGGAATTCAGCCCAAATCTTGGGATTTGCCTCCAGGAGCATAACTGTCCACACGTCCTATCGGCTGCACCAGGGACTCAGCTTCGAGACCATCACTGTCTTCCGCTTCAGCAGCCCTCCTCCTGTCCTTGCTGCTGGGCACAGAAAGTAGGGGATGAAACAGGGAGCATTCCCACATACCCAGTGTCTTAAAACTCAATGCTCTTGAGGGAATTAGCCTCAAAAAGCATTAAAAGCCATTAACAACAAAAAAAGCACTCCTAAAAACAGGGTTCAACCTTGCTAGAGTTCACCTCTGCATGCTTCCTCCGCTCCTTTTGGGGACCGCATCCCCTCCTGCTCCCCATCCCGAGCCCCCACCCTGCCTGCCCCTCACTGTGCATCCACACCTGCCCGCGCTGTGATTTCTCTCCTCCGGGTGCTGCTTCCCACCCACTAAGTCCATTTCCACCTGCTGGCGATTACAGCGTGATCACATGTGGCTGGTCATGGGGCCAGGGCACGACCTGAGCCCCAGGAGGTGGACAGGCAGCCCTATCAGGACTTGATAAGCCACCAGTCTCAGGATTGAGGATCACCAGCTGTCCCTGGAAGCCTGTCCCTTCCTCCACCCCACACAGCTAATACCTGTGACACAGAGAAACCTCTGGCCAGGCTGGCAGCCCATCGCGAGTCAACTCCAGCCATTCAGCTTGACGTGGTCCCTGCAGGCTCACACAGCCACACCCAGGTCCTTGCTATGGGCCTGGCGCCCACACCCTCTCCCATCAGCACAGCACCTTGAGCTGTTCCCCACCCCACCCCCACCCCTTCCTCCCTCACCCTCTGGAGAGGCAGCCTCAGTGGCAAGAACAAAGCTGAAGCCACTCGGCCTGGCTTCCCACTTGTGATTGTTCCATCAGGGGCAAGTTCTTTGGGCCTGTCTCTGCCTCCGTGTCCTCATGTGTAAAAGACCATGATGATGAGGGTGCCTCTGGGGTCACGGTGGGGACTACAGGGTGAACCTGAAGGGTTACAACAGACCCTCCCCAAAGGAAGGGGCTGGGCTCCTTACAAGGGCAGGAAATGGCTAGGACCCAGCCGAGGGTGGGCTTACAGCCAGAGAACAGCTCTGGCGTTTTCTCTCTTCCAGTCCCATTTGAGAAGGGGGCGGTGGGGTGTGTATCAGCTAATCAGGGGATTCCTGGTGCGAAGATAATTATCGAGCCAACCTCAGAGTCTAGGAACAGGGCTGAATGGAGGCGTGTGGGGACCCCCAGCAGGCTAAAGATGGATGTTCTAGAAATAGGAATTCAGTTTTCACAGAGAGGAGCAGCTGGGCAGCGTGGGAGGGAGATGCAAGCAGCATGCCAAGGCCCAGCTTCGGCACCCACAGCACATCTGTGCCCTGAGGCCGGCCAGGCTGCTGCCCAGCCACCTGCCCCAGACCGGCTCTGCCTGAGCTCCGGGAGACAGCCCGCACCGCCCAAGCACCGCAGCGCCCCGGGAGCCCCAGGCCTGCCCCCTGCGGCTGCACAGGAGGCTGCTGGGAGGAAGAGTGAGAGTCTGACAGATGGAGGAATTCTGGCCCGTGTCCCTATGGCTGGGGCAGGCCCCCTGTGTAGCTGTCCTTGCCCTGAATCGATGGGCAGTGCCACCCTGGCTGGGTAGCACAGCTGGTTGAAGCATTGTCTCACACACCAAAAGGTTGCGGGTTCAGTTCTTGGTTGGGGTGCATACCGGAGGCAACCAATCAATCTCTCGCTCTCTCTGTCTCTCTATTTCTATTTCTATCCCTCTCATTTCCCTTCTCTCTAAAATCAGTAAAAACCTATCCTCAGGTAAGAGTGTTAAAAAGACAATCCTCCGTCCAGTACCGGCCTCACCAGCCCGTGTCCATCCCTGCACTCCAATACCCAGTCCATCCGCAAGTCCTGTCGGGTCAGCGCTAACGCCGTGCCTCTCGGCTGGGGGCGATTTCGCCCCTCGGGGGACATCTGGCAATGTCTAGAGACATTTCTGTGGTCACACGGGGGGAAGCATTACAGCCCCTAGAAGGTGGAGACCGACAACCGGAGGTGCTGCTAAACACCTGGGCTGCCCGGGATAGCCGCCCCCCGCCCCCCTCCCCCCTCCGACAGAGAACGGTCCAGACCAAACGCCAGCGGCACCGCCGCCACCGCCAAACCCGTTCTGAACGTACACCGAGTCCTGGCACTTGCTCCACGTCCACTGTCCTCTCTGCCCGTGTCCTCGAGGTCCCCCTGGGTCCCCCATGGCCCTCTCGGCACAGCAGCCAGTGTGACCCCATCCAAGCAGTCTCTCCCCTGCTTAAAGCCCTCCCGTGGCTGCCCACACCCTCAGGTGAAACCCGAACTCTCGCACTGCCTACCAGCCCCCACGCGATCTGGCTCGTGGCGCCGGCTCAGCGGTGAGGAGGTGAGCGCAGAGAAGGGCCGATCTTGTTCATCCGCCACGTGCCGCCTGCCTTCCCATCAGAATGTGAGCTGCCGGAGAACGGGGCACGTGGCAGGGACTCAGCAGAATGTTTGTGGACTGAGTGAATGAACACATGGATCTCAAAACTGCCGAGTTCGGCAAGGTGTTACCCAACCATCACTGTGCCTGTGCCCTCAAGGCGGTCACCAGGTAATTAAGGAGGCCAGATGTACGCACAAGAATTAACTAAAGATCAGCTCTCCAAACTTCACAAGCTCCTACCAAGGAATCCCAAGACCCCAATCTCTGCCCATCAGCCCAGCACCTAGAGGCAATGGCTGCCTATTGTTACACTTCAGAGACAGCTTACAGCCCTGAGCTTTTTCTCCAGCCTCTCTTGTGCTCTGGCGGTGAAGTCGCAGTTCGGTTAAATGCTAATGCGCTGGGCACAGGCAGAGGTCATCTGTTTACCCAGCGTGTGGCCACCCTGAGAGCCCACAGCACGGGGGCAGGGCCGTGGCTGTGGGAGTACGCCAGGAGGGCTTCTGGCTCCAAGAAAGCAGAATGGATGTCTCCCCAAGATTCCTTTTTTAAAGCTAATTTGATAAAAATATTGCAGAGAGGCCTATTCTAGGCATGAGAGGGAAAAGAACAATATGGTTCTAAAGAAACAGAAGAGCTAGCGGTAGCTCAAGGACTCACAGATGAAAATAGCAAAAAAATGTACGTATATATATGTATATATAGAGAGATATAATGCAAATTATAAACACACACACGCACGTGCTGAGTGAGCATGCCAACCACTTTTCTGGTTACTTTATGTGCATTTATTTAAAGGCCACAGTGACCACTTGAGGTAGGTGCCCATTTCTCACCTTTCCTTACTGTGCCCATTACAGGATAGGAAAGATGAGTCCAGAGCAGTCAAATATTCCCATGTGGGTGAGCAATGCCAGACTGAGCCAGCTGGAAGAGCAGAGATGTGAGCCACACCAGGGGCCTTCCCAGAGGAGGCAGGGAAGCTTTGGTCCATCGGAGGACAGGATGGAGAGAGAAGAACATCAACAGGCAGAATGAGCAAGCAGGTGGAGGGGAAGGATGGGCGTATGCAGCAGCTTTTGCGTAGTTTAAGCACAATCCTCTCATGGGCCCCTGTGGCACTTGCGCGGAGTAGAAGTCAGTGTGCACATCTTACAAATGGGGAAACTGAGGCCCGAGGTAACTAACCAGCTTCCAGGTACAGAACCCCTCACCAGCACAGCGAGGCTGGGTGCCAGGCCCCTGATGTTCTGACTTTGCCACGCTCAGGAGACCGAAGTGGCAGCTTGGATGGGGGAGCAGAGGGACGCAGGGCCATCCTGGGGCCTTGTCCCCTCCATGGCTTCCTTCAAAGCCCACCCCATCTCTCGGCTGCCTCTGATGCCTACGAGATTAATGCTCTTCTGTAACTGTTTCTGGAAGCCTCTCTCCCACCTTCACCTGACTTTTTTTTTTTTTTTGAGCTGTCTGGATGTGGGTGGAGAGAGAAAAATAGCACTGCGATTCTCAGAACCTGGCAGGTCCCTTTGCAGCCACCCCCACCTGGGTGCCTCTTGCCTGGAGAGGCCCTGAGAAGAAGGACCTAGCGGCAGGCAGCCAGGGGCCCACCCTCTCACCATAGCACAGCCCTGGCATTACCCCCCTCAGATGTCAACAACTAGTGGAACTGAGTGCATGCCGGTGAACCCCAGGCAGGAGTGTGGGGAGGGGGGAGCTGAGGGCTGGCCAGGTGAGGCAACCATCAGGAAGTGTAGGGGCTTGTCAAAATGAAGACGCTGATGTCTTTGCGTTGGGCAGCCCTGGGAGGCAAGGTCAGGGCAGAGCACTATGGGAATGCTCTTAGATTATTTTAGAAAAGGCTTTTAGAAACTTTAGAAAATTTACAAAAATGGCACCTGATTCTTCTAGCTAATACAGATTAAAAAAATAAAATCCTACCATCCCCAGATAACCACTGCCATACTGAAACTGCTTGCTCACTTCATTAACCTTATTAATTATTTTGTTTTCCTTTTCATGACGGGACCATGAAACCCTCTTACCAAACTGCACGGGGCCTCAGACCTGAGCCTCTAACGCAGGGAACACAACGGTGACACGCACGTGTTTCAAACATTTCACCGTCACGCAATGCCTGTAAATGCACGACCTCTCAGAGAGGTGGAAACTTCCTGAGTGGGGTGTCTCTTTCTTGCATAAGCTATACCCATAGTGCTTGACTTAAAATTTCCAGTTTGAGTTTATTTGAAGAGAAGCACAATTCACAAAGCAACCTGAATGTCGTCTTTCTAGATTTCTGCAATAGCTTCTTGTCTTTTGGAGTTGCCCACAACTAGCACTACGAATTTTAAAAACTCACCTTTATTATCTTTCTTAAAAATTCTATTTTGTGTTCATCAAAATAACTCTGTTCTTTTGCATTGTATTCCATCCGTTTATGTGGCATTTGCTTAGATTACTACTTAAATAGAAACAATATGGCAGGAGTCAAAAGTCTTGGGAATAAATTGGCTCATGGGAAGTCTCAGTGGGAGCAAAATTGCATGGAGACATGAGAAAACAGGAATTTGAGGAAAATAAGATGTGTCATCATGGGCATTATTTCATTTTTGGTAGAGGAAAAAAAATGTTGGTTCATCCAGGTCATTCAGATATCCACTAAGAAATATCCCACTACAAAATACAGATTATTCCACATAATTCTTTTCAGGGCTACATAATATTCCCTTTTATACATATGCATTCTGATGCACGCTAGCCCATATTTCCTCTGTCCGAGCATCCAGGTGATTCTCAATGTTTTACCGTCATAAACAACATTGGGATGAATATTCTACTCTTTACATCCTCACATACTTGGCCGATTTTTCCATGTGTTTATTCGTTCATTCAGAAACTCTGCATTATGCCCCCACGAGGTACCATGTACTGTTCCAGGTGTTGGAGAAGCAGCGCAAAGCTGACCAACAAGGGTCCTGCTCTAGTAGATTGTGTTCTGCGAGGTTTCCGTGTCCTTAGGGTAGATTCCACAAGGTTGGGTTCTTGGTCAACGGCTACGAACCTTTTCAGGGCTTTTGATACATAACGTCAAAATGCAGTAAGAAATAAAGGAAACCAAACATTCTAATTTTTACCCAACTGAGTCATTGTGAAGCCTCTTACCCACACATCCGCACACCCTCCATAGCTGTGCGCCGTCAGTATTTACCCATGCATCAGTCATCCGTAGCTGTGTGCCAAATTACTCCAAAACTTAGCGACTTAAAACAACAAATATGTATTATCTCACACTTTCTGTGGGTCAGGAAGTCGGCAGTGACTCAGCAGGGTGGGCGGGCTAAGGATCTGTCACGGGGTTGTAGGCGAGGTGTCTCCCAGAGCTGCGGTCACCTGAAGGTTTGCCTCTGCCTCGAAGAAGGCTCACTCTCACGACGACTGCAGGGAGCCTCGGGTCCCGGCCACGTGGGCCGTGGTCGGGCTGCCCGAGTGCTCACAGAGTGTCAGCGGGCCTCCCCCAAGCGGAGGAGCCCAGGGACAGCAAGGAAGACTCGGACCCGTTACAGTCTACTTTCGGAAACCGCTCGTCGCTTCCCTGCGTTCCATTTGTCAGAAGTCAGCCACTCAGTCCAGCCCATAACAAGAGGAGAGGAATCAGGCTGGACCTTGAATTTCGGGAAGAAACGCCACACCACGGGGAGGTGGGCCTTTCAGGGGGCTGGCCGCCATCAGGGAGAGAAGCAGGAAAGCACGTCAGCCGCACTTCCGATGGAACGGTGCC
>CM052545.1:78607507-78738341 GCA_028533065.1 Trachops cirrhosus
AGTCCTGAAGAACTCTTTGTACCGAACGTTTTAGATGGCTATGATTTTCCATTAGATCACCATAATTTTCTTACTGACTCCCCTATTACTGAACTTTTAAGTTAGTTCCAGTTTTTATATCATTTTAAACGACCAGGTAATGAACGTCTTTGTTCCTGAAATTTTGAAGGCATGATGGGTCATTTTTTAAAAGTACTATGGCTGAACATTTTTGAGACTCTGTGTTCCTTTCTCCTTTTGTTTTGCTTCTGGAAGCCCTGCTTTCCATGGTAACGTTTCCCTGCTCTTGGATCAACACGTAACTCAGGTTTCCTTCCAGTCGGTGTCAATGCCTTTGTAGTCAGTCATTGTCAAGTGCGTTCACTCACTCGTGTATTCGTTCATTAAACAGACATTTATGTGAACGCTGTGTTAGGTGCCAGGTCTGGTCTATGTTATAGGGACACGTTGATTATCAGAGCTAATCATCAAGAGAAATTTCAGCTTTTTCCACAGGATTTGGAGTGACGTGAAAGTAAAACACTCCACGGGAATTATAAAATAAAAATAGAGGACCAGGATGGAAGACAATAGAAGCGTACATCTATGCCCCACAAGAGTTAGTCACACTGCTGTCATGGACGCTCAAGCCCGGCTTTGCATTTCCTCGCAGCCGACAAAAGGGGGAGTGTGATCGGTCCCCGGGGGGCAGGCGTGTGCCCCTGGGAACCACAAGCCTCTCTTAGCGAAAGCTTCAGAAGAAACTTCTTGGATACCATGTTATTACCTAGACGAGAGACTGAGCAAGGACGGCCTCACCAATGTCTGGGGTGCTTTAAAAGGATAAACTTTCACACAGCCCTTCCCGAGGGGCCTTTACTGAGTCGGGGCCTGAGAGCGAAACACAGCCTCCTGAAGGCGGCCGACTGGCAGGCCACAGCCCGGTCTCCAGGTCAGCAGCCAATTTCACAGCCCAACTTGATCCAAACAAATGACCTGGAATTCCTGGGGAAAAAAACAACAAATGTTTTATCTATCAACTGGGCAAAGATCAAGCTTGGTTTAAAGATTAAAACCCAATTTTGGCGGAGTTGGGGACTCCGGCACTCTCCCACCCTGGGGGTGGGGGATATCAGTGGGGACCACCTCTCTGCAGGGCAATTCAGCACAAAGTAACAAAAGTCTTTAAAATGTGCGTATGCACAGCAAATAGGCTCTGGGGAATTTTTTCCTAAGATATAACCGAAAACGCAGAGACGTATGTACCAAGAGTTGGTTCCATTCAGGCTCCTTGGTTTGCACCAAACACAGAACTCTCTGGGTTGGAGGCAGCTCTGGGAGTTGAATCTTTCTCTGTCATTCATGTTAGTGTCTCAGCTTCACTTTTTCATTTTAAAACTTTTCATTTCACAATAATTTCAGACTCGAAAGAATTTGCAAACATAATACAGAAAGGGCCCACGTACCCACCCACCCAGCCTTCCTCAATGACAACACTGTACCTAACCATCGTACTCATCAAAACCAAGACAGTGACCCAGTAAAACACCATGAGGCAAACTACAGACCTTATTCAAGCCTCACCAGCATTTACATGTCGTGTCTGTGTGTCTGTGTGTCTGTGTGTCTGTGTGTCTGTGTGTCTGTGTGTGGGCCATGAGGTGCCCGTACAGGTCCCTGGAACCACCATCATGCTCAGGATCGTGACTGTTCTATCCAGAAGTAACCCTTGTGCCACTCCTTTGCAGCCCCCACCACAGCCCCTGGCTGCCACTGATCTTCCTCCACCAGTATAATTGTGTCATTTCAAGAGTGGGATAGAAATGGAAACACACAGGATATACCCTTGTGAGTGTGCTTTTAATCCCTCCCCGGGTCTGTTCTCTCAAATCTCCCACCAGCCGTACCTCCTCCTGGCCCCCCTCAGCCCGAGCGGGCCTCTCTGGGTCTGTCCCCAGAGAGGGGCTCCAGTGGCCCACTGCGCTTCCCAGTCAGGCCACGTCTTCGGTCCTGGGCAAGCCCGTGGATTGGCTGTTGGGGGGTCAGGTTCCCAGTTCCAATACAATCACCTGTGGCTGAGGGGAGTGGCCATTTGCTACAAGACATGCCACCTGGGTGGGTCATCAAAGAGATGGGCAAAGCGAGGTTCCCTCCAAGGAGGGGCTGGGGCTGTGCCGATGTTTTAACTGCTGTGTCTGCCTCACAGTTCACGGGGGAAAGCCCAGCTGCTAGCTGCTTCTGCGTGCTCCTTCGTTAACAGAACCCCAGCTCGGAGCTGATCTGGGGTAACCACTTGCTCCCTGGGTCCTCTAGGTCCCCAGCAGATGGATGCTCATTGGTGTAAGGCAATCACAGGAATCCCATTCTCCTTCCCAACAGCTGGTTTGGGCAAAACATGTGACTCAGTGGGACCAGAGTGAGGACCCTTCTATGAACCATCTCAGCCTTCAAAGGTCTGTAAGAACGAGCTGGGTAGGGGGCAGGTCCCAGGGACAGCTCAGCATCGGAGAGCTCCTGCCGGTGCTTCTTCCAGAAGCCCGTTCCTGGCACAAAACCTGTGCTGCAGCAGGAACAATTTACAGCAAAACAAAACAGTAAGAACAGAAAACAATAAAGGCCAGCGAGGACATGCTGGGAAATTTTATTACACTGGAAAAAACACAGAGTAATCGTTCAGTGAGTGAGGAGGATCATTTGGTCGCAAAGGCCCTGAGGGACTCCTGTGACTCTGTGAACGTTCCGTTCAGTCCCCACCCCCAGCTCCCTTCACCCACCTGTCTCCAGGCTGTGCTCTCCTGCGAAAGGAGCAGAACTCTTCCCGTGTCCAGGGGCTTTTGCCTCCATAGGGGCGACTGTTGCTCGGGCCTAACAGCAGGGCAACTGTGTAGCAGCTGTCCAACCGGGACACTTAGGAAAATGCAACGGAGGCCCACCCCTCCTGCTGGGGCCGTGGACACCCCCAGGGCCTTCCAGAGCAAACCAGGCTGGGGGTGACCCCGACCTGTGCGCTCCTTCTGTGGAACCCGCCCCACCTCATCTCCCCTGGGGAGCTGCATGTGAACTGACATTTTATCCATTTCACAATCTCTCAACCTTGGCACTATGACATTTCGGAGTCATTATTCTGGGGGACTGTCCTGTGCATTGTAGGATGTTGAGCAGCATCCTTAGCCTCTGCCCACTGGGCGCCAACCACAACCCCTTCCCCAAGTTGTAACAACCAAGATGTCACATGCTCAAATGTTCCTTGGGGAGACAAGTCACCCCCAGTTGAGAACCACTGACATAGTCCCTTCTCCTCATTCTTCCAGAAAGGCCCAGGGTGTGCTTAGGAGTTAAAGCTTACCCGGGGAGTTAACAGTCTTGTAATCTCAGGGCCCGAAGAGGGTGAGTCACAGGACAGTGCTAACAGGAATGGGCATAGTGGGGCACTGGAGGACCCAGCAAGGAGGGACAAATATGCTCCTTCCTTCCCCATGCTGTTCAGGAAACTCTGCTGTGACATGCCCTTGGAGCTGGTGTTGGGACCCCCATTGGGGTCCAGTCCACTGGCCAAAACCACGTTGCTCCTGTGATGGGGAGCTTGCAGCTGATGGCCCCCACCCCTCCAGGCACAGGGAGTGAATGATCGAATGAATGAATCCTGGTTCACTCTCAAACTTATGGAGTGACCATGGGTGAGTGCATTTGGTCCCTCAGATCTTTAATTTGCTCATTTAAATAATAAAGAAAGGAACACTGATCTGCCTTATAGCATTGCAGGAAGAACTGAGACTCCCCCTCCCTGCCCCCACCCCACCCCCTCCATTCCATCGGAGGCCACTTTGGAGACCCAGAGTGTCCGTCTGGGGACGGCCACTGCTGGCTGCTTCGGGGTCTTCACGAGGAAAGCAAGGCCCGGAGGGACACCGTGACCAGGCTGCCATCACTCAAGGAGTGGGTCAGCCAGGGTGAGAGGAGCAAGGCCCCGTCCTCTGGTGTCCCAGCCGGACCACACTGTCCTCTGAAGAAAATCAAGACTTGCTGTAGTGAGGTGTTTGCTTTTAAGTAACTAAAAAATTTGGGGGGAGGGTTCTTTCACTAGTGCACAACTTTATCAGGATTCAAAGCCGGGGCAGCCTTTCCCGCATCGGGGTCACTGCCCACCCCCCTTCTCTGCTTTGAAGCCAGCAGAAGTCTGGCCAGAAATAGCCTCAGCTGACATCTGGTCCAGCAGTCTTCAACCAGGGGTGATTTTGCAGCCCAGGGGATATTTGGCAATGACTGGAGATATGTTGCTTGTCACAACGGGGGTGAGGGCGTACTGACACAGAGTGGGTAGAAGCCAGAGACGTGGCTAAACTTCCCGAAGTGCACAGCCCAGCCCCTTCCCCCAACCCGGTATGGGCAGTGCTGGGCTGGGAAACCCTGACAAGGCCCAGGCACTGGAATTTGTCCTACATTGCAGGGAACTGGGGGCTGCCTCCCGCTTCCCTGGGGGAGCCTGATGGTCTCTGCCCTGCCCCCACCCCATGAGAATACAGAAAATAACTGGAGGTTGAATCTCGGTCCTCTGAGGCTGTCCTGACCCACTGTTGGAAAACCGCTTAGCCTCCCCACAGAGAAGGAGGACCTTTCTGACTCTGAGCACAGGTGGGCACTGCCTGCACACCACAGGGGATCCCCAGCCAGGCAGAACATAAGCTAGTGTCCTCAGTCCTCCCCTCCGGGCAGGGGGCGCCTACCTCCCCAGCACCCCCTCCCGGTGGGCCTGGAGGGGACCTGGCTCACCCGGTGTCTCACTGCCAGGTGTGCCAATGGTGCCCAGAAGGCACTTTCACACCTGCTCCCAGGGAACGTGCCTGGCACCCTGGGAGGTGACTGCCCCTGTCCTCCCCGCAGGGATTTACAACGGGGCAGGCTTAGAAACCTAAAACATAAGTTACATTTGTTACTTTTTGCCAGACCCTGTCTACACACTTTGAATATATTGTCTCCTTTATTCTCTCAACAAACCCTGGAGGTGCGTTACCGGCATTGTTTTCAAATAAGGACACCAACACTTGGAGGGGTCAAGTAATTTCTCCAACCGCAGAGCCGCTCACTCCAGAGCGCATGCTCATAATCCACTGCAGTAAACGGGTTCCGTGTGCGCGGAGGGACCGCCTCCTGGAGGCCCCGAGCCGGTGGCCCCAGCAGCCGTCAGCCCTGTCCTTTTACCCCAGTGGGCCATCCGTAAGTATCACTGTCTTAAAAAAAAAAAAAAACGAGAAAGAAAGACTGAGCTAAACCTTCCCCTGAGAGGGCCAGGTCTGCCAGGGCGTTTTAGACTTCTCCCAGTACACAGCAGTGATGGAGGGAACCGTGGGGCTCGGCTCTACCCCCCACGTGGGAGCAGAACCTAGGACCTTTAGAAGTGATGGCTGAGGGATTTGTCATTCTCAATCAAGGTTTCCAGAAGCTAGAGGCTTCTAGATAACCTGAGGCAGGTCTGTTTTTGGAGAAGGCAATTTATCGTGCCCAGAGGGAGCGTCACGTCCTGCTACCCAGCCCCGATGGGTGCGCAGACCTTCGGCTGGTCTGAAAGGACAGCAGAGCAGCAGGAAAGCGACAGCCCTCGGATCCGGATTTCCGGACCGGCTCTCCCATCCTCCCCTTCGCTAACCATCCCCTCAAAAGGGCTGTCATACACTTGGCACCGAGCAGGAGGGCTGTGGTAAGAAAAAGGGAGTAACAAGTGTTGGCAAGGACGCGGAGAAATCGGAGCCCTGGGAGGGGGCCTTTGTGCATTGCTGCCCTGTGGTGGGAATGGAAAACGGCTCAGCCCCTGTGGAAAGCAATACATCAGCTCCTGCAACGGGGAGACAGGGTTACCACAGGGTCTAGCGATTCCACTCTGAGGCACAGGTTCCTAACCAACAGAACTGAAGACAGGTGTTCAAACAAATAAGGTGCCCACGTGTTCATAACAGCACCAGTCACAAGAGCGAAGGGTGGAACAACGCTAATGTCCACCAGCAGATGAATGGGTAAACTGAGTGGGGTATGTAGTGATAAAACGTACAGTGATACAGGGTCATCAAAAATGTAGAACAGAGGCCTGCTACAATGTGTATGAGCCTCAAAAAGCATGCTAAGTGTTAAGCGAGACAGAGGGTTATTTATTATCTGATTCCATTTATATGAAATATCCACGATAGGTAAGTCCATAGAGACAGAAAGGGAATTGGTCGCGGCCAGGGGCTGGGGAGACGGAGTGGGAAGGAATTGCTTAATGGGTACAGGTTCCCTTCAGGGCGATGAAAGTGGAACCAGACAGGGATGTGACCGCACAGCATCGTGGGTGCACTGCATGCCACCGAAAATGGCATTTAAAATGGGCGACTTTATGTTATGTGAATTTCACCTCAATAAAAAAATCTTAATTAAAAAAATGGTGTCGTAGTTGCAGCAGCCTTGGGCAGGGAGCCGAACATCACAGGTGTCCCGCCTTAGCTCCCATGTAGCAAGCATCTGTTGATTGGGGAAACGACACCTGTCCCTTCTTCCAGAATCCGCTCCCCAGTTGTCCTCTGCGCACCTGTTCCCACCACACTCGCTCGGTCCAGATGCCAGTTACCTGAGTCACGTAATTGCCTCTGCTGGTTTTCTCTCACTAGCCACCAAAACTCCTGACTGTTAGGTTCGACGCTTCCAGGGAGCAGACCGTAGTTCATGTCTGAGTGAATTTCGGGGGATGGCCCAGAGATGTTCACGCTGCGGTTTGCAAATTCTGTCTTCCAGCCCTCTACTTCCATCTGCACAAAAAACTTCAAGTTTCAGAGTACACTTAAAATATTATTTTTTTAATGATGGTGATGGTTGCACAGAGACATAAATGTACATTTTCTGTTATGCATGTTGCACCATACTTAAAATAATAATAAATGTTATTTTTCTGATTACAAAATTGTGTTCATTTTTAAAACTTTTGAATATAAAACAGTATGAAGAAGAACATAATCATCACCCATAGTCTCTCTTCCAGAATTAACAATGGTGAACACTTTGATATATTTCCTTGTAGTTATTTTTCACGGTGTGTCTATGTATATTATTTGATTTTTTCACAAAGTGGATCATATTATATAAATATTTTTGTGTCCAAATTTTCATGTAACTATCTAATAAATATATAAATATGAGTGACATTTATATAGGGTGAGCATCTTTTTGTACCCTTAAGTTGAAAACTTGACTTTTAATGACTGTATGATATTCCACCCTGTGGCTCTAACATACTTATCCTCAGCGATTCCCAAATAGTGGACATGGGTGTTTAGGGGGTTTCCTCTTTCTGTGCATCATAAATAAGGCTATGGTGAATACACATAGATTCCTGGAAGAGGGGTGACTGGGTCAAAGGGTCCTAACAGTTGCAATGCTTTTGATCGCCCTGCCAGATTGCCCCAAGGATGTTGCCCTTTTCCCAAGCCTTAGTCTCCTCCAGGGGAGGGGTCTGATCCAGCCATCTCAGAGCCCACGGGCCTCTCAGGCTGGCCCAGGGCTAGGGCCCTGTCGTGGCTAGAGGGGCACATCTGTGTCCTTCGGGGCACACAGCCACCTTCTCACGGGCAGCCTGCTCCAAAAACCACCCTCACTCCTATTCTTCAAAGTTTGTTTCATTAACTTCAAAGCCAGGAAATGGTTCTTTATGACACTATTTTCTGTCATCTCTGGAGCCAAGTAATTGGGGAGGTGGCTGGAGCCTGGACCTGCTTCCTTAGTTCTGAAACAGGAGCTCACGTCTGGGTTCCTGGCCTCCCTTTCTCCTCACTCCCAGCCCACCCGCCCGGGGTCTGGGCCCTTTGTTTTAGGAGCTCTCGCCCCACCAGCGGCTAACAGTCACACAGCAGCTGTTCTGCGGAGGTGAGGTGACCAGCCGCCTCACCTGTTTCTCAGGAGAGCTGAGCTCCCCCCACCCCTTGGAGCCTTCCAGAAGTGTGCGGGCTTGCCCAGATCCTCCCACAGTCCTCTTCTGGTGGCCGGAACCTCTGGGAGGGCTCTAAGGAGCTGTGAAGTGTCACCTGGCCAACTGAACACCTCGGCTCCACACGGTGGTGGCGTGGATTATCGTATCAGATGACACTGGCGTCTCCCTTAGTCCCGAGGGGGTGAATCACCAGACAGACAGCGTTTTCAGGCTTCAGTAGAGAACAAGGAAAATCGGGGGTTAAGAGGCGGCAATCACCTTTTGCAAAGATCCTCCCCCAGGCGTCTGGCTCCCTGGCCCTGCAGGGAGCTGTCCAGGTGCTGACTTGGGTGAGCACCGTCTCCCTGGCCCACCTTCAGACCTTTCCTGCCAAGGTCTCTTTCTTCCCCTCGACCATGCCTGCCACCCCATCTTCAGTCCCATCAGGGCCTTCACTTCAGCGCCATTTCCTGTGACACCCAGTCACTTCTCAGCGGTCTAAACAGAGAGGAGTCTTCATTCCGTTGAAGGGCTCCCCTGCCCTTGAACTGCTGGATAAGCAGTAATCGAGTTGCCAAGGGGACAAATTAGGAGGGCAGAGGTTGAACAGCTGGTCTTAGTGGAGCAGGGGGTGCTGCTTGAAGGGCCAAGGGGAATACAAATGGCCGAACAGCCAGCCAGTCACCTCACAGGGACAGCAACGGCTGTGTGAACTCACCAGGCTTCACACCCCAATGCCTCAAGAGATGGGGGGGTGGGGCACATTCTAACTGAAGAGAAGAAATCAGTTATCAACAGGCCCCATGTGGATGCCTGATGAGGCACTTAGGAGGCTGAAGAGAGGTGTCAGCTGGGGGCATGGAAAACGGCTCAGGCGGAACTGGGAGGTGATGGGAAAGGACAGACGTGCTGGGGTCTGAGTGATGGGGACCCTGTGCGGCACGGCCAGTGTCCCTGCTGACTCCTCCCCCACCAGCAAGGTCAAGTCCTAGGAGAAAAGAGGGAACTTATAGGTCTGAATCCATGAGCGAGGAAGGGCAGGTGAGGAAGTAATCTCGCCTGGAAACTTAGCACAGCCCACCTTCTAGGTCCCTGCCAGTCAGCCAGCTAGACAAGAAACATCACCTGGTGATGCAGGCTCTCTGGAGGAAAAAACGACTCATTCCCCTGCTTCTTAAAGTCCAGTGTTGCTTGAGCTCTGGATACCTCATGGCCAGTGACCCTGTCGCCCCTGCCTTCCTGTTTGCCCAGTCACCCAGAATGTGTTGCCCCCAAACAGCTCCCTGGTTCCCCTGCTGAGATCAGACTCTGTGTGCCTGGGTCCTGGCAGCTGGCCTGAGGGTTCTGGCTGCTGTGCCCACTCACGGCCTGAGAGATGCCAATGCAGATGGCACCCGAACGTGCCATTCTCCTGCGAGCGCTGTAACCTGGTCATTTCTAGGTCAAATTACATCTTAAACCCTCCATTTCCTCACCTAGAAATAGGAACTAGTAATGTCCTAGCACATAAGGTTATTGCCTCATGTCTCCACAGTCCCAAAGACAGGGAAAATGAGACGGCAAAGAACTCAGTGGCTCCTAGAACTTCCCTGGAAGTGACACATGTCACTTCTGCTCACATTGCATCGGCCAAGGCAGGCCCTCTAGATGAGCCTGACTTCCAGTAGGCAAAGGAGGAAGCCCCTCCCATGGGGAGGGAGCCGAGCACCAAAATGTGCAGTCTCTTCTGGGGAGCACACACCCTGCAGACCCTGCCCTCCAACCCTTTCCCCCCAGGGCAGCTGGCACCCACCTCCACCTCCCAGGGGCCTGGCCGGACCTACCCCCACCCCCCATCTGAGACATAATTGGGCATTTTCCTCGACTTCATCACAAGACACACTTCACAAAGCGGGATGTGCTCATGTGTATGTATGTTTCTGATTAAGACCTAATGCACGAAGCTATCAGATTTGCTCAGACTGGCCCAGGATTCAGAAAAAAGATGATGTTTTATGAAACTTCTCAACCCATGTGGAATGCATGAATTATTGAAAGGGTTGAAAAAGACCCAGCATGAAGGGAAGGGCTGCTCCATTATTTATCAGGCCCAGAGTCCCCAAGTCCCCAAGCGCCGCTGCCGGCTTTGACACCTACAGCATTTTCCCATTGTGTCGACAGCGAATGTCTCAAACACGCCATATTGGCAGCCTCCAAGCAGGGCTCCTGCCCACGCCATCCGCCGCCTGGCTCATTATCTGAACCAGTCCAAGCTCAGCTGTGGGCTAAGGGTGTTGGTGTTTGGTGCCCATCTGCCTCCCCTTCCTAGCGCTCTCTGCTCACAGGCCCCCAAGCTGAGGTCCAAACTCTTTAAAAGAACTGGAAACCCTTTCACACTGACCCCAACCTGCCTCTTTGGTTTCATCTCCAGTCTCCACCCCCCACCTGACCCCAGAGCATTTGTCTTTCCCTAAATGTAATTTCACATTCTCAGGCCTTTGCCCATGCTGGCCCCTCTGCCCATTACTCCCTTCCCATCCTTTTGTCTCCCCGCTGAAATCCTACTCATCTTTACGACCAGATCAGCAGAAGGGAAACCCAGAGGGAGACATCATCTCAGTGAGTGTCACAGTAACCCAGTGAGGTGGGTCCTGTAACCAACACCAGCTACACAATTAGCGGGATCCAGTGCACACTGAAAATGCTGCACCTTATTTAAAGATGACTAAAATTTTTAAGATGGCAAAAGCGGGTCATTAAAGCAGGCATAAGGCCTTTCTAAGAGCACGGCTGTGTGCACAGGTCACATGCCCATGAAAGCAGCCCTGGTTATAGAGGAAGAACCTGAAGCTCAGAGAGGTTAAGTAACTTGTCTGAGGTCACACAGTAAGTTAGAAGCAGAATCATATTGAATCCCAACTCCTTTTCTCTCAACCACCCACCTCGTGAGACTTCCCCACTTTCCCCCCACAGAATGACTGAGGGTAGGCTGTGAGCACCCCTAGAAACTATTTTCCTTTTAAAGGGTGCCTTCTGCAGGTAAGGGGTCTGTTGCTTCACCGCGGACATTGCAACACGACCGGCATCACACAGATCAAAGAGGACCCGGGCAGCAGGTGCGCATTCCAACATCCCTCGACCAGCCCATGAGGGCAGAAACCCACTGCCGGGCCATCCCTGCCCTCAAACCGCCCTCGGGGCAGCCCGCTGACCCCCACGCACACTGCAGCTGTCGGAGGACATGGCTGCTGCCCAGCAGAGATGATCCTGCAGGACGTGGGTCCCGGGGCAGCGTCTCTGACCTTTGCTGGGAATATTAAATGCAGACCTGGAAGAAGATATGTCTCCTGACTGCTATACCCATTTTTCATCTTCATATCACTGATCCGGGGTCATCAGTGTTTTTTTCTTTTTTTCTTTTCTTTTTTTTTTTTTTGGTGGTCTCTCCCTTAACAGGTTTATTCATTCACTCTACAAATATAACTAAACACCTACTATGTGCCAGGCCTTCTACCTTTAAGGAGTAATTTGCTTAACACCACACAGACAGAAAGCAGGGTGAGGTTTTGATGCACGGATCCTGAGCTACAAGAGACCTGAGCTGCAACCCTGCCTCTGGCGTTTTCCAGCTGTGTGTCCTGGGGCACATCCAGTCATTGCTCTGTGCCTCAGTGTTCCCATCTGTAAAATAGGATTGATGTGGGGGTCAAATGACTTAATACACTCAAAGCGCCTTGAACAGTGCCTAGTGCACAGCAAGTGATCAATGAATAGTAGGTTCCATGTTGTGGTTATTCTTATAGAACAGCCAGAGCAGTAACAGCTGGAATTTGAAGGGAAGTCTGACCCAGGGCTCGGGGGTCTCAGCCAAGCCCTATGCCGTCTCTCCTCCCTACCCCAGCCTCCAACTCTCCACCTGCAAACCCCGCGAAGGTGTTTCCCCAAGAGGCGCTCAGATCACGGGAGGAACCCGGCGTCCGCAGGGTCCCAAAGAACGCCGGAGCTCGCGGTGCGGAGGCGGGGAGGCCCCGCCCCCGGCCCACCCTCCTTCTCTCAGTTCACGGCTCCCGCGGCGGTGGCGGCGGCGGCGGCGGCGGCGGCCACGGTCACGGGCGCGGAGCGGCTCAGCGGGACTACACGGTCCGGCGCCAGGGGAACCTCGCGCGCATCCTACCGCCCGATACGCGAAGCCGGCGAAGAGCGTTGTTGCACCAGAATCGAGGTCGCTGAGGCTCCAGCGAGGTAAGAGCCGGGAAAGCCGGGAGACACCGGCTCTCCCAGCCTGGGGGCGGTGGGGTACGACCTCCGGCGGGAGCCGCTTCCACGGCGCCGGGCCAGCCCTCACCCCGCCCCGCACCCCATCACCGCGCAGCCGGGGCGGGGGCCGGCTTGCCCCCTGCGCGCGCTCCTGGCCGGCGCGGTGAAGACGGGGGCGGCGTGGTGGGAAGCGCGAGTGTGTGAGCGTGTGTGCGTCTCCCTCTCCGGGATGTGCGGGGAGGGGGTGATGCCTCCTCTTTGCCAGTGCTGCTGGGCAGGTCTTGCGCCCGCTCCGAAGCTGAGGGCAGACTCCCTGGGCGGACTTCAATGCTTGGTAAGAATTATCCTGACAATGCGGAGGGCAAGCTCACTGCCACCTGTTGAGCCGGGCTGTCCACGCCCGTCGAATATCCCACTTATCGCAGCCTGACTGCCGGGTGGTCTCACTTCCCCAGCTGTCCGATCACCCCGCCGCTCCGCCTGCCTCCAGGACTCTTTCCTCATGCCTAATGGCACAGGGAGGTTGCCTGGATCTGGCTGGGTGGAAGTGTCCCTGCCAGCCGCCACGGAGCAGAGATGGACACGCGGGAGAGGAGGTGGTGGCCACGGGGAATCCACAGGCAGATGCACCCCCAAATTTCTCCAGCCACCCCAAAGTCCCCTCATTTTAATTACTTGGTTTGTCTCTTTGCTGTCATCCTAATTTGGCCATTGATGAAGGTGCAGTTTAGTACAATTTTGTAAGTGAAGTCAGATTATCACTTCCTGGGATTGATGATCAAATTGCCACTTCCTGGGACTGAAAGAGACTTAACAGAGAATCCGGGGACCTGGCTGGGGAGGAAAGAGGCCCCTGTTCTGAGCCTCGAGGGTGCAGACAGGGTGCTGCTCACAGAGCTGGGTGTAGCCATGTGCTCTCATCTGCCTCCTAGACCCTGCCAGGCACGATGGTGTCCCCTGTTGTGGTTGAGGAAGCTCTTGTTTAGAGAAGGACAGGCAGTCACCCACTTGGCACTGGATTATCAGTGACCGGACGAGAGCAGGTCTCTGGACAGGATCCCCAAATGGATGCGACACTCCAGTTGTCACAGTGCTGGCTCCACACCATTCTGGGGAGCCCAACGTGGGACCACCCTCCCAGCCACCTCAGGCTCACTCCGTCTTCTCCATGAGCCTTGGGGGTTGATGAATTAAGATCCCAGATTGCACTGGAGGCAGGCGAGGGGTGCCTGGCCTGGATTTGATGTCCCGGTTTCAGGACCTCTCAGGACCACAGGCACCTTGGTTGGTCGCATCTTTCTGCTGACACCACAGCCAGCCCTGCCTCCCTGGGTCTGCCTGCGATGCCCTAGCTGCGCCTCACTTTTCTGCTAACTTGGCAGCCGGAGGTAGCTGGGGGCATCCCGTGTCAGGGCCAGGTCCCTAGGGTGCCTCCCTCTCACATGTGGGAGGTGTGGCTATCCTGAGGGGCGGGGAGGAGCCCGGCTGCCCTGTCCACACAGGTCCAGTTTGTGAGGACCTGGCATCCTGGGGGCTGCAGCCACGGCCCGGCCAGCAGGCAGCAGGCTTGTGAGTCGGTCATTCCCAGGTAGTGAGTAGAGGTTCGGTCCGTTGGGGCTGAGATGGGGAGTGGAACGCAGAGGGAAGAGGTTGGCCTGTTGGCTGGAGGAGGCGGGCCTTATGTCAGTGTGGAAACCAGGGGCTCCAACCCCAGATGGGCTCCTGACCCAGAGACACAGTTCCCTCATCTGTAGCATGGGGCTGGGTGTTGTGTAAAGCAGGGACACAGATGTCCATGTCAGCTCATGGAGGTATCCAGGGCTGGTTTGTCTCTGCCTCCTCTAGTCCCCAGCCTGACTCTCAGACATTGAACTTGAGGGAGATGACCAAGCTCTTAGGAGCCCTCATGCCACCCTCAGAGCTGGAGGAGTGGTGTAGATTTTTGGGTCAGGGAAGCTCACAGACCGAGCTTGGCCTCCCAGGAAAAGAGGACGGAAAGCTTGAACCCTAGTCTCCGCCAAGCCTTACCCTGGGGGGGGTTGGCGTTTCCCCTCGGGCTTCCAGCCCTCGCGCTGTCCTTCTGTGCCTACTCCACTCAGCCCCCCGGCTCAGTCCCAGGTGGTCACTGGGCACCAGCCTGCTCTTTTATTTCATCCTGGGTTTGGGGTCAGCCTTTCTCCCTGGCAGAAGTGGGGCTAAGCTACCTGTGACTTCAGGAGCACCAGGAAAACCCCAGCCCACCAAATATCGTCCTGTCCTCCAAAACCTAGCTGTCTGCTGCCTAATATTCCACTGTTAGAGACTCATTCCTTTGGCCCCTGGCCTTGTACCTGGTAGTGTCAGCTACTAAACCTTAGCATTAGTGACTTGTTTCAAAGCTTTCAGGACCTGTGAGGGGAGAGGAAGAAGGCAGAAGAGAGAGGGGAGGAGAGATAAGGTGGGGAGAGGAAGCGAGAGAAGGTGGCACTTTCCCAGCCTCAGGGTTTGCAGAGAAAGGTCCAGCTGTGAGCCCAAGGAGGCCCCTGAGGGGTGGGGCCAGCAGCAGGCAGCGAAAGCTATGAACCTCAAGTGGGAATTCCTGGTGGGAAGGTGGGCTGGGCAGCCTGCTTGTGACGCAGGTGTTAGATAGAAGCTTCCAGAGGCTTCCAGTCCTATGTCTGTGTCGTTTCTGGAGGTGACAGAGCCCCCTGCTCTCCGCTCGCCTTAGAGCATGGCCACGGGGTGGTTAATGTATTCCATAGGTGGTGCACTCTGTATCTGCAGAGCCTGGGCCAGTCAGCTGGCTGTTTAAAACTGTCAGCGGCGATTGGTTAGGTCAGCAAACGGCCTGGGCTGAGCTGAGCCGGGGAGGCTCCAACACCTGTGCCTTCCTGGACATCCCCACAGCCTCAGTCACCCTTTCTCCAAGACAACAGAGTTCACTGAGCCCCGTGGGCTCCCTGGGCAGAGAGAGGCAGCCGGGGTCGCCCCGAAAGACTGTGCAGGTGGTTCCCTGCCCAGCTGGGCACACAGTCTGGAATTTTCCAGTGTGGGGGCAAGTGTTGGGGGGGTTGGGGGTGAGAATTGACAATCCATGCCCAGGGTGGGGAGGGACGTCCCTCGGGCTCTCAGGAGACCTGCACCGTGGGCTGGTCCTGGCTTGTGACGGCCCAGCAATGAGCGGTTTGCAACCAGCACTGGCTGCTGCTGAGGGCGCGCTCAGCCCAGCGGGGGAGAGTTACAGGCCGCCCATGTGACCTGTTGGCCATGAACTCCCAAATGTAGCCCCTTCTTTAAGATTATTCTCAACTGTATCCATTCTTCAATAATAGCAATGAGTTCTTCATTCTTCCCTCACAGTCATTTCTGAGCACCTGCTGTATACATGCCAGCTGCTGTTGTGAGTGGAGGGCACACAGCTGTGGCACTGTTGGCATTTGGGGCCCGATTGCTTTTCGGGGAGGGCTGTCCTATGCACTGTAGGATGTCAGCAACACCCCTCCTCCCACTGTGACACCCAGAAATGTCTCCCAATGGCACCTGGGGGGGTATGTTCACCCACTGTTGAGAACCATTGGGAATACAGCCGTGAACCAAACAGACAAAATTCAGTGCCCTTCCCTTAGGAGTAAGTGTTCTGTAGAGGGAGGTGGACAGTATATATGCTGAAGAAGGAAAATATGCAGCAGGCTGCGAGGTGAAAATGCGGAGAGGAAGACAAGGCAGGCTGGAGGTTCGGAGAGTGTGGGGGTGGGGTGCCACTTTCAAAGGGGCCTCAGGGAAGGAAGGCCCCACTGGCAGGTGACATTTGAGTGGAGGCCAGGAGGAGGGGAGGGAGACAAGGAGAGGAGGGGGACGCATACAGCTGGGGGAAGGCGTCCACCTCCGGCCCAGTCAGCTTGTGTGACCGCTGGCACCGCTCCTGAGGCAGAGCTCAGCGAGGGGCAGGGGCCGAGGGCGGGCTGACAGGCCACGGGGTGAGCGGGACAGAGGACCCGGCAGTGAGTCATTCTCTAAAGTACTGTCTTGAGTCCCACATGTCAGGCAAACGGACAGACAGATGTTGGGACATTCCAGGAGATGGTGGCTAATGACAGTGTCATCCCTTCTGGGGCATCTGGTTTGTACCTGGCACTTCTGCGCTAATAATAGGAGTGAACGTGCAGCGGCCGCTTATCGCCTGCGAGGCTGCTCGTGTGAAAGCCTCCTGCCGTGCAGCCCTGGTGAGACATGCCCTGGTGAGTGTCACCTCGGTGTCAGGCTGGTTTCCCAGTCCAGGAATCAGGCTCAGCTGGGAAGCTTTGGCCTGGGGACGCAGCCCAGGCTCTTCCCCTCCAGGCCCCTGTCCCCCATACTGGGCGGAGGATGGGCGGAGCAGAGGCCTGGAGCTCGACTGCCCCGAGTGACCTTGGGCAAAGTATTCTACCTCTTTGAGTCCCAGTTTCCTTAATTCTAAAACGAGGGGGAGAGCAGCTGCCCCGTAGGGCTGGTGTGAGGACAAAATTAAAAAGAAGACAACAGACATCACACAACCTCAAGCTGTGATGAGAGGTGCTACATACATAGTATACAAAGCCACTCGCTTTGTCTTCCGGGCCCTGTGGACGCTGGGCCCGTCTTGCCCACTCCATGACGTCTGCAAGAGGTTCTGCTGAACTTGATGGCTGGGAAAGAATGAAGCCGATGGATCCTTACAGGCCACCTTGTCAGTTAACCACCCCAAAGCCACAGTCAAGTGTAAAGGGAGTGGGTGTGATGACAATAGTTGCTCTACGTCTACTGTGCTGAGCGTTTGACTGACCTTATCTAGCTGTCAAGCAGCTCGTCGAGGTCCTTGTCATTAAACGTATTTTATAGGGGAAGAAACCGAAGCACAGATAACTTGCCCACAGTCACTCAGCTCATAAGTGGTAGAGCCAGGATTTGAACCCAAGGAGCTCAATATGCTTTCTGAAACCACTGGAATTTGTAAAAGAAAAATGTAACCAAGTCACTGGGCACAGGGTCTGACTCTCCCAAAATTCTCTTCCCTTTCCCTTCATTCGAAATGAAAACGCTTCCCCAGATAGGAACCAGGTGATGTAATGGACTCAGCTCAAATGCCACCTCCTCCAGGAAGCCTTCCTAGATGTTCCCCAGTTAGGGTCCCTTGTTGGTGCTTCTCTACCATCACCTCCATCAGCCAACTTGCCTCCAGCACTGCCAGCATCTGCTGCTCTTCCCCAACCCCCTAGGCCAAGGGCTTGCCAAAGGGGCACTCACAACCTGCTTGTTGAATGACATTTGCTCCCACTGGTCACTGAAATCAATGCCCAGTGCTTCCTTTGCCCTTTGTAGGTCTTGCCAGACCCACGAGCTTGTGTTCGCCAATGCCGATCACTCATTTCACAGGAGTCAGGTGTCAGGCGTTACAGGCGAGCTCTAGAGTTCTGTCCCTGGAGTCCGGGCTGCTCAGGGAGGCAGGGAATCATTTGCTCCACAGGAGACAGCGAGGGACTTGTCCCGCCTACCTCTGGGTGCAGGATGAGGGGATGTGTGGAAGGGTGTGGTCAGTAGAGGCTGCGCCCTCACGAAGGAGGGGTTATGGGAGGGAAGTGCAGCTCCTCGGTGCTCGGGCACCTCACAG
The DNA here is from genome assembly GCA_028533065.1 of Trachops cirrhosus. Lineage (NCBI taxonomy): Eukaryota > Metazoa > Chordata > Mammalia > Chiroptera > Phyllostomidae > Trachops > Trachops cirrhosus. The sequence goes on from CM052545.1 coordinate 78,625,258, forward strand.
CCGGTCTACCCTCATCCCCTGCAGCCCTCCCGACTCTGCCCTCATTGCTTATGTGCATACATCTTCCTTAAATTGTGGTGACTCATCATCTTTGCTATAAATAAATGCAGTCTGTAGGGGGGTTTATTATGGTAAAACACATACAACATGAACTCTACTATTTTAACCCTCTTAAAGTATATGATTCAGTGGCACTTGGTACCTTCAGATGCTGTGCAGCCGTCACCACTGTCGAGTCCCAGCATATGTCCATCACCCCCTGCTCCCCTGCCCCACGTGCCTGGCAACCACACATCTGCTTTCTATCTGCATGCTTTTGCCTGTGCTGGACCTTGTGTATAAACGGAATCACAGCCTGTGGGTGTTTCTTGCTTTGCATTGCATTTTCCGGGTTCTCCCACGTGGTGATGTGTTTCAGTACTTCGTTCCTTTTTCATAGCTGAATAATATTCCGGTGTGGGTCTGCTACATGTGTGTATCCATTCATCAGTCGATATACATTAGCGTTATTTGTGCCTTTTGGCTGTTGCAAATAATACTGCTGTGAATATCCAGGTTCAAGTATTTGTTGTAACACCGTCACCAGGTTTTTTAGGTATATCCCTAGGCGTAGAATTGCTGGGGTCATCATATATGTGACTTAGTCAGAGCACCACCAAACTGTTTTGTCCACAGCACCACTTTACACTCCCATCAACAGCTTCCCCACATCCTCGCCAAAACTTACTATTTTTCCTCAAAGCCTTTTGCACCATGGTTACCCACATTTTGTGAGACCACCGAGGCTCTGCACTCTTGACTGCTGACCCCTTCTCTTCCAGGGCTCACGTGACGCCAGGGTCAAGGGCTTAAGGCTCCCTAGCATCACGCTGTCCCTGGCTCATGACTGCCCCTGCTCTCCACTGCCCGTCACGGCTTTTCCTCCAACCAGGGGCCCCACTGAGGATGGCATGGCACTCGTGGGCAGTAAGAGTTGGCATGCCAGAAAGCAGCGCCTTCCCCGTGGGCTGGCACACCCAGACACCCCCAGCCATCACCCTAGGATGCAGACGACTTCTTGGGTAAATCTCACTTGGCCTCAGAATAGGGGACTGCTCCCTGGTGGGTGACCTTCACTTGCACTTGCAGAAGGAGCGCGCCAGGTGCTCTGGGGCTGGCGGGCACATGGCACCAAGGCCAGCCCCAGCCTGCCAGGGCACAAGGCATCAGCTGTCCCCTGAGCTCACAGAGAAGAGGACCAGGCCGGGTCCCCAGCTCTGAGTGCAGTGGCAGGCACGTGGTGGTGTTTGGACCCCACTTGGCACTCTGCACCCACGTGCTGCCCCTTTCTAAAACCTTCGTACAGGACATTGCTCCAGATTTCAAGCACCCCGTACCCTCTGTCTGTCCCACTCCCACAGATAACTCTGGAAACTTGAGGGGGGACAGCTGCCATGTGCCTGGAACCAAGCCCTGCCCCACATACGGTCCCAGAGCTTGGCTTTAACAGCAGCTGATGACAGTACCAGGTGTGGGCTACGCCTTTGTGCGTGAGTCACCTCATGCACTCCTCACCATGCCCCTGGACAGGGCTGTGACTGTACCCATCGAGGCCCAGGCTCTGTAAATTCAGACTAAAGTCCCATTGGCTGGTAATGCTGCTCATACCACCTGGATTTCGCTCAGCTTTGAAGGGATTTGAGCCCAAGCTGAGTAGGAATTTCCATGAGTGCAGGAGAGATGAGTCTGGGCCTGTGGCGTCGCCCTGGTTTCCTCCTTTGACTTTCTCCCACATCGCCACCCCCAAAGTTGATGACTTGTGTCCAGACCCTGCTGAGCAGGCCCCAGTGCTGCGAGCAGAGAGGAGCCAGGACACCCCAGTCAGATCAATGGTGGCCCCATGCACATTGATTGAGAGCTCATTGTCAGCCCGGAGCCAGCAGGTGACGGTCGGCCCTTCAGGGGCCACCGCTGGGTTCACCCAACTTCCAGATCAATTAGTATCAGAAACACAGCCAACATTCTTTTCCCTGTGCTGCCTCTGCAGAGGGAAATACCGCACAGCAGGCACAATATAGAGACATCATTCTCCGTTATTGATTTCCTCCACTCCCTCTCCCTTCCCTCCGGACCAGACGTCTGTCTCCCTCCTGATGAATGAGTTGTTGTGGGAAGAATGAGGAACACTCATCATCCGGTGGGCCCGCAGACACCGCGCTGGGGAGCGGAGGGCTGCAGAGAGAGCAGGCAGCCGAGGGAGGCAGGCGGGAGGCAGAGAGAAAGCAGCAGCCCTTCTGTCCTGCCTTCCCACCCCCAGGAGGGGCAGATCCACCATGGATCAGCCCAGGGGGCACCCTGACCCCAAGTCCTGGGCATTACACTTCCTGGCTGAGTGGCCCCCAGGGCTCTGTACCCACAGGTCTACCTGGGAAGACGCCCTGCCTCTCTGTAGGGAGAGTGGGGTGAATACAGGCTGAGGACTGTGCCCCAGGAGACACAAGTTCAGGTCCCGTGCCGGCCTCCCTGGGCGGGATGCCTCCTCTCCCGCCTTGCTTTCCTCACTTGCCAAATGGATCATACCATCTGTAACAGCGTCTTGCTAGGCTTGATGAAAGCACCCAGTATAAACATTTGGTGAAACATTATGAATGTTGAGGGTCAAGGTCAATGCAGTCGATCAACAAACCCTTCTAAGCCTGTTTTCCTGCTGACTCCCCACATTGTTTTCCAGGATCCTGGGTATATGACCTTTGTGGGGTCCGATGGTCCAAAGATACAGTTAAGATCACTGTGAAGGTCTAGAATTAAATGACTAAGAAAGAAGATGAGGTGGAAGAATTAAAACCCCTTAGTCAGTCTGGCCAGGAGCTGAGTTCAGTGAATGGTGAACAAGCCGGCAGAGGTGAGAAAACGAATGGATGGTCAGCAGCCTGCAGCCCCACGAGCCCTCAGCTCCTGAGAGCAGGCTGCAAGTGGACACAGCTCGCTTCACTCACTCCTGTGCCCCTCCTTGGCAGCCGCATCCCTGTTCTCTCTGCCTGAGACCTGAACTGACCGGGCGGGGCGTGCTGAGGAGCCCGCTAACACGTGACTGCAGAGCCCCACGTGACTTGTGCCTTTGCAAACCGAGGTCAGTTTTCCATTAAGCTATGGAGCTGAGCACTCCGCTCAGCAATGTATACTGGACACGGTTAAATAATGAAAATAAAAATAGAACATTGCAAAAGCCTGGAGCAGGCTGGCTTCTGCCCCAGGAAGAAGCAGAGAAGGCCATGCCAGGAGAGGGGCCGGAATTCACTGTCTGCCTCCCTCTGCCGTGAAGTGGCTCTGGCTTAAAAGTATTTTTTTCCTTACATATAGGTCATCTTTTGTTAATTTTTAAATTAAAGTTTATATAGGTATATACACTCACATGCATATGTACCCCAACTGGAGAAATAATTTGTGCTTGTTATAACATGTCGGGAAATTCAGAAAAGTAGAAAGAGGCCATCTTCCCTTCCCACCCCCACTCCGGAATGCTGGGTGGGGGCTGTTAGAGATTTCTGGTACCACCTGTAGGCAAGGGGGGGCTCAAAAGTAAATACTGAATTAACACACCCAGTGTCAGCAACAGAGTAAGCTCAGCTAACGCATACCCATCCACCTACCAGCACTTAAGGTTTTGAAATACACAGCAGACTCTGAAGAAAGATTGAAGTCCTCCAGGAACTCAAACCCACAGCCTTCGGCATGTGAACTGACCCCAAGGAGGACCAGCAGGTGCTGGGCCCAGATACGGCCATAGGAGCTCAAGTCTGAAATTTTAATGCCCACCCAGAAACAGGAAGATGTGGCCTTGGGCCCTAGCAGGGCCAGAAGTTGCCACGGCCCTCTGTGACCAGAAGGCTAGAAACCTGCACACTCAGGAGTGGGATTGCTGGGTTGTGTGGCAAGAGCACATTTAACTTTATAAGAAACTGCAAACAGCCTTCTAAAGGAATTGTGCCATTTTGCACTCCCACCAGCAATGTATGAGAGCTCCAGTTACTCCAAATCTGCGTCCACACTTACTATTGTCAACCTTTTTAATTTTAACCACCTGTGTGTGTGTGTCATGATATCTCATTGTGGTTCTGATATAACCTTGATGAGGAAACTAAGTAGGACAGTGGGAGAAATGATGAGTCCATCTCCCTCATGACTCTAAACACAGATGTCATCGATGTAATGTTGAACTGCCATTTGTGTTTATAGTCATGAGTGAGATTGACCCATAATTTATATGTAATATCATATATCACAACAAAAGCAAAATGTATTCCAATAATGCAAGAATGGTTTAACATTAGAAAATCTATTAATGTCATTTACCTTGTTGACAGATTATAGGAGAAAAATAAACATGCAAACTTCAATAAATATGGAAAGGACAATAAAAACCAATATGACCAAAAGGAAAACCTTGTCACAAACTACCAATAGGAGACAACTTCCTCTTCCTGATAAGCTGTATTTTCAACAAATATCCTGCTCGGTGGTAAATGTCACAATTATTCTCTTTAAAATCAGACCCACCACGTCTCTGTCATCCCCTCTGTGTGCCCTGATAGTGCACTGACATAAGAAAAAGAAGTAGGAGGCATAAGAATTGGGAAGAAAAACTACCGAAGTGTCAGCATTCACAGACTACAGATCTCCTACACAGAAAACCTAAGCGGCTCCTGCTCGGCGATGCTGCTCTATACAAAAATCAGTGACGGTGCTGTGCATTCCAATATATTTAAGAACTTCTCAAAAGAGACCATTAAGTGGAAAGAAAAGCAGCAGACTGTGAGATGTTTTAGCACATAAATATAGCAAAGGATTAATATGCAGAATATGTCAAGAGTTCCTATAAATTAGTAAGAAACTAATGATGAACCCCAAGAGAAAAACACACGGGGGAAAGACCTGAACAGACGCTTCATAGAAAAGGGAGCAGGAACGGGACCGGACGTGGAAAGACGGTACATGTGTCTAGCAGTCATGGAAATGCATGCTGAGGTGACAGGACACTGCTCTGTTCCCACCATGTTTGACAAGAAGCCTGACCACAGCGTAGGGAGCAATGAGAAGTCCCCCTTCTCTTACATGCTGCAAGGGGAGTACAATTTGGGACGGCGGCTTTGGAAGGCAATTGGCATTATGCAGTAAAGTGAAACGCAGTTTCTAAACCGCTGTGCCCTGTGCCATTTCGTTCCCCCGTGACCCCCGCAGGCAGGCATTACACGTGCGACCATTTTATAACTTTGCCGAATGAGGCTGAGAAGGCTTAAGTATCTCGCCAGAGTTCACATAGCTCTGAAGTCACAGATTCTCCTTCCTACCCTCTAAACAGTCAGAGGTTCTCTCAGTGGCTCTGGGGCAGGGATCCGGCTCCAAATCCACCTGCGGGTACTTGATGGGAAACTGAGAGCTCTCCTAGCTGTGCCCTGGGGCTCCAGGCTGCACCACCGCGGTCAGCCAGCAGGGGGCAAGTCCGCCACCCATCCTCTTTCCTGATGGGGCATTGTCCCTTAGCTCCAGGAAGACAGCTCATTTAGAAAAGGGAAAAGATCATAGGTCACTTAAAGAAAAATGTGGTGCATATTTATTAAACAGTAAAAGAAAAAGAATAAACAAACTCATCCACAACCCCACTATTAAAACACCACTATTTTTATTACTTTATTGTTGTTCAATTACAGTTGTCTGCATTTTCTCCCCACCCCATCCAAACCCACCTCCCTCCCCTGCTTCCACCCTCCCCCTTAGTTTTCTCCATGTGTCCTTTACAGTAGTTCCTGAAAACCCTTTTTCCCTCCCCCCTCCCCTCTGGCTATTGTTACATTGTTCTTAATTTCAGTGTCTCTGGTTATATTTTGTTTGCTTTTTTCTTTTGTTGATTATGCTCCAGTTAAAGGTGAGATCATATGGTATTTGTCCCTCACTGCCTGGCTTATTTCACTTAGCATAATACTCTCCAGTTCCATCCATAATGTCACAAAGGGTATAAGCTCCTTCTTTCTCTCTGCTGCGTAGAAATCCATTGTGCAAATGTACCATAGTTTTTTGATCCACTCATTTGCTGATGGGCACTTAGGTTGCTTCCAGCACTTGGCTATTGTAAATTGTGCTGCTATGAACATTGGGGTGCATAGGTTCTTTTGGATTGGTGTTTCAGGGTTCTTAGGGTATAATCCCAGCAGTGGAATCACTGGGTCAAAAGGCAGTTCCATTTAGATTTCTGAGGAAGTTCCATACTGTTTTCCACAGTGGCTGCACCAGTCTGCATTCCCACCAACAGTGCACTAGGGTCCCCTTTTCTCCACATCCTCTCCAACACTTGTTTGTTGATTTGTTTATGATGGCCATTCTGACCAGCGTGAGGTGGTATCTCATTGTAATTTTAATTTGCATCTCTCTGATGGCTAGTGATGCTAAGCATCTTTTCATATGTCTCTGGGCCCTCTGTATGTTCTCCTTGGAGAAGTGTCTGTTCAAGTCTTTTGCCCATTTTTTAATTGAGTTTTGTGTCTTCCTGGAGTGGAGTCGTGTGAGTACTTTATATATTTTGGAGATCAAACCCTTGTCCGAGGTATCATTGGCAAATATGTTTTCCAAAATAGTTGGTTCCAAAACACCACTATTAATGTCATTATATTCATCATCCCATGTGTTAACAGATTTTTTGTTTTACAAATTAACAAATAAGCAATATTTTGTATTCTTTTTTTCCATTTAACATGACCTTATCGGGATTTTCCATTAACGACTACATAATAGCCCATCGAGTGGACAAACCGTAGTTCCTATGCCCCTTCTCTTCCCAAAAGGCTCTGGGTGGTTTTGAGCGCTGTGCTATTGCGCACAACAGAGAGTGAATACCTTTGCGTACTTTCCTACTGACATCCGTTGCTAAGCAGCAATTCCCAGAAGTAGAATTTGGGGGACCGAGAGAAGCAGAAATGCCTGAGGCTCAGGGCCTGTTGCCAGACTGCTTTCCGAAAGGGTTGCACCGCCTTATGCTCTGGCCAGCAGAGCACAGAAGTGACCAGAGGTGATTCTATTCTTTCTAACTTAACGTCTTACTTTGAGATAATTGTAGATTCACATGCGGTTCAGAGGAATCGTATGTACAGATCCCGTGAGCCCTCTATCCAGTTTCCCCCGATGGTAAGATCTTGCAAGACTACAGCACAGTGCCCCACAACCGGGATGCTGAGTAGCTGCAGTAAAGGCGCAGAGCACCCCCACCGCAAGGCTCCCTCCTGTGGCCACACAGGCCTCCCCCCACCCACCTCTCGTTCCGATCCCAGCAACCACGAATCTGTTCTTCATTTCTCTATTTTTGTCGTTCCAAGAATGGTATATAAATGGAATCATGGAGTGACATTCCTGTCAAAAACAACGGATGAAACCAACTTAAAGACAGAACTGTAGGAACGCATTTTCGAATTGGCTCGTCTCCGGACCAGCACTGTCCTGTAGAATGTAATGAAAGCCACATGATGTGATGTAAATTTTTCTATCATGCATTTCACTTAGCCCCATATGCCATTTCAACATGTAGTCAGAATTTTAAAACATTGTCGATGAGATATTTTACATTCTTTCTCTGCACTAAGTCTTAGAAACCTGGTGCGTGTTCTGGGCTGATGGCATGTCTCGGCTCGGACTGGCCACGTCGTGCGGATCCAGAGCCCCGTGTGGCTAGTGGCTGCCATGTTGGAGAGCTCAGCTCCGGTCCAAACCAAACTAAGATCCAACCGTGACCTGAGGTCTGTGCCTCTCCGGGCTTGTGAGGGTCCCCATGTTGGGTAGTGGTTCTCAACTTCAGCTGCACGTTGGAATCACCTGGAATTTTTTATAATACTGATGCCTCACCCTCCCCTCCACCCGCCCCACCAGAAGGTCAGGTGTAATCAGTCACAGAAGCAATCGTCTTTGGGATTTCTGTAAAACTCTTCAAGACGACGCTCCTGGGCTGCAGCTATTGAGGCCCACCAGTATAAAGGCCCGGGTTGTGTCCTGTTCGACCCCATCGTGCCGTGGGGTTCTGGGAGAGGTCCCTTTTCTCCTCTCAGTTCCTGACCTGACCCCTTGGAGAGCAGGTGCTTTCCTCCCTAGCAGTTCTGAAGACTTCTGTGTGTCCCATGCCCACCACGTGCCACCCCAATCTCTGCTTGTTCTATTGGGAGACAGTTTCCAAGGCTGATCTTAAAGTGAGATGCACACAAGCATCCCCCCTCCCCTTCCCACCCCGCCAGCGCCATCTCGTGACCCCACACGTTTTCCGCACTGGGGTCAGCCTCCTCGGCGGCCAGTCCGGCTTCCTTCCTGGACTGAGGAATGAAGATGAACATTTACCGAGAGCCCACAACCTACTTCATGGCACAGAACCCTCATGGCCGCCCTGAAAAGAAGCAGTCATTCCTGGGTTACGGATAAGCCTCTGACAGGCTGAGCCAGCAGCCCGACGCCCCAACCTCAGCAGAGTCAGGACTGGAAGCTAGAGCCACCCCCACCCCGGCCCAGGGCGTCCAGGTGGCTTTGGTGGGCTGGTGTCCTGAGCAGCGAGCCACAGGGAAAGTGACAGCTGGGCTGAGGCTCACGCTTGTCCTGCCTTGTGCTTCTTTTTCCAGACCAGTGCCCTCCTGCACCCAGCGGCTCTGTGCCTTCAGGGTGGTGTCACTGGCTAAGAAGCAGAGAGTGCAGCACCCTTGCCTCCTCAGCCTTGTCCCCACCCCCCTCCTGGCGGCCTGGTGCACAGTGAAGCCCTCAGGTCCCTGCCCAGATTGTTAGTTTTGCCATCCAGTCAGGAGATAATAAAGTCTCTTTAAAAACATCGTGAGCACCTTGACTTTACCTGTCAAGAGCCACGCGGCATCCCTTGGGGCAAGGACTCTTGGGTCAGCAGCGGGAACCCCCAAGGGCTGCTGGGCTTTACGGAGTGGCCCTGGACCTCCTCACCCACAGGAGGATGGGGGCATGCTCGGAACCAGGCCCCTGGGTCTCAGGGCGGCCCAGACATCATTTCATGCTAAGTCATGGGGGCAGATGGAGGAGCGGGCAGCATCTCCCCAGAGAAACACATCAGCCCTTTTATGCTTTTCTCTCCTTGTGCCTCTGGTTCAAGGCTCTGTCCCCGAAGTGGCTGGCACTTCGTCTTCCTTTTTGCACTAACGTTGGGAGGGCTGGAACCCTGGGCTTGTGGGTGTTGCTCCCGGGCCCACAGCCACATGCCTGGCTCTCTGTGTGACCCAGGGCTCGGGGCTCAAAGGGGCAGGGCTTCGGGGTGGTGGAGAGGAGCAGGCCTGGGCGTGTGTGCTACCCATGACTAGAATCTTGAGTTAGGGTAGAATGTGCCAGGGGCAGGGAAACGGACGGCAGGAGGTATTTATAGAAACACACCCACGGCCTGGTAACCAGGACAGGCCACGCTGATTGTCTCCCAAGGGTCCTTCTGTAGCAGCGTTTCTGCAGCACTTCCCCTGGCTCCCCCACCCCTCCTTCCTCCCTCCTCCCAGAAGGAAGAATCAGCAGAAAAAGAAATGTCCCTCTTGCCCTGGCTGGTGTGGCTCAGTGGATTGAGCGCCAGCCTGTGAACCGAAAGGTTGCTGCCGGTTCGGTTCCCAGTCAGGGCACGTGCCTGGGTTGCGGGCCAGGTCCCCTGTGGGGGGTGTGCAAAAAGCAACCTATCAATGTATCTATCGCATATCGATGTTTCTCTCCCTCTCTTCCTCCCTCCCTTCTCTAAAAATAAAAATCTTTAAAAATAAATGCCTCTCCTGAAACATAAATACTAACCCCAAGCATAGAGGAGGATTGGACGGAACGAGGTAACTCCGAGGCCGGCCAGGACCGCTCAGCTCCTTCCCTCTCCCACCCCCGCACCCCCACCCCCTGCAGCCGCACACTCACATTTCCTGCGAAAATGCCTGGGCTGTCTGTGCACCTGAGCGATTCAAAGGCCAAGCAGAAAAGGAGTGAAACCGTCAGCCCTCTTATCTTAAGCAAGAGGCTGATGATGTTGAGCCAAATTAAGTCCAAGTTTCCCTCTGACAGGCAGGAATCTCCACTTTTCAGAAGTGAGGATTTCCAAAGTGGTGAGCTAAGCACTCTGTCGAAACAACTTCTGCCACTTCACAGGATAGGAGGAGCGAGAAGCAGTTTTGCTTAGCGGGTGATGGGGCCAGATTGCTGGGTTCAAATCCCAGCTCCCCCATGTTCTATCTGGTGACCTTGGCTGGGTGGTGGAACCACCAACCCCCTCATTTGTAAAGTGGAGATAATGACCACAGTTAAGACTGCTGTGTGTGCCCTGGCTGGTGTGGCTCAGCTGGTTGGGCATCATCCCACAAAGCAAAAGGTTGCTGGTTCAATGCCTGGTCAGGGCACATGCCTGGGTTGCAGGTTCAGTCCCTGGTCAAGGCATGTTTGAAAGGCAACCGATCAAAGTTTCTCTTTCACATCAATGTTTCTGTCCCTCTCTTTCTCCCTCCCTTTACCTCTTTCTAACAAATGAATACAATCTTTTTAAAAAATTGCTTTGTGCGCTTACTATGCACTAGGCAGGAGCCCCTGTTTTAAGCTGGTTACATGTGTTGGTTCATTTACTCCTCATCCCCCTTTGAAGAAGGTACTAGTAGTATCCTCATTTTAATCATAGTGCTGCCCACAAAGGGTTGTTTTGAGGATTAAGTGAATTAATACATGTACGTTGCTTAGAACCGTTTCTGGCACGGAGTCCTGATCCAGCAGACGTCAGCTGGCCGGAGCCGGGGAGACGGAAGTACACAGGGGAGCAGCAGACCCCAAATCAGGATCCCCAGGAAAGGAGACTCCCCAGGGCTCCACTGACCCCGCAGGCTTTGGCGGCCTGGGTCTGATAGATGGCCGGTGTCACCAAAATTAGATCGAGTCTGAACAGTTTTCCTGTCTACACGTATTAAGGCCCAGGGTAGGAAGCCGTCTTCCATTTCTCGCTGGCCCTTCTCGTGCCCGGTAGCCGTGGGGGCTGCGATGCTACAGGCGCGGTGGGCGCTGCTGGAGGTGTGAGCGGGAGGCGGTGGCCGCACAGTGGGCGTCTAATCGCCAACAGTTAAGACTTGGTGTCACTGAGTGACGCAGTGTGCAGCCCTGGTCGCGGTTGTGTGTAAGTGGGACGGGAAGGAAGAAGGACGTATCAGCTCGGCCTTTTCTAAAGGGGGGTTTGGCCCTACAAACAGCACAAGATAAAAATCCACTCCTGTTGGGCTGGAACTGCGGGGGTGGCTGCTCTCCTTGTGGGACTGGTGTTAGGGGCGGTCAGGACATCGGCTGTTGCGTCTCTTCTGCTGCCAGGGTCCCCCAGTGTGGTCCACAACTGGGGAGCGACATAGCAGGGCAGAGGGGAGGGTGAACCTCTGTCATTCCTGGCTGATAGCAGGGCTGGGGAGCAGGGGCGTCACAGGTCGGAAGCACAGAAGCCCCAGGGTACAGACACGTTTGCTCAAACGCAATAGATTTATGGGCTGGTCTTACGGCCTGTTATTCCACATTCCATAATATATTCCATATATTTTACTATTCCACGAGATATAAACTGCATATGATGTAAAATAATGAAGAACACAGCTGTGTGTTGGTGAAGAGAGGGGCAGACTGCTTTATATCCCTGGAGGAAGTGGAAGAGAGGGCTGGCGTCCACAGCGGCACCGGAGGGGCGGAGCACCTAGGTTCGAATCTAACCTCTGTCCGTGTGAACCGGGCGACCACCACATCCCCATCCTCAGGTCCCTTTATGTAAAAAAATAGTTGTGATCCTCATGGGGCCTGTCCAAGACCAGAATGAGAATGCAGATGCTCCGTGGACAGATGAGCCCCATACGGGGCCACCATCATCACCCTCGCTGTCGCTGTGGTCGCTGTGCGCCCTGTTCCGACGTGCGCGTCCTGTGAGCCTTAGATGCGTGTTTGCACCCTGTGTGCACCCAGCCTCCTGGCCCAGGAAACAGGAACCACAGTCTCCACGGCCCGCAGAGCTCCTAGGTCAGCTGCGGGCGAGTGCCTTTTACATCAGTATGCAGCTTAGCTCCCCCAATGAAAATCTGTCCAGTCCAAAGCCTTCATTGATATGGAGGTGGGAGGGGAGACAGGAAGGCTGAAATTTCATCTGGGAGGGAGGGTGCAGTCAGGGGGTGGTGAAAACTCTGCAGGGACCAACTGCCAGGATGAGAGGGAGGTTGGAGAGCTGGATAGTGATGAGAAAGCCCGGACCATTTTGTTCCTTTTCAGAGACAAAATCACCCTGTTCCATCCACCCTGCTGTGCACTGCTCTTTGGGTGTCAGGGTGTCATGTCGTGATCGCAGCATTTACCGGGCTGGCGTGCGGTGGCCCAGCCTTACTTCGGAGACGCTGTCACAGATCCTCACAGGAACCCACGAGAAGCCACCCTGCTTTCAGATGAAGAGACCAAGGGTCAGCCTGGCCGTGTGATTTCCGCAGGGTCCGAAACGAAAGCACTGGCGTTCCAACCCAGGTTTGCCTGACCCCGAAGCCCACACGCCGTTCACTTCCCCACGTGGCTGTGAATCCCAGGGACTCAGCTGTGACCCTCGGACCCTCCGTCACCAAGTCACATTCTCAACAATCGCACCTGGAGCTTATCTCATACTTAGCAGTTAGCAGAACATGCCTATAACTGAGTAATAAAGTTGTCTTGGTAACTTCTGCTGTATGACAAACTACCTCAAAACATGATGCTATAAAACAACAGCTAATTCTGCTTGTGATTTTGTGGGTCAGGAATTTGAGAAGTGCTCAGCTGGACAGTTTTTTTTTTAAGATTTTATTTATTTATTTATCTATTATTTAATTTATTTCTAGAGAGAGGGGAAGGGAAGGAGAAAGAGATGGAGAGAAACACTGATTCGTTGCCTCTTGAACACACCCTGGGTGTGAACCCTGGGACAGAACCCACAAGCCGGGCATGTACCCTGATCAGGAATCGAACCAGTGACCTTCAGCTTTGCCGGAAGAAGCCCGACCCACTGAGCCACACCGGTCAGGGCTGAGCGGGGCAGTCCTTGCTGGGGTTTCCCATGCAGGTGCAGTCAGACAGGGGCTGGGGCTGCCGTCACCCACAGGCTCAGCTGGGCGGGGTGTCCAGGACGGGTCGATCCCATGGCCGGCAGCTGGTTCTGACTGTTGGCTGGTCGCTCGGCGGGGCTGTCCACCAGAGCACCTGTGAGCGGCCTCCAAAGCAGTGTTCTCAACCCGAGGTGATTTGCCCCCACCCAGGAACGCGTTTGTGTATTACAACTGGTGGGGAGAGGCAGGGATGCTACCAAACACCCCGCATAGCCCACGACGGCCCCACCCCACAAACAACTGTCCAGCCCCACATGTCAGTACGGCCCAGTCTGAGAGCCCTTCTCTGAGGCATGGCGATCTCAGGGGGTCGAACTTCTCCCTTGGGGGCTGGCTTCCCCCAAGGGAGTTCTCAAGAGAACCAGGCGGCAACTGCATCTCCTTTGATGACCCAGCCTCAGAAGTCACACCGCATCATCTCGGTGTACGCTATTGGTGGAAGCAGTCACAAACCTGCCTAGACTGAAGGGGAGGAGTCGTGTGTGGACCCCACCTTCCAATAGGAGGAGTGACAGGAAATTCGTGGTCGCTTTCTAACCACCATAGAATGCAACGGCACTCAGCACGGCGGAAAGCAGACAGGACCAGAGGACCCCTGGGGGTGGACGGTCACCCGCTCGTCCCGCTGGGAGCTGGCCAAGCGGATGCCGAGTCCCTAGACCAGCTCGCAGGAGCAGCTGCTGTGGCCGTCGAGAGACCCTTCGGGCGCTGCCAGGGTTTCTCTGGGCTGGTAGGGAACTGAGATCAGGGTTTGCCCTGGGCGATCCTTCCACTTTCCCCCTTTCTGTCCCGTTAAACTACCCTCCTGTCCTCTATCTGGGCTCCCACGCACACCTGTACCCTCACCTGTCTCTGAGCACCTAAGTGCGCCATTCCAAGTCCTTTTATTATTGGCTTGGGCAGGGAAATGTGCCATTAGTGATTTAATTCTCCGCAAGACATTTCTCCCTAATTGCTAGTCATGGGATGATAATTAGCAACTGTTAATTCCTGATAATTAACAAGCTAATGCTTAGAGGTAATGGCACCTGGGTAATCATCTCAAAGCTGCCAGGCTTCCACGTCTGGGTGCCCCCCCCCAGAGTAACACTGCATTTCAGCATCTCCAGCCCAGGAGTTGGCGGGGACCCTGCACACGAGGGCAGCAGTTGGAGAATGGACAACTCTAGTCTTTACTTCAGTTCTCTACTTTGGGAATAAAAATAATCCATGTTTTTTTAGAAGCTTTGTTGAGCACAGGAAAGTGATAAAGAAAATCGAATATCTACGACTTTATTACCTAGAAACACCCATCACCCACATTTTGGTTTACTCCTTCCCAGCCTATGAATTTTTTTCACAGTTGAATTCTTGTTAGACGTGGTTTCACATCCAGCTTTATTCATGTGACATTCTGGGATAAACATCTCTTCGGGGTAGCAGCTCATAAAAAGTGTCTGCCTTCCCCATCAGAAAAATCGAATGAACCTTGTGGATGAAGGACGGGCTTCATGGGAAGGGGAGACGGTCGTGTACAATCAAGGACTTGGACAAAAGCCTGGTGATGTGGGAACCAGGACTTGACCCCAGACCAGAGTCTGGAGACCCCCATTCCTGCTGCCACTGCCAGGAGACATCAGTGAGCACATAGACAGTGACATCAGAAGAAAGACAGGAAGGCAATGAACTAAGATGCGAGTAATCGTGTTTGCAGAATGGGGCAGTACAGGTAATTTCCATCTGCTGCCTCGTAATTTCCCATGCAGCACAGGGGGAAAAGCATTGAACCGGCATTCCAAAAATTACCAGTTCACACGTTGGTCCCTCCAGGGGCCTGGCTGGGCGACCTCAGGTACTCTTCCCCTCTGGACCTTGACTTTCCTACATGCGGTTTGAGAGAAACATCAGTCCTTCATGCTCCAGCGTGGTTTTCGGAATCAGAAATGCCGAGCCGGAGAGCACCTCCCGGACTCTGCATGGGAGGGTCCGCCGGGGACTGCCGAGAGCAAGCCCAGTAGGATCAGCCAATGGCCCTTAGGTGACCTGGTTCTTTACAAAGACTGTCTTCCAGGCATTGTGTCACATGTTTCGAGATGCCCCAGTGGCCCACTTTGGATGTGTCTCTTCACCCCAACACTCCAGAAGGGTCTATTTCCTCAGTAGGGAGATGGTGCAGCTGGAGCATGGACCTCAGGATTAGACCGAGGTCTAAATCCACAGTCTGTCCCCCACCCGGGACGTCCTGCAGGCTTACCCAACATCCCAGAGCCTCAGTTTCCCGATCCACAAAATGGAGCTAATGCCACCCACGTAGGGGGTAGTCGTGAGGTCCTGATGCTGCCGTTTGTTTGTGGATAAGCACGATTTCATAATGGAAGCACAACCACTCTCATGTCATGAACAGGACTGTTCTTTCTCGCCCTGTGCAGAGCCCATGAGTCTGTCTCGTCCTCTGGAAGGGGACTCCCCGCTTCCCACGCTCGCTCCCGCTTCAGGCTCTGCCCTCACGGAGTTTCTCAGGTCAGGTCAGCCGCGGCCTCTTCTTCGTTCCTCGTGTTTATAGATTCAGATCCAGTCTGCTCTCCACCTTCATCTTTCCGAGGCTCCAAGACCCAGATCCCTTTTTTGTCTCACTGCCAAGCTTATCATTAAAATGGGCTGTGCAGCCGGCTCCGGCTGTCGTATTTCAGAAGCCCTGATCCGTCTGCCGTACAAGGACAGGGGCTTATTTGCCCATCGGTGCTCAGGAATAATTCCTTCCACCGGGACCGTGCCTCAGATTTTTCAAAGCCCTGTCACAGCTGCCGTGACGTTTAATCTCCCAGCCATTCTGGGGGGTGAGCAGGGCAGTCCTGGTCATTCTGGGCAGCCTTGTCCCCAGCGTGGCTGTCCCAGAGCAAGGCGCCATTGTGTGGACAGATAAGTAGGGAAAGCCCTGGAATGTGTGCGGCTTTGGGTCAGACTCGGTGCACGGTGGGCTTAGGTCCTCGAGGCTTTAACATGCGCATGCGTGTGCCATGGGATTCAAAACCTACCTGCAGTGCTTTTCAAGGCTTTTTTCACCCGAGTCCTTTTTGCTAGAATATTCCAAGGAAGTTTTGCTCTGGGGCCCCCACTTTGGAAGACGCTCATAGGGTGGCATGGGAAGTGTCTTGAGAATGAGGCAGGGTGAAGTTCAAATGCAGGCACCGCCACCCACCCGCTGAGTGACCTTGGGTGAGTTTCTTAACTCCTGATCTTCGGTGTGCTCACCTGTGCAGGGAGGCGGTGGTAGAGTTGTGAGAATTAAAACAGAGAGAAAGGGCTTAGCAGGTGCCTCATGGTGATGGCAAACATTCGGTGGACTGCACGTTTATTATTCTCTTCCTCTAGGTTACCCGGGAGAAAAACGGGCCCCAGAAAGGTTGATTTTCCAGCCTCACACAGCGATTTAGTGGCCGGGCCGAGGTCTCCTGCCTCTCAAGGCTCTTTGCAGCTTGTGGGGCTCTGTCCTCATCCAGGCACCTCACCCTTGTATTCTCCTCCCCTTCCCTTCCCTCCAGCAACCGTCCTTGGGTTCTAATTCCGTTCTCTCTGGGAGATATGGGGGCCCTGGGAGCTTCAAATGTAAGTGAATATACTTAGCCAGCCACTATGAAAACCTTAATTATCATTTCCCACGTCACTCCCCAACCCACCGATCGATCCACACAGCGGTCTCCAGGGCCCCTCCCCCACCGAGGTCCACCTGCCAGGTATGTCCCGCCCCAGTGTGACCGCCCTGGTGCTGTTGTGTCTGTTGTGTCACCCTTTCTGGCTCTCGAACTCTGCACGCAGTGCCTCCGATGCCATTGCCTCTCCCGCGGCAGTGAGCACAGGGCTCCACGCACAGTAGGTGCGCTGTGACCTACCGGTAGCCCAGTTGGGAGCCTGGCCAGCCAGCTCTGCCTCCCACCCCCACTGCGTGGAGACTGACTTGGCTTGGTGGGGAGGACTGGCTATTTTGCATTTCATTTCCTTCTTTGTCAAAGCTGGTTCAGGAAGGAGTGGCTTGGATTAAACCCCCGTGCTCTTGGCCTGGAAGACAGGGTGCATCGGTTTCCATGGGCTCACACACAGCTCCAGGAAGCCAGCTGGGGCTCATTCTATAGGTCATCAGCCCTCCCCTGGTCAGTCCATAGGGCAGGGCCAGTGCTGTGGACTCAGTGCCAGACATCCCCCCTTCCTGCAAAGAGCACCCATTTACCCCCTCCTACAGCCAGCTCAGCCTCTGCAGGCGAATCCACTAAGACATGATGCCATGCCCTGAGTAGGGCCCGGGTCACCACCGGGTGGCGTTCCCTCCCCACCACAGGTGCTGTGACGCCTGACACTTGCATGAACATTCACGCCCTGTTTCAGCATCTCTGGCTTCGCATTATTGCACAGGGTTGGCGCTTGGCGACATCACTAGCATGACTGGTTTAGGCAAGGCACGCTGAGTTGCCCAGGCCCCACCCTCTTCTGGAGTTGGCTCTGCCTGACCCCTCGAGCCCCCAGGGTGACCCTCTTCTGGGCTCTTATCACATCGTGGGCTTCCCTGTCACCTGTTCAGCCCAGTTCTTCGCAGACTTCAGCAGGTGTACTACTCACCTGGATCTTGTTACAATTCGGAATCTGGTTGACAAAGTTGGGGGAGCCGAAGCATCCGCATTACTGACAAGCTCCCAGGGGACGAGGCTGGTCCGTGGTTCCCACTTTGAGTAGCAAAGACCGGTCCCTCTCAGCTTGGGCTGCACATTAGAATCACTGGGAGCACTTGAAAAACACCGTTGCCCTCATCTGAGCCCAGCTGCACCAGGATCTCTCGGAGCGGCACCCAGGCGGGGATTGCTGGGCAAGCCCTGGGTGACTCCAGAGGGCAGCCAGTGGTCAAAGCCCTGACCTGGGCTCTGGGCTCCATGGGGGTCAGCATCCCTCAGCCTTACCCCTCAGGGTTTCCCAGCTCCCAGCCCAGTGCCTGGCGCTGGCAGGTGTCGGCAGGCAGACTTCAATGGACTCTTAGCTTCCCCCTGGCTGGTTCGGAGCTGGCTCCTGCCAACACTGTGTGCTGAGCAGGCAGGAGTCAGACAGCCTCTAATTAGGTGGGTTTAGGAAGTCCATTGAACTCGGACTGTGTGGTGTGGCTTCTTTACTTCTATTGACCTAGAACTACACCTGATTGCAGCCCTTCCCAAGAAGATGCCTTCCCAGGAAGCCTTCTCAACCCTCTGCCTCTTCCCAAGGCTGCCGCCACTTCCCCTCCTGGCTGCTGCAGCTCTCTGCCAGGGTGCACTTGACCCTGAGTCCTCCTCAATACTAAGAAGCCCTCCGGCAGAGCTCACTCCTCCAGCCCTCCTCCCTGCTTCACAGCTCTTGGGCAGATCTCTAGCACAGCCTCCCAGAAGCTGCATTTTAATTGCTTTGTGGGAGCCTTTGTCCTTCTAGGGGGAAGCCTTCAAGGGCCAGGATAGTGTCGTGTTCAGTGTTCGTCTTTTTATCTCCCATGTTGGGCACAGTGGGCTGCTGGATGGATGGATGGATGGATGGATGGGTGAATAGCATTATCCAGCAAGGGGGATTCCCACAGAGGACAAGCTGGCCCCTTGCAGTAGCCTGGCAAGAAATCTGTGAGTTCGGCAGGGAGAAGAAGAGGGTGCACCTCGGCCCAGTGGCCTGGCGTCCAGGGAGCTGGCCTGTTGCTCCTGACTCATCAGTTTAGCCGGGGGAAGTTCATCTTAGTTCCCCCACAAAGCCCCTCACCTTGGCCTCCTCAGAGGTACAGCTGCTACCCGTTCCCACCCCTAGAGCTCGCTCCCTGCTGGCGGGACCAGGACTGCGGCCGCCCACTCAGCCTTCGGGAAGATGAGCGCCTGCGGGAGGAAGGCCCTGACCCTGCTGAGCAGCGTCTTCGCCGTGTGCGGCCTGGGCCTGCTGGGCATCGCCGTCAGCACTGACTACTGGCTGTACCTGGAGGAGGGCGTGGTCCTGCCCCAGAACCAGAGCACGGAGATCAAGATGTCCTTGCACTCGGGCCTGTGGCGTGTCTGCTTCCTCGCAGGTAAGGGCACCCAGGGTCGTAGACAGCTCTGCCCCAGAGAGAGGAGCAGCCCCACCCCTTGGAAAACCTGCCCAGGAGTGCCCCTCCCCCACTCTTGGGAAGAGATGGGTTCACCCGACAATCCTCTTAAAGCCTAGGCAGTGTCCCCTGCAGCAACCAGGACCTATCCCAAACTCGAGTCCCGATGTGTAGAGTCCGTCTGAGCAGCGCTCTCATCGCCGGGGACCTGGGTCTCCCCACCTGAAAGGACTGTGTAACCACACCTTCCCCAAACTGCACCTCCAGGCTGAGGGAGGCTGACACCGCACAGGGCTCAAAGCGCCCCCCATGCCTGAACCCCCGCTTCATTGGTCTCCACGCATCCCCACAGCCCTGCAAGGCAAGGCTGTGGGTGCGCCCACCTTACAAATGAGGCAGTGGAGACTGGGGGAGGGGAAGGACGCCTCCCTGAGTCAGCAGCACTGGTTCGCAGGATGGGCGAGGCTTGGCAGCCTCTCTGCGTCTGTGTGCAGGGAATGGCGGGGAGGACTCCCAGGTGCAGTCTTTCCCACTCTGCAGGGTGGGGCAGGTCTGGGTGCCTCCCATCCAGTCCTCCCGCCAGCGCTAGTGCTTCCACAGGCCACTGCTTCTCTGGGAGCCTTGGAGCCACACTGCTGTCCTTTGTCCTGCTATCATGGCCGGAACCAGCCTGTACAAGAAGAGCTTCTCTGTCTCCATGTCCCAAGATGGGCCACAAATTTGGGCTGACCAGAATAGCTACAGGGTGGTCACTGGGCACTTCTTGGAGGGCCCTGTAACCTCTGGGTGCCCTGGGCAGAGGGGCCACCAGGTCCTCCCAGCTGCGTGGTGGGGCTTTGGGAGACGGGCGTGGGGTTGGTGCCCACCGGTGTTTGTGTGTTTGTGTGTCTGTCACCCTGGTGAGCAATACTGCTGACTGCCATGACACATGTATTTAACTCTGTCTTAAAGAGTCGCTGCAAGGACAGAGTTGGAATGCAATGGAAACCAGCGACAGCACACCGTTTCTTTTACGTTGGATATTGTTTCCTTTCTGACAAGTTTTCTAGTTCGGGAAGCCACTGCCTCGTCTGCATCTCAGGACTGTGACTGGCCTCCTGGGAATGGCCCTCCCAGCGAGGAGGCTGTGGGGGAGGTTCTTCCCTTTCCTCTCTGGTCAGGGTCATCCTGTCTCTGCCTCATCCTCCCCACCCTTCCCCAGGCACCTCCAAACTGGGCTTTGCCTTCAGCTTCGGCCTGGGTGGTCTCACAGGGGGCATCCGCAGCCCCACCTCCCCCACCTCCACCACCTTGATGGTTTGCAGACATGCCAGAGACCCCAGCTTCAGTCTTTGGTCACTAAAGTTCCTTTTACCTCTTCGTTTTCCTTTTCTTTTCTTTTTTAATTTTATTTTTCAATTACAGTTTACGTTCAATATTATTTTGCATTAGTTTCAGGTGTACAGCACAGTGGTTAGACAGTCATATACTTTAGACAGTGATCCCCCACACTTCCAGTACCCATCTGGTGCCCACCAGTATTTGACAGGGAGGACACCTCAAGACTGGCCTGCTGGTGACTTGCGTCTGTTTTGAGAATGGCGTCCGATACTGACCTCACCTCTCACTGCCTGGGACTATGTAGCATCATCGAGCAGAGCTGAGGTCACCAGAATCTGGCTTCCCAAGTGGTTGACAAGGCTTTGAGGGTTCTGCTCCGTGACAGCCACACCGGGGAATCTAAGCCCACTGTGCACTGAGTCTGTCCCTGAGCAACGAGACAGCCACCATCATGTTACTCGGCCTGAGTAGGCAGTCTGGCCACTTCTCATGCACCCCTCGGAGCCTGGGTTCAGGAGGGGTGTGACGTCAGACTGCTCCAGCCCTGCCATGCGGGATGGGACCCCCCAGGGTCTGGAGCTCATCCAGGTGTGAATAGACCCTGGGTCAAAGATCCTAGGAGCATTTGGAAATACGATTTGAACAACTTCAAGTCCACCTTCCAGAAGGACCCAGAAAGGTAAACAGTTCTTGTCTTTGTAGGCGAGGAGCGGGGACGCTGCTTCACCATAGAATACGTGATGCCTATGAACACCCAGCTGACGTCCGAGTCCACGGTCAACGTCCTGAGTAGGTGCCTCAGACGCTCCGCGCCGGGCCGCTGGCTCCGCGGGGCGGAGCAGGGCGGAGGGAAGAGTCGGGGCGACCAGCTCGTTTCCCAAGAGCTGATGTCCTTGGGCTCAGCTGGCTGTGCTGGCCTGAGCGCCCCGGAACTTGCTCTGTCCGTTACTTATCCTGAGATGGTGACAGGTTGCTGGAATGTCCCAGCCTTGTGACCCAGGCAGGTGAGAGGGCATCCACACCCAACATCTTAGCCCGCTTGGGCTGCTGGAACAAAATACCACACACCAGGTAGCTCATAAACAGCAGAAATGTACTTCCCTCAGTTCGGGAGACTAGGAGTCCAAGGTCGAGGCTCTGGCACAGCCACGTTCTGGTGAGGGTTGTCTTCCAATTCGTAGTGGCTGCCCTCTTGCTCTGTCCTTACGGTGAAAGGGTGAGGGAGCTCCCAGGGGTCTCATTTATAAGGGCACGAATCCTGTGCAGGAGGGCTCCACCCTCCTGACCTTAGCAACTCCCAAAGGCCCCACCTCCAGTCCTATCACTCTGGGGAGTAGGTTCCAACATATGGATTTGGGAGGTGGGATGGGGACAAACACATTCAGATCATAGTACTCAGGGAATGAATCAAGCCCTGTGGCCCCCAGTGAGGCTGACCGTGGTCTTGGCTTCGCCAGAGCTGGTTCTGACCCCTAAAGTAAGCTTTCAATACAATTCTGACACTGAGTTAGCACAGACTCCACAAGCTAAGGGTGAAGGATCAAAGGCTCTGGCAGCACTGGGAGGTCCCTGGCCAGCCAAGGAGGGGACGGAGCCTGGGGAGTTTGTGCACAGTGCGGCTGTGGGGTGCTCCGCCAGGAGCACCCCACTCAGGAGGGTAAGGCCAGTGGAGGCTGACGGTGTCCTCTTGTCCCCTCAATTAGAAATGATTCGCTCGGCCACACCATTCCCTCTGGTCAGTCTCTTCTTCATGTTCATTGGCTTCATCCTGAGCAACATCGGACACATCCGTCCCCACAGGACAATACTGGCCTTTGTCTCTGGCATCTTCTTCATCCTCTCGGGTGAGTCTGTTGTTTTCGTGCCCGAACAGCCGCGCTCTGGGCAGTGGCCATGGCTGTGGTTGGCCCTGGCGCCAGACCAGCTGAGTGAGTGACCCAGGCACCTGCAGTGCCCTCAGCCCACCCTCTGCGTGGTGCTGTTTCCACGCAGGCCAGGAGGTGGGGACCCAGGGTTCAGCTCCTCCTCCTGCTATGAACCTGACAGTAGTCAAGGCCGTACAGTAGCTGGGGGGCACCTGAGATTTTTCAGCAGTCGGGATCAGAAGCCTCAGATCGAACTGGGCCGCACACAGTGGTTCTAATGAGAGCAGCAGCCGGGGTCCACGGGACCAGCAGTGGCACAGACATGAGTTAAGTGGCCGGGAAGTCTTGAGTCACATGGATTTTCCTTGAACATTCATCCTTCAAGATGCCCTGGTTTAATCATGTGAAGGGAATTAAACCTGAGCAGCTCAAAACAGGGTAATTAATTATGTGCTGATTCAATTACAGTCACTCATTGACGGGACTGGTGCCCGAGGCTGCCATTTATTTGCACAATGGCCGTGGGACTCTGGGCCCCCACGGGGCCCCCCACCCCCACCCCGACTGAACGATTACCAGAATCTAGACAAACTCCTCACCTCTCTGCCTGACGACCTCCACAGGCCACACCCAGTGGTCGGGCGGGGGGTGGGGGGACTGCTGCACAAACCAGGGGCCACTCGTCTCCGCAGTGATGTTACCACCTGCGGCCGGAGGGACAGGGACCGGAGGCCTGGCTACCCCATCAGCCAGCGGGAGTCAGTTGTCTCCCTCCGTTGAGTGAAAGCCCCCTGCTAGCTCAGTGGTTCTCGCCCGCCGTTCACATCGGCGTCAGGGGGCGCTGTGAGATAGTACAGTGCCGGGCCCCAGCCCTCGGGTGGCTCCCTGGGGGCGGGCCTCTACGTCCAACAGGTGACTCCAGAGAGCAGAGGGGCGAGAGCCACCGGCTTTCCAGGCTCAGGAGGAGGCTGGCTGGGAGCTTTTTTCAAATTGACTTTATTGGGGTGACATTGGTTAATGAAATGTGGGTTTCAGGGGTATGATTCCACAATACATCATCTGTATGTGGTATTGTGTGTTCACCGCCCCAAAATGAACAAAATAGAGACAGGGAGCTTTCTTACCTGCACATGTCTGCTTTCCAGAGGGTCATGGTCTAAACAGGGTCTTCAGGAGGCAAGCTCCTCCTCTCCCTGAACCCCAGAACGAGTGCCCTGTCCCCAAGCTTTCTTCCTGAAACCCAAGGGGAGGCAGGCGTCCCACCAGCAAATGCCAGGGCCTCCTCTCTGAGCCCCGTGCCCCCCCAGGCCTCTCCCTCGTGGTCGGCCTGGTGCTCTACATCTCCAGTATCAACGACGAGATGCTCAACAGGACCAAGGACGCAGAGACCTACTTCAGCTACAAGTACGGCTGGTCGTTTGCCTTCGCTGCCATCTCCTTCCTTTTAACAGAGGTAACCCTTCCAACAGGCTGGGTGGGAGCGGGGCGCGCCGGGCCCAGCCAGAGGAGGAAGGCAGGCTACCCACACGCTGGATCCACCACTCCACCGCCCTTCGTCCCCAGCACGTGTCATGGTTTACCTGCTCGTGGACAGCCCAGGGCCCTGCTCCTGTCCCCACCCCCAGTGGCTCTGTGTCCCCCTGCCGGGAGCGAGGCCAGGTCCCCAGCAGTGAGCCTCCTCTGCTCCCTCCTCTCCGCAGAGTGCGGGGGTGATGTCCGTGTACCTGTTCATGAAGAGGTACACCGCCGAGGACATGTACAGGCCTCACCCCGGCTTCTACCGCCCGAGGCTGAGCAACTGCTCTGATTACTCGGGCCAGTTCCTCCACCCAGATGCCTGGGTCCGGGGCCGCAGCCCCTCCGACATCTCCAGCGACGCCTCCCTGCAGATGAACAGCAACTACCCAGCCTTGCTCAAGTGCCCCGACTATGACCAGATGTCGTCCTCCCCCTGCTGAGCCTCGCCGCCTGCCTCCTGGGACTGCACAGCCAGGCAGCTTCTCCAGAGCTCCCCTGCTGGCCTGTGAGCCCCAGGCCCATGGTTGACAGGCCAGCCCCCGCAAGCTTAGCTGTAGTCACTTGACCCAAGTTGTTTCCCTGCTTCCCTCCCACCACCACCCAGTATCTCTAACTGCCCCACGATGGTATCAGGAGTCTGGAGCTGGTGGACAAGCAGATTGGCTGAGAGCATGGGTGCAGCCCCACCTCTTGAGTGCCAATCACACCAGCCACTCTCCCCTTTCCCGGAACAGGTGGGTGTCGCAGCCGTGTATTGGTTCCTGCACACCCAGCTTCATGGCTCAGGCCGAGGCCAGCTCTGAGATACCAAGCTCCTTACACAGGCCCAGCGGGACTTGTATGCTTGCCAACTGGCCTGGCCCTCACATTCACAACAATCTGGACCACGGGCCGAAAGGTGACTCTGATACAGAGGTCTGGCTGGTTCAGAATTGTCAAGTAGTGTTCCTTGTGAAATCTTTTATTCTCTTTGTCGCCCACCTCCCTCCATACAACACCCCGGCACCCCCGTCTGTGCTCTCCACCCCCCCGCTCAGCCCCCAGACTGTGAATCCCTCCTCTTCTCCCACCAGAACTCAACTGCCCTAGGGGACTAAGGGGGCTAAAGGCTGCTGATGAAGTCACAAAGAGGTGTTAATGGCTGATGATGTCTTAATCTGTATGGCCCCTCCCTAACATTTAACAGGGGTCTTTAATGCCTTAACCCAAAGAAGCGACTCTGAAAATGAGAATTTCAGAATTTTCCTGGTCTGCGTTCATATTCCCAGGCACTGTTCCAGGCTCTGGGAATACTGTCCCTGCTCACATGAGCCATATGTCCGGTCCAAGACCCTCAGATCCAAACGCGTAGACAGATGTCTATACCACCTACGCAGAAGGCAGCTTTCAGAGAGGCTGCGTGGGACCCGGAGCTGGACTTGCCGACACCTGGTGCATTTTGAATCTAAACTAGCCAGGCTGGGAATGACCCGGCAGCTCTTCTGAGGATGCCCGTGAACGTGGGGGAGGGGGGTTGCCAATTTAACCCTAACGTAGGGCCGCATCTGCCTCCTGGGTGTGGCACATGTGAGGCAAACAGATGCCCCCAGAAGGCGAGGCAGCCTGATGCCCATTTTCCTGGTGGGAAGCCTGAGCCGGGGTGTGTGGAGCACCTTCTGCCAAGTCCGCGGGGCAGAAAACGGGGACAGGACCTCTACAGGACACGGCCCCCTCGGTTCTCCAGGGGTCTCAGCTCCTGCGGTTTTGGATTTGAGGTTCTGACCAGCAAAACAACGACGGGCTGTCTGCTGTGTTTTTGCTCTGCTTGCTTTTCTCTCTTTCTCTTTACCATAGCGTTAGGTTCTGCGTGCACAAAGCCACGGTGGGCCCCTCACGGGCTCTGGAAAGTTGTACAGAAAAGTGCAGGTGTGACGTGTGCAGCCTTCCAAAGGACAGAGTTTTGTGGGGTTGGCAGTGTGTGTGTGTGTGTGTGTGTGTGTGTGTGTGTGTGTGTGTTTGCTTGGCTGCCATAACAGAACGCCCCAACCTGGGTGGCTTCAACAATAGACATGTATTTCTCACAGTGCTGGCAGCCAAGAGTCCAAGATCAAGGTGTCAGGAGACTGGGTCTCTTCAGAGGCCCTTCCTTGGCTTGCTGATGGCCATCTTCTGGACCTTGTCTTCACACGGGCTTTTCTCTGCACTCGTGCGTGCCCCTGTCCAAATCCCCTTTATGGGGAATCAGCCTGAAATCTAATGATTCGGTTTCAGGTAGAAAGCTCCAGATTGCCCCCACTTTTCAACCCTTGCTATAAACCAGTAAAACTGTAAGGCCCCCACTCTCGCTCCACTGGCACCAGCGATGACTGTTCTAGTGTTTGGTTGCCGTGTACGGCATAATCTGGCAGCCGTGTTCTCCCGCAGCGAAGGAGGCGGTGAGTGTACTTGGAGACCACTAGGTAGCTTTTCCAAACTCGACAGACGTGTCGATGTGCTCTACTCCCGTTTTTGTCATGTAATTAGCACGTAGGATGCACCTTTCTCCCCGTAAAGCTCTCCGGCTGTGTCACTGTACCGGCCTCGTCTTCGCGCACACTGGAGAGGCGGAAGCCACCCCGGGACACCGGCGGACCTTAGGTGGTGACGTCACAGGGGCGCCTCTGCTGGCCTGGATGCGGAGCGGCCAAACTGCAGCGATCACAGTTTCCTTTCCAGCCGGAAACTGACTTCAGACCTGGACCCTGTTTGCCACCTCTCCGCGATCAAAAGATTTTAATTAAACATTAAAGTATATAAACTCAACTCAGAAATCATGAATTATGGCCCCTTCCCCAATGCGCTTTGTGATCTTTTGTTTCCTTGAGCACTTCAAAAAAATACATTGATGAGCTTTTTTTTTTTTTTTTTTTGCCCTCAAAAAATGGGAGGGGGGACTCATACACCAAAATCCAATGAATTTTGGAATAAAACCACTCGGGGTTACCAGCCATGGGACGTTGGCTGCCTCCCACCTGGAAATCACCACCCTCCTTCTTGCCTCGGGTGAGTCTACACACCTCAGCCCCCAGCACCACCCGATGCTGTGGGCAGAGTTGAGGGGAGGAGTCACAGGCAAATCCACTTGGTGATGATCCAGAGGAACACGTGGGGAGAGTCCCCTCCTTAATGTTTGGGTAACTCGTGTGTTAGGGCTAACCAATGGGATATGTATCTATTGAGAGAGATTTATTTTAAGGGATTGGCCCATCTGATGATGCAGGCTTAGCAAGTTCAAAACCTGATGGGGGACATCAGCAGACCGTAGACTCAGGGAAGAGTTCCAGTTCAAGTCCGAAGGCCATTTGTGGTCAGATTTCCTTTTTACAAAGGGGAGGTCAGTCTGTTCTACTCAGACCTTCAACTGATTGGGTGAGGCCCACCCACCTGTGGAGGGCAATCTGCTTTACTCAAAGTCCACTGATTTAAATGTTAACTTCATAAAAAAATTCACAGAGATACCTAGAATAATGTTTGACCAAATACCTGGGCACCATGGCCCAGCCGTGTCGACACATATAATTAACCATCACAAGTGGATAAAGGGCAGAGGAAAGCAAGGGAAGTGGCATTCTGCCTTAAGAACTGCAGGGCTGGTGTGGAGTTTGGGGGTGTGGGGAGTCAGCACACCCAGGCTCTGCGCCTTCCCAGGCCGCCCCTCTGGCTGAGGCCATCTGCTTGGTGAGCACACAGAGCCCATTTGCAATTCTCCCAGTCTTGACTTTTATACCAAACTCAGTGAACACACTCTCATATGCTAATACAACCCTTAGGAAGTTAATTAGCCTCTGGAACACAAACACTCCATGTCATGAGTGGGTGCAGAAGTGGATGAACAAGTGCATTCTGCCGAATGCAGGGTTGGTGCAGGGTGGGGGGGTGTGGGGAGTCAGCACATCCATGCGTCCATGCACGCTCAAGCCTGAGCTGTGAGTGTGGGCTCAGCCAGGCCTGCGAGGCTCGGCAGCCACCACCTGCAGGCTTGACACTCCCCATGGGGTAGAGGGAGGTGCCCCATAGCCAGGACATAGCCCCTCCAGGAACTGGGGACTTAACTTTTTCCTTTGTTTATGAAGGGGTTGGATAAAATCATCTCTAGGCTCTGTCCTCGGACTCTGCCTCTAGCTCTAAAGGTGGTTGGCTTTACAAGCAAAACCTAACCAATCTCAAGTGATGTACCCCCTCACCCCTGCATCCCCTGCCTCCTTCCTGGAGCACTTGGACGACAGCCCAAAGAATACAGAAGTTAGATAAAAGATCAGATACTTGGGGGACAAGAAAGAACAAGATTGAGTGCAAAGGGCAGGCCCCCCAGCAGCAGGAGGGGTCCCATTCCTTCCTCTGAGCCAGGGGGAGGGGAAAGGGCTTCTCCAGCCACTGCCTGGTCCCCGACCACATTATGGGGAGTGAGGCCCTACTTCAGTCAACTCCAGAGGTTCAAGAGCAGATTCAAGGTCAAGAGGCACCACTTTCATGCCCAATGCAGAGCAGAAAAGATGCTTCCCTGATGAAAGGCACCCAAGATGTGGCTGTGTCTGTGTCTGTTGGGAGACAGAAGTTTCCAGATGGGAGTCGACTTAGAGGAGGGAAGTGAAGCTCACTCTGGAATTGATGTGAAAGGCTTAGCCTCATCCTCAGATCCGCAGGTAGGGCGCTGGCCAGTCACCCAGGTGGGCTGAGCATTCAGGGGTGTGACCTGCAGCTTCCTTTGCCGAGTTCTAGCCAGCTTCTTGCAGGCAAGAAGGACATCGGAGCCACCACTCGCCCTGGGCAAGCCCATAGCACACTTTGAGCCTCGGTTTCTCCATCCACAAAATGGGCAGCCTCCTCAGGCTTCCTTTCCTGGGAAGGAGCGAGCCTTTGTGAGAACTTACTTGGGGTTTCTGATGGTTCCTGGTGGAGAAGACACACCGACTCAGGGCTGAGAGCTGGTGCAGAGTCACCCTCTCTATGACCCAAGCTTAGCTGACCTGTCGCGTCATCGGCCCTGCCCTCCCAAATCGCTCAGCCTGCTCTGGGCTTAGGAGGGACTTCCCACCAGCTCTCTCCTCACCAGCAGGAGGAGCAGTTCTGGGGAAACAGCTGACACTCCATTGCGTCAACCTTGGCCTTGAGATCCTCCCTTTTCAGAGCTGGTGGAGATTGGCTTCTGGTTTACGCACTACAACAGAGAGGACACTTCCGACAAGTACCACTGTGACTCGACTACTTTAGGTGGTAAGTGTGATCTTCATTCACGTCAGGAGAGCCAGGAGAAGGTGTGGGGGTTCAGAGGTCCGACAATGCAGTAGCTCAGTGATGCCCTCAAGGACCAGAGGTCTTTCCATGTCTCCGCTGTGCTATCCTTGGGGTTGACTTTGTCCTCAGGTTGGTAGCAAGAGGTCAGTAGCCGTTCAAGTGTCGTATCAAGACGCAACACATCAGAGGGAAGAGAAGGGCTGTCTCTTCTTCTGTGGCCTTCTCGGGAACGGAGACGGCAGCTTTCCCAGAAGACTCTACCACATGTCTTATTGGCCCAAACTGGGTCACGTGCCCATCCCTAAACCACCATCTGGCAAGGGCTGGGGGCGGGGCGGGGGTGGGGGGAGGCCGTGGGCCCCAGTCATCTACTGATGCTAACGAATCTGCCTGGGACTCAGCAGTGTAAGATAGTCATGATCACATCACTGGGCAGATCAAGGACTTGACTGGCTCAGCAGGTGGCTCTCGTTCCGGATCTTCTGGCAGCGGGAGTCTGACAGCGACTGTCCTCTGCAAAGCTTCTGTGCTCTCGCCTGACAGTCAGAGCCCGCCGGGTCCTCAGCAAGGGCTGTCCGCTGGAACTCCTGTGCCGTCTGCTCACAAGGCCTGGTCCCCCTCCGAGCGTGACTGCTGGTTCACAGGGTGGACGGACTCCCGTCCCAAGAGACAGGCAGTGCTGCCTTCCTCTGAAGTAGCCTCAGATGTCACCTGGTGTCATTTTCACCAGAAGGACCAGACCACCCAGGTGTCGGGGGAGGGAACACAGGTCCTGCTGGTTCAAGATGAGAGGGTGTCAGAGTCCCATGGCGAGACAAGTGTGAGAAGCAGAACCTGTCGTGGCACCGCCGCTGGGAAGTGCATCTGCCGCTCGACGATTGGCTTTGACCGGTTGTCCTCCGAGCCCAGAGAGTCTGACTTTGTGCTCAGGTTGGGCCTGGGAGTCCGTTTCTCTAGCAAGCTTCCAGGTGACGGCAAGGCTGTGCCCTGCTCCAGGCTCTAGACTGGACTTCAGTCTCACGAACTGGTTAAAGCTCCCAACGTGGTCCTGACGGGACACCAGGGTGAGAACCACTGGCTCGGACCCTCCAGGATTTACCCTTGGAACTGGGGATAAAGCCTCTTCTCAGGAGTTTCGTTGGAAGTCTAGTGGCTTCCCAAACAAAACTCAAGAGAGGAAGAGGAAATAGTGCT
Source organism: Trachops cirrhosus (assembly GCA_028533065.1). Classification (NCBI taxonomy): domain Eukaryota; kingdom Metazoa; phylum Chordata; class Mammalia; order Chiroptera; family Phyllostomidae; genus Trachops; species Trachops cirrhosus. The sequence goes on from CM052545.1 coordinate 78,655,578, forward strand.
GGGTGGGCAACCGAGGATGCTTAAGGCCCAGGCATCCTCCTTGCTACCCCCCAGCCCTCACAGGCTCTGCCTCCTTAGACAAAGGCTGTGTCTTGGGCAAGCTGTCAAGTTCCTGGGCTCAGGCCCAGCCTCCCTGCTCTTGGGCCCTTTCCCCGAGGAGCTGGTCTTCATTGGGATGCAGCAAGGGCCTGCCTGCCCTTGAGAAAGAGGACAAGAGTGCTCAGCGCTCTGGAGTCGGTGTGCTCCCCGCCCCCACCGTCAGGGCCCAGGGATGAACTTCGGGCCCTGAGCAGGCCTGATGGATGTTCAGAAATGACCTTGCAGTTCCAGGGCTCCTGCTGCAGAGCTGGAGCCGAGCTTCATCACTGGCCTTTGAATAATTCATCTCACACTCGGCAATCATAAAAAGAACACGGCTTCAGGGCTTTGGAGGTTTCTGATCAGGCAATAACGAGACCATGTATTACAGTCTCTTTAGCAGACTGATTTGGGGTCAGTTCTAATATTAAATCCGCCCACATTCACACGTCCATCTCCTATCCCAGTTCAGATACAGTGAAATCTGCATGAAACATGATGGAATCTGTGGACGGGGGAAGTATGTATATAAAGCATAAAGTCTTCTTCTGATTAAGTTACCTTTGTGAATAAAACGGCAAAGACACTAAATAAAGCGAGCCCCACACGAGGCCCCAGGGGAGCCCCGTGTGTGGAATCCTCAGCGATTCCCGGCGCCCTTAATGGCCGAGGCTGGATGGACTGTCCTACAGGGTGAGTCACAGGTTTCGGGAAAATGGGTTCACCATCACGAATCACGGCCAGTTTCTTGTGAACGTCAGTCTGGACACTTCAGCGTCAACTCCCGCAGAGGGACATCACCAGATGTCATCGTCAACATGCTTGTGAAGCCCCGTGCACGTGGTTGGCACATAGTAGGTTCTTTGCAAGCATTGTCCGTTCGACCCCCTTGGTCCTGTACGTAGGGAACACTGAGACCTGAAGAGGGTTAGGGGCTTGCTGGTGACCACGCAGGCGGTAATATTAGCACTGCTCTGCCAGTTCCTGTCTCAAGTGACGGGTGTCTTCCGTTCTACTGCCCGGAGTGGCCACAGCGCCCACCTCCGTACTCAGAGAAGTGGTCTGCGCCTCCATTCAAAGGTGGGTGGGGAAGGAAGGGTGTCGGTAATGGGAAAGGGTGGCGTGGTGTCGTTCCCCTGGAAGCTCCCTGCTTGTCAGTCCTTTCTGTCACCTCTCCACTCCTCGTGCTCGGTTCTCCGTGACACCAGCTGGGTGTCCCACAATTCCATTTGATCCTGACACTAACTGGAGTCAGAGCAGATGCCCCAGCTCAAGGGCTCCGTCCCACCACAGCCCCCACCCCGGAGGCCGGCCACGAGAGGAAGGGCCTGGGTCACTCTCCCCAACCTGCCTGCAAAGCGGAGGTTCCCACGACTCGCCCCCTTGGATCCAATCAGTTCTGGAACAGCTCACAGAACTCAGGGAAACGCTTACACTTACCACTTTACTGTGGAATAAAAGGTGGGACAGAGGGTACGGGTGGACACCCAGATGAAGAGCTGTGTCGGGTGGGGTCTGGGAGCGGCCCCCTGTGGAGGTCAGGTGCAAACGAAGCAGGATGCTCTCCCAGCCTCTCACACCGCGGACTTCAAGGGGGCCCTCCTCAGGCAACACGATCAATCACGATCTCATCCCGCACCCCCCCTGCCCCTCTCCCCTCCCTGGAGGGCGGGGTCCAAGCTTCTACTCACAGCTTTGCTCTTTCTGTTAGCGACCAGCCCCCACCCTGAAACTGTCCAGGCGCCCACCCAGAGTCGCCCAGTTAGAACAAGGCACTGCTGTCACCCAGGAAACTCCAAAGGACTTAGGAGCGTGTGTCAGGAGCCAAGGCCAAAGGCCGAATAGCAGAACAAAAGATGTTCCTAGTGCCCTGGGCACTCCTTACAAGGGTTTCGGGAGCTCTGTGCCCAGAGGACCCGGGGCAGAGACCCGGGCCATGCTTCCTATTATTTTACACAACCAAGCTGGGCATGGGGGCAGAACAATTCCAGGTTTCCCTACGTGAGGTCGGTCCGAGGTGGGACCTCATCACGCTCTCCTGGCTTGCTAGTCACTGCAGGAAGACTCACAGCAGGTACTGGGACTGACCACGGAGTGAGGGACCAGGGATCACCTGTCACACCCAACACCCCGACCCAGCCGAGTACTGAGGAGCCAGGCTCGGATCCTGTGGAGGAGCTCGCCGCAGACTCTGGCTTCGGGCCCCACTTTCCAGGCTGAACCTTGGGGCGCCCTGAAGCACGTGGCCCGCAGCAGTGCACTGGGTGGTGAGACCTCTATGCCGGCACCATAGGCTAGAGAGGAAGGAGTATTTCTGTGTGTTCAGCAAAACACTTCCTGAAACACCATACTTGTGAGCTCCCGGCTGCAGGAGGTGCAAAGAAAAAAGCAGAGTGTGAATGTTTCACTGCACCACACTAAAACGCGACAAGGGTCACCGTGTTGCTCTGAATCAGACTAATCTAATGTTGAGCCATACCCAGATTGTTGGTGGGGAATTCAGCATCCCCCAGGGCTGCCCAGGAGTCCCGGGGGGAGCAGGTGGCAGAAGCTACCAGGTGGCCTTGCAGAGGCAGGACCCAACTCCTGGTGGCCGCTGTCCTCAGAAACCCCACGCCACCACCCCTCTAGGGCCCTGCGAGGGTCTCTGGTCTCTAGCTGCCTTGGAACCACCGGTGGCACTTGCGGGCTCAATTCCTTCCCGAGAGGCATAGGGACTGTCCCCAGGTTTCGCTATTTACCCTGACCTCTGCCAAGGATGTCCTTCCAACCTGTCCCTTCAGGAAGACACTCCACATTGGTCCTCAGTGAGTCCCCAGGAACAGAAGGGTGGACTCTTTTCCGGGATTGGAGAAGAAAAAGATGGGGGGGAAATGGTCAAAGTGTTCTTAATAATTTGCCCTCTGCTAGCCTATTAATAGTAATTAAATGAGTGCAAATATATTCTTTTGGTTGTTGCTAGCATTTATTTAATGCCTACTGTATGCCAGTTGCTACCCTAGGCAGTTTATCCTTCATGATTTTATTTGTTTCCTCTAAACCGCAGAGAGATCGTCACACTCCCCAGTTCACAGTGCGCGGCCTCATTGCTCCATACCAGTCCTGGCTCCTGGCTTCTTGTTCATTCATTTTTCCCTCGTCCCTCCCCTCCCGTGAGCAAGCATGAAATGCATCTCCCAATGTATCCTTTTGTGTCGTATGTGCTCCTTAAAATGTGTGTTGTTGCTTTTTGCACGCACATGTTCATCTGAATAAACGGCACCACACTACCTGTGCGTTCTCTCTCTCGCTTTTCCGCCCAGCACTGCTTTCCTAGTGCTTCTGCCTGGCTCCGTGAGCATGGAGCCCGTTCTTCTAATCACAGCCTAGGACACTGCGGCTGACTGCCTTTGGCCTGAGTCCCAGGGAAATCCCCGTGACAGACACCGGGAAAATAGGATTGAGAGGCCAGAGTCGTGAGCTGGCCTCCCAGATGTGCCCACAATTCCGCCAGCACATCTGTCAGGTCAGGTGACCTCCAAGGCCAATCTGCTCACAAACAGCCATGCCACCACGCAGCCTTCTGCCTCTCCCTGCAGACCGCGTGACCATTCCCACGGGACCTACCGCCTGTGGAGTGCAGGCATCGGAGGACACGGACACTCCACGGGCTCGGACGCTGCCTCGCTGCTTTTCAGAATGCGGACTGCGGTTTTCACCCCCACAGGCACGGCCTGAACGCCACCTGTGCTGACCCCCCAGAACGGTCCGAAGTCCTCAAGAAAACAGTGCACCGAACTCCCCTGCACCCATCACTCACCTTCAACTACGATTAGCACATGTCCAATCCCAATTATTTTAAGATTTTTAAAGATTTCCTTTTCAGAGAGAGGGGAAGGAAGGGAGAAAGAGGAGAGAAACATCCATGTTCAAGAGAAACATGAATCAGTTGCCCCCAACTGGGGACCGGGCCTACAACCCAGGAATATGCCCTGACTGGGAATCGAACCAGCAGCCCTTTAGTTCACAGGCTGGCACTCAATCCACTGAGCCACACCAGCCAGGGCTAATCCCCAATTATTTTAGAATCAAATCCCAAACAGCACATCGTTCCTCCGTAAATATTTTACTGTGCATCTGCAAAATAGAATTCCTTAAAAAAATCACAATGCCAATAATAATACTCTTAAAATATTAGCAATAATTGCTTACTTTCATCATCTGAAATTAGGCAGCATGCAGCCTCTGGCTGCCTTTCCATTGTGAGGTCAGTGGCCACAGACAGTCATGGCCACGGTCCATCATTTCATTGGTGGCTGCAGCGTGCGCCGGCTCTGATACCGCTCTATCCTCTTTGTTGAGCTGCAGTGCTGCTGTTCAGAGAAACCCGCCCTCGCCCGCTCTCTGCACGCTGCACCTCGGTCATCGCTTCGTTCGCAGCTGCATGTGCCCTGGGCATGGACGTGCCCCGTCTCTAATGGATGGACTTCTGAGTTGACTCAGCAAAACATCCCCCTAGTCACATTTTGCCAACCCTCACTCAGAAACCACTCTGTCCTTGTCTTCATTTGCAGCACAAATCTCCAAGGCATGAGCATTAGTGTGATTATTCCTTCTGCCCCTTGGGCTCCCCCTCAGCCATAAGGCCACTGAGCAACACATCACAGGTTCCTCCTCTAAGAAGCCTGTCCTGGTGCAATGGCTCAGGAACAGCCAGTTCTTTGCCAGCTTTCGGAGACGCCCAGAGCAAGGCCAGGGGCCTTTCCCTGGAGGCTGAGCGAGTTTCAGGTTCGCCCATCACAAGGCAACATTGCCAGCAGCTCACTGCCCCGCATAGGAGAGGGGCCTCTCCCGGAGGTCCCCTCCAGCTGTGAGTCACCAGCTCCCCAGCCCAAACCCTACAGGAAAAATGCAAATTAATTCTGGTGAGTAGGGAACTAAAGCCACCTCTGTGTGGGAGAGGATGTTATAATATCAGGCTGTCGCCAAATTAACGTTATTAAACTAGTGCGCAAAAATAGCAGCCATAATTATTCCTATACGGTCGCTCACTCTGAGCCTCCTGCATGCCTTTGTGCCCCGAAACACATGGCCGTCACTGCTCCTGCGGTTCTTCCTCCTTCGCTCTCTCCAAGATGCTGCAGAGGGAAGAGGCCTCAAGCAAGCTCCCAGAACCTCTTTGTTTCCTTGGGACAGAAGACAAAGATGGGAAGTGAGACTTCTTCAGCACCCACCACATTCCAGGCCCTTTACAAGTGGGACTCCATTTAACCCACAGAACAAGGGAATGAAGGGAGCGCTGTTACTCCCATTGGACAGATTAGCAAACTGAGTCCAAGGGATGTCTTGTCACTTCTTAATGGTCACTGGGCTTGTCAATGTGAAAGCCTGGGCTTGACCAACTTTGAAACCTGTGCCCTTTGTCCTTTACCCTTTGCCCTTTGCCTTGCTGCTCCAAAGTTTCCTCTGACCACTATCTCCCCAACCTCCTCCTCCACTGCTCTACAGAAAACCCACGTCAAAGTACACGCATACGGCACTGTGGCTCTTAGAGTCTGCTCTGCCCCACGTGAGCTCCGTGTCTCCCTGCTCGTGGCCTGTCCACTGCTTCAGCTCAGCCCCAGGGCCAGGTGTGGGCCACGGCCTCTCACAGGAGGACAGAGCAGGTAGGACGGAGGGAGGATGAGGCTCAGGCTGAGGCTGCCTTCCTGCAAGTGGTGTGAGGGCACCAGGTCATGGCAGTGGGGCAGAGGCTCCGAAAGGGGTGGCCGCTGCCCTCTGTAGACCTTCTACGTTGAAACGTCTCTTTTACATGTGATTCACAGAACTGATTCAAAACTCAGCACCCAGTGCTGGCGCCCAGCCCTTCCTCGATGCAGGCACTGTCCGTGTGTCTGTTTTGTTTGGTAAGAAGGTGCCGTCACCCTGTCACCTAAGGTGCTCTGCAGGCCAGCAGGCCTGAAGCCCCCTCGGCACCAGCCAGTGCCTGGAAAATGGAGATCGGGGACTGAGAGTCTGTCCTTTGCATTTACCTCCTTCCTTCATCACGTTCTGCACTTGTCCACTCAACCTGGAACATGCACCCACAAAGAAACCTTTTTTCCTTCAAATTTCAAATGCTTCCCCCATTTTACAAGGAAAAAAGGCTAACAATGCTGCCCTCATATGGCCATTTCTCCTTTTCCTCTTTAATATGTTGCCTTGGGAGAGACTGAAACAGGCTGATTCATTTGGTGGCTTGGGCATTGTCTCGCCCGCACTTTCTTCTGAATAACATGCGCCTGCTCGTGGAAACGCAGAAGAACCTGTTACAGGGCAGCCAGTGACAGCAGCAGCCTCAGAGCCTGGCTGGCCGGCCCCCAGCCCGGCACCCACATGCCGCAGGGAGCCCTCTGTCCACACGGAGCCCGAGGACTATGAGTCAACCCCAGAGCTTCCTATTGGATTTTGAAACAATCTGAAACTTACAGAAAAGTTGTAAATCCAGAACAAAGAGTCTTTTTCTCCATTAGAGATTCCCAAACCTTCCTGGTAAATGGCACCCTTGGGGTCTCAGTAATACTTACCGGCACTCCTAGCCAGAGGTCACATGTCTCCATTCGCTCTGAGCACAGGAGACCCCTGGCCTTGGTTCCCGGCATCTTCAGGGACACTGGGAGGTCACGGGAAGTACTCATGGCCTGGGGTTCAGGCTGGGCAGGGGGCTGGGAGCGTAGGGGGTGCCGCCACTGGGAAGCCTGGTTGGGATGAGTCCAAAGGTGATTAAAATTCATTTTTTAAAAGAAAAAGATGAAAAGCACACCACCATTCAAATGCTTTTACCTGAACAGACAGAAAAATTTTAGCAAAAAAAAGCTGCAACACACACACAGCCCAAAAGCCAGGCCTCCCAAGGCAGAGCAGTTCTGTCGCACTGGGAGGGCTCTGCAGTCGGGACGCGGGGACTCAAGCTGCAGCACGCAGACACTTCTTTGGCCACAGAGCATGGCTGCGTGCTCCGAAAGGCCATCAGCTCAGTCAAGAAGGAAAACAACGTGGAGAATCCGGCGCTTACCTCCAAAAGCTTTCACCGGCCCTGGTGGTCGGAGGACGAAGGCTGGGAAGGACCGTGACAGAGGGAGAGGCCAGGAAAGGGGGCCTGAACCCCAGGGCTTGAGCCTGGTGTCTGAGGAAGCGGGACAGGAGGCTGAGGAGGGGGTGTGGCAGGCTCCCAGTTTTGGTTCCCGACAACGGATCTGAGAATGCACCGCTCACTTCCTGTCGTCTGTCTTTGAGAATGAATTTCTCAACAGCCAGGATCCAGCTCTATGAATTCACAAACTACAACTTTAAAACAAGTTGCCTGCCTTAATAGAGGCACATCTGTAATCAACTGGGGGGTCATTTAGGAAAGCAAGTGCTCATCACCAGGCCCCAGCTGGTTGGCATGGAAACGCCCAGCACACAGATGCAGGCTCTGGCAGGTTCTGGAGAGCATATCTTCACCAGTGTTCTGATGCAGCCATCTTGGTACTGTGGATCCTTGGACCATGGCTAAAGACTAAACTGCTTCGACTTTCATTATTGTCTACTAACAAGTTCTCAGTCAACAAATGACAGGAAAGCTAGACATTGGGAAAGTAAGTGCAAGTTCGAACAGCAAAGCCTAAAGGACACAGCCGATCCGCAGAGTGTGTAATCAGGAAAGCCTTCCCGGAGGAGGTGGCATTCAAGCCCGACCCTGGCGAATTAGAGTTCCCAGGGGAAAGGTCTCAAGCTATTGTTCTGGGTTCTTTGCAAATGGGACTAGCAGGTACAGAGGCTTGGAGGTGGGTCCGAGAACCTGAGAGGAGCCCAGGGGAGCAGCCAGGAAGAAAGAGGGACATAAGGAATGGACGTTAAGGTGAGAGTCCAGATTATAATGATTATGCACATTACTTGTTATTTTGGAGAGAAAAGAGAAGGCGTTTTATAGAACCATTTTCCATAAAAATCCTTAGGACAAAGCTTCTGCCCAAGCCAGACGGACCCGTTCCCCAGGGCCTGTGTCTGTGCTTCTCCACCAGGTGTTCGAAGTTAATTATTTCTGAACACACTGAACACGCTCAGCAGAGAAAAATGCTAAGGTTTAGTGTAAGTGTTATATTTATTCTGAATTATTCCCCTGGGAAACGGTGAGGAGCCGTTCACATTTTAGGTGCCAACCATGTGCCAAGCACTGGCTCTGTCACTTGACCTGTTACTTCCCACCCTATCTTCAGAATGACCTGACCCACTAGTGACCATCCTCTCCACAGCCTACACCAGAAGGCGGGTCTTGGAGAACCCCAATTACGTACCCAAATCCACCTGGCCAACAGACTCTGGAGCCCGACATTTGACCCTGACATTTGACCTATCATCCTTCCACGACTGCCTGCCACCTTCAGCTACGTTTTTACCGAAGGGCCATTCAGCCGTTGAACGGCATTTTGGGGGTACCTACAGTGTATCAGAGGCTATTCTAACCAGAGGCGCTGCCCTTCAGGAACTTACCTTCCAGTGGGCGGGGCTTGGAAAGGGACCCAAAAACCAGCTGAGCACACACCTAAGAAAGGCTCAGGTGCAATGACAGCGATAGAAGAGGATCAGGGAGAAAGGAATGGGAGCAGCCTCTCTGATCAAGTGACATTTTGGTTGAGACCTGAATGGTGGGGGACATTTGTTGAATCTATTAATAATAAAGATTTGAATTAAGTTCAGAAAATGGTGGCGTAAGTAAGTCTCTGAGTGAGAAACGGTGCGGAGATACTGTCTGGGCTGCTTGCTCAGACACAAAGGGAGAAGCCCCATCTAGTGGCCAGATCCGGCAACTGCATAAATTGAGCCTGTCCCTCTGGGAGAACTCAGAGCAGTTCTAGGGTTACAAACGAACATAAATTTCAAAGTAACATTTTCAGAAAAGTCCTCAAGTGCAATTTACCTTCGAATTTTATTTCATGACCTCAGTCCTTATCAGTCTGTAGAAACAGGTATTTTTCTGATCCACCTGGGGACTTGGGACAGGATTGCTGGACAAGGCAGCCCAGACGCCGGCCTGGAGCAGGATGGGATGTCAGAGCAGGCAGCTGGGATTTACCCGCACAGGCTGGGATTTACCTGCATATTGCTGGTGTCAGATGTGCCCAATCCATCACTCGCCGGGTCCCATTCCTGGCCCAGATGCTGCATTTCCAGGAGCAAACGATCTGGTTATAAAACCTGATGGGGAACAAGAATAGGAAGAGCAGGCCCAGCCCACAGGGTGGGAAGCAGACGCTGAGGTTCCGAAGACTGAAGAAGGACGGTTGTAGTTCCCCTGCAGGGTCCCCTTTCTGAGCACGGGGCCCCCACAGGACCAGGAGGGGCTCTCTCCTGCCTCCCCTGGACCCCCTCCACGGGAGACAGTAGAACTCAGCATGCTGGCAGCCTGGATAACAAGATTTGCACATCTGCCCGACTCCATGTTCTCCCCCATCTGCCAGCTCTGTTCTGGAAGCAGAATCTAAAAGGACGGTGGCCTTGAGGTCTTGGCGGGGGAGGAGAGCAGGAGAGACCTGAGAAGGGCTCAGTTCCTAGATGGGGAAGGAGCAGGTGGTGTTGGCACAGAGCTCATGCCCTTGCAGAGGTGTGGGTCGCACCCGCCGACTGAGCGTGTACAAAACCCACCAAGTCACTAGGAGTTCTGCAGTGCTTTGGAATAGACTTGTGGTTGGTTTATCATGACAGCATTTACACCAATTTGACAAACAGCCATCCGTGGACACACGGGACCCAGTAGTGACCCTGTGGGCAGGGCTGCCTCCCCACGTGGGCTTTGAGGCCCTGACAATCAGTCACTGTCCCTTCAGGGTCTGTGGTCTGGCAGATGAGGACCTCTGTCTTGAGGTCATTTGTAAAAATAGTACCTACATTCCAGGGGAGCCTGGAACAGGGCCTCTGCACCCCACCTTTATTTTGTAGTTCTCTTTTTAACCTCAGGGTTTGTGGCTCCAGAATTTTAGATTAAGCAATTGCTTTGGATTCATGGGCCCGTAAGAGCTTCCCTCCACTTGCCTGGGGTCTGGTGTCCTTCTCTGCTCCAGCACCTCTGCCCTGATTGATGCCAAAGACAGCGTGCCCTTTGTAGACCCAAGGCTGGGGACCGAGAATGGTGACTTTGCCAGGACAGGTGAGAATTTTGCCTTGCACATATTCTGATTCAAGTAAGTAAATTCTAACTCTTTGTACTTTTATTCTATCAAAAATGTTGTAATTGCTATTTTGCATAAACATATTTAATTTGCCCCTGGCTGGTCTAGCTCAGTGGACTGAGCATGGGCTGCGAACCAAAGTGTTGCCAGTTCGATTCCCAGTCAGGGCACATGCCTGGCTTGTGGGCCAGGTCCCCAGTAAGGGGCATGTGAGAGGCAACCGCACATTGATGTTTCTCTCCCTCTCTTTCTCCTTCCCTTCCCTTTCTCTAAAAATAAATAAATAAAATATTTTTAAAAATATTTAATTTGTACATTACATGCATATTGGGGCAGAGGTTTTCTAGCATAAAACAGAAATTCTCCACTTATTGGGCACAGTCCATTATTTTCGAGGGTAACTTTTTATTAAACTGTGTTTTCTCCTTGGGTGGTAACTTTAGAACCTGACCCCTAAGACAGGGTTAACTTTGCAGTGTGAGCAGAAGGGGGTGACGGCTGCTGTACACTGAGGGTAACAAAAATGAATGATGCAACAATTATGAGGACTTTTAGTGACACCGTGAGACACAGCTGTATGGCACTGGGGATTAGATGTAAACATTGCTCAGTTATTTAGCATGATTTAGACAAATTTTTAATCCCTCCCAAGTAGGGGATTCTACTTAAAGTTTTATATTCAAAACTGCTACAGATACAGAAAATTGAAAACCACTAGTATAACCTGTGAAACCTGAAGGCCGGAATCAGTTCATTCATTATTCATTCAACAAACACTGATGACATTAGTGCACAGCTGCTGTGTGCCAGCTCTTTGTTGGCGCTGGGACAGCCCATGGCACCCCTTTGCCAAATGCCAAGGGCCCAGAAATCCAGATGCTGGCACCAGGCCCAGCACAAGCCAGAGGGCACCAGAGAGACTTCGCATCCCTCCATGGACACCAGTGGATGCAGGATGGGTTTTACTGGACCAAACCTCAGGGAAGCCACATAACCCGGTCTCTCCTGCAGAGAAGCCAGGAGCCCTGGTCCCTCATCTCAGCTCTGCCGCGAACACCGGGCCTCCCCGCTCTTTGCACGGTTTAGATCCCACGCCCCAGGCCCAGACTCCCTCCCTTGGGCCCACACCCTGCTTCCTGTCACCTCTCTCTTTGCCACCCTCAGCTGGCAGAACTCTAGCCCTGGTTAACTCTCACCTCGCATTCAGAACCAGGAGCCACCGATGGCCCTCTGTCCCCACCCGCCTGGATGACTGTTGCAGGCTTGTCCCTCCGGGCCTCAGATCCCCAGCATGCTCTCCCTGCTCACTCTCAGTTGCAGTGGGACACAGTCCTGCCCCGGGATGCCGAAGCAACCTCTGAGCCCCTGCGTCCTCCTGCCTGAACTGCAGCCAGCTGTGGCCTCCTGCGTCCTGGTCTCATTTCACCTTTGTCTCCACCCAGTGGCCAGAGGCTGTCGATGAGCCTAGGCTGAGTTCCCTCCACCTTCTAGACCTGCACACTTTGCTTTCTACTTTTCCGTATTGTGTCTCTCCCTGCCCCCTGCCCCGTCCCCACCACCAATGGAATACAAGCTCCCGAGGCTGGGGGTTTTGTCTGTTTTGCTCACTGACATACCCCAGTGCCCAGGTCTGGTGGGTATTGGGCACTCTGGAGATTTTTAATGAATGAATGAGTGAGTAACACCGTGGGCAAGTGACCTCACCCCACTGTGCTTCCAGTACGCCTTCTGGAACAGTGCTTTGTAAATGTCAGCAGCTGTCTGAATCACTCAGAAAGCTGCTCAACAGACCCTGGACGCCCACCCCCACCCCCACCCCACAGAGGTCCTGATGCAGGATGCCCGGGGAGCAGGTGTTCCCACACAGGTCGCTGGTTCAACACTTCACTGCCCCGTGCTGCTGGCAGGGAGGGGGGCGTGGCGAGAGGGGTATGTCAAAGGACTGCCCCAGAGCGTTATAACCTCAGGCTAGAGGAGACTCTGGAGCAGGAGGGACACAGGGCTGGGGTGACAGTCCCCTTCTCCTGGCAAACATCCCACCTCTCTGCGTGGCTGCTCTGCTCCCACTGGCTTTGCAGGCCCAGGAGAGGGAGCCTCTGCCCCGCTGTCAGCTCAGAGGGAGGCGGGAGGAGCCAGGAGGCGGCCAGGGCACTGCTGGGAAATCGGCCTCGGAGGGACTCCCCGCCTGTCCTTCCCGCTCTGAGTCGTCGGTGCCCCAACCTGCCAGGTGTCCAGACTCGGCTCATCGGCCAGGAAACAGAGCAGGAAAATTGCCCTTTGTGTACAAACAGTGTGACAAGGGTAACAGTCATGAATGCACCTCCGAAATGAGGAGACACAACGTCCCCCATGCACACACCACCCACAAAGCCCAACTGTCTTCACTGCAGGAGGTGGTCACGGTCTGAGCCACGGACCATCTCAGAATCTCAGCGGCGCTGAGTCTCACGTGCTCTCTCTCTCTCTCTCTCTCTCTCTCTCTCTCTCACATACACACACACACACACACACACACACACACGCAGGACATACTTGTGGGTCCCTCGGCACAGAAGTAAATGCAGCGAGCACAGGCCCCGGCATCTGGCGCACTCACCCTCCCCACCAGCGTGTGCCCGTGCGTGCCTCAGCCCACTAGCCCCCTCTGCCTCACCGCTCGCCAGAAAGAGGCACCTGCACCCACGTGCCACCCCCACAACCCCTCCCACACACACACCACCCCTCCCTACATCTTTCCTAAGAGTTGTCACCCCTAATTTTCTCTGACGTTTTGAAGACACACCCTCCAGGGCAGACTTCCTCACCCCAGAAACCCAGGAGGCTGCCCACCCCCAGCACAAATGCCTGGTTGGAGCCCTATTCTGCCCACCTGGGGCAGTCAGTTAGCATCCTGCCCCCCGGCCCCCAGGCCCAGCACTGGGAATGGAGATGCAGCTTCAGGACACACTCCAGGAGCGGTTTCGAGGTGGCACTCCAGGATCAATCTGCATTATTTCTGCCTGAGAATCGGTCGCCTACAGTGCCGGGTGCTGTGCTGGGCCCTGGACGAGCAGGAGGAAGACGCCGCCAGCCCTGCTCTCCCGAGCTCTCGATCCCATTGGGGGAGGGGGTCACTCTGGGTGTTAGGTGCTATCACACAGCTGCTGGGTACCATGGGGGCTCAGAAGGGGTGTCCAAGCTACTTGGATGGGTCACAGAGGGGGAGATGCTTGGGCCGTAGAGAATGAGCTGCCGCTGGGCCAGACAGGTAAGGAGGCTCAGACAGCCAGGCCGCAGAGAGAGGATGTGCAAGGGGGCACGCCGGCTTTGGGAGGGGTCTGCCGAAAGCTGGTTCTCCCGCCCACCCGAGAATATCCTGCATTCCCAATATCCTTCCAGCAGGCTTCCTCCAATTATGTTCACCGTACCACATTTTTAAATCTCCTATCAAAGTACCTTCCTCTCGACTCTGCTGTGAACGTAAAACTGCTCTAAAAAAGTAAGCTTTTTGGTTTCTTAATGGGATGAAAAAATAGCTCATTGGATTACCAAGAAAGGAAATCACGTGAGCCCTCCTGTCCCCGAGTCCTGTATGATGGCACCTTAATGGGGTGTTTGTGCGTCTGAAATGACTAGTCAGAAAATTGCAGCCACCAGCCCAAGTGAACGGGTTTTCAGTCCTAGTCCCTCAGTCGGGCGGTGGGTCCTTGGCTTGCCTGACGAAGGGGGCCCGTGGACTGTCGGGTGCCCCACTGCCTGGGTGATTGCTGGCACGGAACGAGAGCTGTGGGCCCAAGGGGCACTTGACCCCCCTGTCGGGGACAGAGATCCAGTTCTATCTACTGTCCCAGAAGCCAGAGTGGAACCGATAACTGTCTGAAGGCTCTGTCCTGTTCTTCCCGAGCAACGTGGGTAGAGTAGAGGGAGGGGAAACTTCCCCTCCCCCACCCAGAGCTGCCCTGAGGGAAGAAGGACCTACCTTTGAATACACCAGATCCACCCCGAGGGGCTGGATGTGGAAGCCCCAGGGGAGGGCGAGATCCAGCTAGCAAAGGTTACAGTGCGCAGACGCCTGGCAGTGGGTGCGCACGGAGGAGAGGGCCGTGGAGAACCACACGCGTGAAGGTGGCAGGATGCCAAGTCAGCGGAAATGACCAAGGGACTGTTTCAAACAGCAAAGTCCACTCCCAGTGGTCTTCCTTGTGATGCTGAGATGGGCCTTCCTCTTGCCGTAACCTCAACACACAGGCAAACCCCGTCACAGGCGTCAGGGACGCAGACAAGTCCAGGCCTCGCTGCGGGCACACGTGGGAGCAGCAGGGGCAGGGGACTCAGACCGGGGAGAAATGCTGGGAGGGGCACTCAGACGGGGATAGGGAAGCACAACTCAACACGAAACCAGTTATGAGACAGTAACCTAAACACCGAGCACCACTTACCAAGTTACGGATCCAGAGAATCTCAAGGAAGGAAGACAGCATCTGTCCACCCAGCACTGAACCCCCCTACACACCTTTGCAACTGGTCGCCAACCTCTGCTTGAATATCCCCAGGGACAGGACACTCACTATCGCCCTAGGGAGTAACTCTCAGCTCTGGAGAGCTCAGCATGGCTACAAGGTAACATAAATGCACCGCCTTTCCCGGTCTCGTCCCGCCCTTGGAGTTGGAACCCCCTTGGAATGGGAGTGGGGTGTCTAGGGTCAAGAACCCAAAGCTAAGGTGGGTCTCAGAGACCTGAGTATTGGGGTCCCTGTCTGTACCTTAACACATGCCAACGTCCTATGGCACTGCAGCTCCTTGTCTTAGTCTGGGCTGCTATACCAAGAAAATGACTGACTGGCTGACTTCAACAACAAAGGTTTATTTTTGACAGTTAAGGAGCCTGCAAGTCTGAGATCAGGCTGCCAGCACGCTTGGCATCTGGTGAGAACCCCGGTCCTGGTTTCCTCACCTGGTGGAAAGAGAGAGACGGAGCTCTCTGTCCTCCTTTCCTTATAAGGACACCAGTCCCATCAGAGAGGGGCAGCCCCATGACCTCGTCCAAAGGGCCCCACCTCCAGCTACCATCATGTTGGGGATTAAGACCTCAACATCTGAATCTGGAGGGGGACACAAGCATGCCATCCATAACCTACTGTTTATTGAGCAATTATTATATGCTCAGTGTAAAATCCCTATTTTACAGATGGTAACATACAGGTGGGCAAGGTTTGGTAGCTTGCCCAAAGTCGGCCCCGTCAGTAAGTGGCAGAGCTGTCAGGATCCATGGTTCTCGCTCTTAAACCTGCACACAGTCCCACCCGAGCACTGGCCGGGCCTGCCTGCCCTTCACCTTGCGGGGAGCCCACTGTGCTCTGCACCTATTGGCCACAAGAGGACAGGACAGAATGGGCTCATCCCTGCGCGTCCCTATCTGTATTCTGTGAGGTGCTGTGAGCTGCTCAGAGCGAGGGAGGGTCTGGGTTCTGCACGGCACAGTCTGCAACCACGTGTGTGTGGTCCCACCTCAACGCGGGGCTGCCTCACAAGGCGCAGGGCAGACAGGTAGACAAGACAACGGCAGATTCAGGAGCAGCTGCTCCAACCTTCTCCCTGGAGAAGTCATCGATGTTTTTTTAATAAATACAAAACCCAAAGCAATGCAACATCCTCTGAGGCATTCTGTGTTCTGTTCTTAGAGATGAAATGATTTGAAGCTTCTCGCCTCCCATGCTCGCTCTCTCTCTCTCTCTCTCTCTCTCTCTCTCTCTCACACACACACACACACACACACACACACACCAGCTCTCAGCCCCATGGCCTCCCCCTCTCTCCAAAGCTTGTTTGTGGAGCTTGGCTTCACAAGGCTGTCGTCTAGAGTGTCTAGACCCTATCAGTGGGAACATCAAAGAAGTGTATTCTTTTAATAAGCTTGTCTGCTTGTGTCTAAAACCAGAATAATGATTTTGTCCTCAGCGAATGGATCTGTGCTTTTTTCCTCTCCCCTAAAAAGTGGAGCAGCCAGCAGTCTGCTTGTACTGGATGCGGCTTCGCCCTGTGACAACTCAGCATATTGTTTGTTAGTCTTAGAAGAAACCCTCTGCTTTCATGGGAAGTGCGTCTGCATGATTTGCTGATGCTGTGTGGCAGTCGCACCGGGGGGAATAATGGTGGAGCTTATCAGTGTGGTCGGTAGGCGGGGCTGAGGCCGTCCCCGCTCAGTCCCTCCTTCTGCAAATATTCCCTGATCATCCACCGCGTGTTTGGTATTCAGAGGAGACGTCGGTGTCCCTGCCCCACGGAGACTAAAGACAGTGTGTGCAGCACAGGGCACTAAATATTTGTCAAATAAAAGGGGCCTCAGTATTACTATGTAGTAAATGCATAAAGCATCGCAATACCCTGCAGTTTCACTAGAAAGAAATAGAGTCAATTTCGCCACCCCTTAAATCTGGGCCGGGCTTGTCTGGCTTGGATGAATGGAATATAATGAAAGTGACATGGGATTTCCAAACTTGAACTTCAAGAGGCTGGGCACCTTCCACTCCTCCCACTCTTGCTGCTCTTGGAAGCCTGAGCCGTCGTGTGAAGGAGTCCAGACTAGCCTGCTGGATGGGAGACCTGTGTTCCCCATCACCCAGCCAGCAGCCAGCTGGCTTCCACCCACAGCACCGCCCAGCGCACGGGCAGCTGCGTCGGGACACAGGCGGAAGCCCAGCCAGGACCCGACCAGACCCGGCAGAGGTCCGCCGAGTCTGACCAGCTTACCTGAGAACTGTTCATTTAGATAAGCCTAGTCCCAGATGCCAACTCACCAAACTGTGGCCTAAAGAAATCATTATTTTTTTAATTATTATTTTTCCATCACCATTTATCCTCTTTACACCCCCCTTCCCCACCCCGCCCCACCCCGAAACCGCCACACTGCTGTCCACCTCCACGAGTCCTTCTCCCTCATTGAAAAGCTGCGGGAAATGTTATTAAAGATTAAAAGAACAATAATGAGAAAAGAAATCATTATTGCTTTTTAATCTTTAATAACATTTTCCACAGCTTTTCAATTAAGAAAGCAATACATGTTTTTATAGAATACTTTAAAAATACATAACACTACTGTTAATGTTCTATGTTTTTTGTTTTATGTATATGCAGATAAACAACTTTCTTTTTTAAAAAATGGGATCACGTTCTACACACTGATTGTATCCTATTTTTTAACTAAATAGATTGTGAACGTTTTTATTAAAATAAAATACTATTTTGTACTACTATTTTTATTAGCAGTATATACTCTATTACATTGCTGCAATTGATTGAAACAATTCCCTGTGGATGGACATTTGCATTGTTTTTACATTTTGCTGTCTTAAATAATATTGAGATGAATTAACTTGCAGAAATATCTTGAGGTGTGTCTCTGATATTTCCTTAGGACAAATTATCTGAAAGTGGAAACACTGCAAAGCTCCGTCTCCAAGGCTGTGGATCACAGAGTCACACTGCTCTACAAAAGCATTTCTCAAACTTTCTGGTGTCAGGGACTTTTTATACTCTTAAAAAACATGAAGGATCCTCAAGAGCTTTTGTTTATGTGAGGTTATTTTTGTCAATACTGACCATTTTAGAATTTAAAGCATAGAGATTTTTTAAACATTAATTCACTTAAAATAATGAACATAAACTCATTGCATGTTAACATAAATAATGTATATAATCAACATAACTATTTTACAAAACAAAACTCTTAGTGGGAAAACTGACATTGTTTTACATTTTTGCAGATTTCATTAATAGCTGACTTAGTAAGAGACACTGGGCTCTCATATCTGCTGCTGCATCAATATTTGCAATATGCCAGCTCATGGAGCCTCTGGAAACGCCATCGTAAAGTAGTGAGAGAACAAGACTGAAATAGTAACTAATATCTTAATATTCTTATGAAAATAGTTTTGATCTTCCAGATAACCTGAAAAAGCCTCAGGGAGCTGAGTTCTAGAGATCTGTGAAACATTATCTTTAAAGGGAAAAAAAAGCTTTGCTAACATGTTAAGCAAAGAGCAAGATCCCTTTGTGACTATTTTTTAAGCAAACACGCTTATTGAGATATAAATTATATACCATAAAGTTTACCCATTTGAAGTGCAAACCAAGTAAATCATTATCATTTCAAGCCACTAAGTTTTGGGGTTGTTTGTTATACAGCCAAAGCTAACTGATATAAATTACATATTCATATTGACAGTGAAAGAGAAGCATTGAATAATGCATGAAATAAATAGCTTCTGTATAGTCAAGACAGCTAAATCAATAAGTGGTATTATGATTTTATTGTTACTATTTGTAACAGTCAAATATTTATTGAGTTTTTGCTATAAGCATTTATTATTCTCTATCACATTCAGATTGCTCAGTAACCAACCTGTGAAAGAGGCTTTATTAGCTCCATTTCTGTCCTCACAGATTTTAAGAAAATATTACTGTCCACCACAGCGGTGCTGGGGAAAACCCAAGAGAATCAGATGACACCATCTCTGCTCACAAGGAGTTGGTAAAAGGTACAAATGTGAAATGTATAAAGAACACCGCCCACTCACTCTTTCATCTGTTTATTTCCTAAACATCATTGAGCATGCACTGTGCACGAGGCTCTGTGCTAGACCCTGGGGGAGACAGGGACCAAGAATGGATACTTCTGCTCACCCAACCCCACCTGCTCCCACTTTAAGGGGTCTGACTGGTGGTGGTCTGCATGCACAAATGTTGGATCGCATATCACAACACAGGGAGCTTCCAACAAAATAAAGATCAGGGATATCTCGGTGACTGTAGGCAATTTCACATGGGGGATGGGAATGGTGCAGTTGGGCTACGAGAAGAGAGGCTGCGTTTTAGGGAACACACAGAAGCAAAGGCAATGAGTGTGGGTGCTGGAGAAAAAAACAAGGGGGCTGAGAGTTAATGGTAGGGGAGAGGGAGGCCAGACTGCCAGGAAAGGTGGAGCTGATCGGATAGTCCAGGATCTAAACATTTCAGTGGAATAGTCCAGAGACAGGTGTAACTGTTGCCACTTTCTTGTTCTGAATGGCAAACATTATTAATCAACTGCCTCCCGCTGAGCCTGGATCCTTTTCCCCTGCCCGTGTTCCGGGCAGCCACAACTAAGCAATCAGAGCTTGCATACAAGATGAACCTTACCTGCCATTGCCACATAGTCATTCTCCCTCCTGAGGACAAGGACCAAAATACTCCGCTGGCTGTGGATAAGATGAATCATGTGAAAGAAAAGAAAGCCAGCTGTGGAGCCAGCCTTCCTGAGGTTGAGTCCTGGTTTCTCCCTCTCCCCAATCTGGGACCTTGTGCAGGATATTTGATCTCTCTGTTTCTCTGTTTTCACGTCTGTAAAATAGAATTACTAGTGTTGCTAAGAGGCTTAAATGAGATGATGCAGTCAAAGCACTAAGAACAAAGGCCAGCTCATCGCTAGTCTATTCAGGGCTCGTACTCTGGATTTCTTCCTCTTTCTCCATTGTAAAGTCAGCCGAATTCCAAGTGGATTGACATGAGAAAATAGAGTTAGCAGAGGTGGAGAAGCACGCAGTGATTACAAGCTTTGCTCTGTAGACAAGGAAAGAGCCTGTGACTACCTAAGGCCTCTGGGGAGAAAAGGCCACGCAAACCATCAGGCTTGGAGGAGGTAACACCTTCCATCCCTGGCTCACAGCAAAAACACTTCTCCTGCCACCAACACAGACACCTCAGCTCATACAAGTGCCCCACATGGGCGTCACCACCAGGACCAGCAGTGCTGCTGCTCCCAAAAGCTCCACCTCTCTCCACTGAATGGTAATCCTCATCAGGGCCTCTCAGCAGCCTAAAAAGTCTCTGCCAAAAGAAGGCTCATGTGGTCTGATGGGTGGAGTCCAAGTCACATGACCACACCATAGCTGCAAGGGAGGCTGAAGAAGTGCATCTGGTTTCTCCCTGAGGGTTGGGGGGAGGAACTCATGCCTTGGAAAGCTCTCCAAACATGAAAGGGGCAGTTCTTCAACATGACAAGCCAAGGAACTCACACTTAGCCTGAACCAAGAGATGAGAAAATTGAGACCCAGAGAGGGGAAGCGGTTGGCCCAGCATCACACAGAAGATGAACCATCATGACCGGAACCTTCACGTTGGCTGACTTCTGGTTAGAGCACAATGTCATCATTCCTTCTTTCAGCACAGACAGAGTGAACACCTGTGCTAGTGAGGCCTCTCAAACCACAGCTGCCCAAGTAACGCCAGTACTGAGAGTGGGACCCAGGGTCAGATGTATACTTTCTGCATTCAGGAAGGTTCACTGTGGGAAGGAACTCCCCCAGGTAAGTGAGCCAGGGGCTAAGGACACTCTCTCTGCCACTTGACTCTCTGTCCCAGCTCTGGGCCCCTCCTCGGGGGAGCCTTCTCTCGCCACCTCGGCCTGAGGCCATCACCTCTCGTGATCATCCCTTCTTCAGCCAGAGTTCACAGAGCACTCCACACCTCTTGTAGCCAAGAGATGAACCAGGAAACCACTGAGACCCTTAACAGGTTTACAGGTGCCACGGTATCCCAGAAGGGCACTGGAGGGAGGGCTACATTCTACCCCTGAGGGTCTAAAAAGTTTTCCCAGAGGAGATGTTTCTTGAGTTGGCACTTGAGCAGTGGAGAGGCATTTTCTAGGCAGAGGAGGTGAGGAAGAGTGGGCCAGGCAGTGGGAACAGCACCAACAAGGCTATGGGGCTGGGGGACGGCCTTGAACTCTATACCAGTCACGTGACCCTTGGCCGACACTGCCGCTGCTGCGGTGTGTTTCTCCCGAGCCCTGGAGCGCAAGAGACCCCTCTTACTCCTGCCCGGGGGTGTTGCTGTGCGCAGCCTCCCAGACCCTGGCCCATTACCCACATGGGGATGGCCTACACCCTGAGTGAGAGGCATTTTCTTCCCTTTCCTTGTCATGGAAAACGTGGCACCACATTTCTGCAGCCACAACTGCTCTCTGGTGAAAATAAGTAGATAAATAATTTTTCACAAAACTAATTAGCAGAGAGGAACATGCTAATGTGTTTTGCCAACTGTATCTCTCCCCAGTTTGCTCCCGGCCAGCCTGGCATTGGGAGGGGCTCGGGCTGTTTGCAGCTGGAGCCTCCAGAGGTGGCAGGCAGTTCGGGGAGCGGGGGCTTCTCTCCACCCACTGGCTGACCGGACACCGGCTGACCTGGTGGATTCTGCTTTCATGATGAATGAATCCTGTGCTAGCAAAAAAGCCTGTGAGAAGTCGGAGGCCCAGTTCTGGGGTCACACGGACCTGGGTTGGATTTCTCCAGCTGCTGTTTACTAGCCATGGGTCTTTCTTAGCCTCGGTTTGCTCATCTGCAAAGGGGGCTGCTGAAGACGCCAGTCTCTCAGGGTTGTTGTGAGGATGCCACGTGGTGACACGTGGAGGGCACGTGGGGTCTGGGTAGTGTGATCTCCACCATCCGGTGAAGGAGCCTGAAGCTTGCAGAGGTAAAGTGACTGTCCTCGGTCACGCCGGCTCCAGGTCCACCCAGTCCAGTTTTCACGGTCTCACGCTGAGACCATGGTCCCTCTTGCTTGGCAGAGACCAGAATGTCCACTGACACAGCGCTGGTTCCCAGGCCCTGGGACAGCTGACAGTGGAGGAAAAGCCACGCCCCTCCTTCCGAGCAGCCTTGGGCATCCTGCCCGAGAGGGCTCTGAATGCAGAACCACACATTCCAACCAGCCCTGGGACCTGGGGTCTGACCTTTGACATCAGGAGGCTCCTGGAAACCCTTGGGGTAGGGTGACCTCAGCAGAGGCCGTGGGGCCAGCTAGCAGCCAGTGAGCAGCCTGCCTTGCTGGGGGCTGCCTCTTTTCTTCCCCCACTGAGGTTTAATTATCGGGCTGGATGGGAGGGTTCCAGCAGGTGGAGCAGGTTCTCAGAGCTTTCCTTTGAAAATCGGCTTGTGTCACTTGCTGCGGAAGCTGGGGCAGGAAGGGGCTGACATCCTCATAGCAATAAACGTGTGTCAGCACCACGCTGAGAATCGACTCCCATGTTAAGATAAGGAAGCCCCGGCCCAGAGAGGTGAAGGACTTTCTCCAGAGCCACACAGCTAGTGAGTAGCAGAGCCAGAATACAAACTCAGCACAGCCTGGCTGCAATGCTGAACCTCTCGCAGCCGGAGGCAGCCTCCTTCCCAAACCTTACCCCTCAGTCGCGAGACCAACAAGCAAAAGGCCCGGTAACTGCACTTCCGGGGAGGCAGGAATGGCACACACGTGCAGGAGCTTATCCAGGCAGCGCCCTTTGGGACAGCAGAATGCCCGGTGCCCGCCCCAAGGGGACTGCTGAATCCGCTGGGGCGCACCCGCCGCTGGGCTCCTGCACACGCGTAGAGATGGCCGGCAGGCCCTCTTTGTGTTGAAATGGAAGGATTTCTAGGATTTAGTAAGTGGGAAAAAAATGGCAGAAGAGTGTGTTAATATATTAATTTTATATAAATGTTAGGGAAGAACCATCATTTCTATTTGCATTTGCTCACACATGCAAATGTAAATTCCGGCAGGAGGAGTGAGAAACTGCAGCGGTTTCAGCGGCGGGGGGTGGGGGGGTGAACAGATGGAGATTTCATCCCTCACCCTTTGGGAGCTGGTTTCCCCCTTTTTCTTAGCTTTTTTACTTTGAAATAAGTATAGACTCACGGAAGTGGCGAAAATAGCACAGAGAGGCCCCTCAGGCACCCCCACGGCCCCTGCCTGTCGTTGCCCGTTCCACGTCTGACCGCCCCACTCCGGCCCAACCAAGGCGGCAGCCGCCTTGTGCGCGAGCGCACACCCTGCCGTTTCTCCACGAGCCCGGCGCCTATGGAGGAGGTGGGGGACGACCAGGAAGCCCCCATCCTCCGGGGAATAGAGCATGAGCCCTTGACTCGGGCCCCCTGCCTGGGAAGCACGGAAGGACGGAGCCACACGCAGACACACTGACACTTAGAAACCAAGCAATGCCCCCCACCCCCCTGCGGCATCCTGGGGTTCATGCTCCACAAGGGCCAGGATCAACGCCTGCCACCAGAGGGACACTGGGCACGGGCGGCCCCCAAAAACATGACGGCAGCCCGCTGAGGGGGCCTGCTTCCTGGGGAAGAGGGGAAGACGCCCCACTCTGCCAGCTGGACTGTGGGGACTCCCGCAAGGCCCCGGCTCATCCCTTCTCTTCTGGAAATGGGGAGGAGGAGGCAGTTGGGTGAGGGCTCCACAACTGGGGGTTGCAGGTGACAAAAAGGGACTGAGGGGGGCGGGGGCTCCCTCCGGGGCTACCTGGGGAGAAAAGGGTAGTGAGGGACAGGTGGGTCGGAGCCCCCCCCCGGAGGCCTCCGTGGGGGGGTGGGGGGGAGGCCCTCCCCTCGGGTAGGACGGGGCAGGGGGTCAGGGAGCCTTTGCAGGCGGCCTCCTCCTGAAACCGCTCTGCGGGACCCACCCGAGGGCACAGCCCGCAGAGGGGGCGCAACGCAGGGCGCCCCGCAGGGCAAGGCCAGGGCTGCTCCCCAGTCATCTCGTGGGGCTCTGCGAGGCGCCCAGGCCTGGACACTCGGGGAATGGGCAAGATCGCCCGGCCATGAGGGCAGGGGAGGCCCGTGTGGCACACGGGAGGCACCTGCATCCCCTGAGGGCTCAAGGGCCTCTCCAGAAACAGCCTCCAAAACAGAAACATGGGGCCCGCCCGACCCAGAGGGAAAGGACGGAAAGGAGGGTGGAAAGGAAGAAACAGAGGTGCGTCTGACAGCAGCCTGTCGGCCACAGATTCAGCCTGGACCCTGAGCAGGACCCAGGAGCCCGGGGTTCCAGTGCCCGCATGGTCCCCTGGGCAAGCCGCCGTGGGAAGGAGGGCACATGGGGGCGGGGCTGGGGGAGGCGGACAGCTCGGGCTCTGGGGCCAAACTGCCTGGGTTCGGATGCTGGCCCTGCCCCTTTGAGGCTGTGTGACTTCGGGAGTGTTGCTCAGCACTTTTGTGCTTCGGCGTCCTACCCCTAAAACAGGGATGCCAGCCCTCGCCTTGGCCCGTTGAGTCATCGGGGACGTGGAGGAGAACAGCTGACTCACAGAAAGCACTCCCGCTCTGGCCCTTACGTCCACTCTGCAGACTTCCATTTACTCTTGGGCTTTCATTCATGCAGCTGCAGAATAGAAGGGCCAGGTCCAATGGCCTCTGAGCTGTCCTCCGGCCCTGGAATTAGTCACCCCACGTACATCAATTAGGTGATACTGGTCGTACGTAGACAACTTGCAACGCAGGCTGAGCTCTGCAGAAAGGGATTTATGGGATGGGGGTAGGGTGGTACCCACAGGACTGAGGAGGGGGACAAGAGCCAGGGAGGGGTCCAAGAGCACTGTGTTTGCCACCCTCCTGTGACCATTATCAGAAAACAAATTCTCCCACACACACCCCCACCCCAGCCTCTTCAAAGATAGGCGGCTCGGTTAGCGTCCCACCAGGAAACCATTCTGAATACTTCACATAGACAGACTTTGATCCAGGGAGCTGGTTATACTGGAAGAAGTGCTGAGAAGCCAACCGTAATAGTCAGGAGATGCAGAACTTAGCAACAGCCAGAAGCCACCTTCACTGGGCGGCAGGAGGGACAAGGAGGGGAAGGCTTGGGACCAACCAGGGGAACCTGGAACCACAGCAGGCAGGAGCCAGGCCTGCAAAGAGATGCAGCCCCTGGAGACAGAGGTGGGAGGTGGGAGGTGACCTTTTCCTCCTGCCCTCCAGTCTCCTCCAGAACCTCCCATTGGTGGAATGAGCTGGGAGCCAGGGAAACAGCCACACAGAGCAGGGCGGGGGCCAGGAGCGGATGTGAGGCAGACAGGCCCTGGAACCAGTGATCCAGGCTTCCTCCGTTCGGCTCCCAGCTCCCCATAACCCTCTTGAGCAGAGACTGCTTTTTCTCCACGTCCCACTTAGCCCAGGACATGGGACTTCGCTGCTTTTCCCCTTTACTTGCACATCTTGGTTGGTGACATTGCTGACCCAATCAACGCCCATTTCCAACTCCTTTCTTCCTTATTTGCCTCCACTAGCTGTGCTGGGAAAGTTAAAAATTCACTCTCCCAGCCTCCTTGTAGCTGGGGATGATCACTGACCTTCAGGCAGAAACTTCTGGGAAGGTTTTTGTCCCTTGATTAAAGGGAACAGACATGGCTATAGCCACCTCTTTCCCCTTCTTCTTGCTTTGAATGCCATGAAAATGTCTGGAGCTACAGCACCTATCTTGTAACCACGAGGTAAAAAAGCCAACACATTGAAGATGGTGAGCAGAGAGAAAAATCTAGGTCTTTAATAACACTACTGAGATGTTACACCAGCTTTAGATGGCCAACCTCCAGAATTCTCAATATGGGAGATAATGAAGTGCCTTTACTGATGAAGTCCCTGTTAGGTTTCCATCCCTTGCTGCCAAAAGCATTCCTACCCAGCTCCCCAAGCCAGGATCCCAGGAGTAAAATCCACTCCCTCCTTTTCCCTCACCTTTCATGTCTTACAAGTCACCAAGGCCTGGAGATTTTGTCTCCTTGGTGCCTCACCTCCTCCTCTCCTCCCACGCTCACTGCCCACATCCTAGGTCAGGTTTTCATGCTCCCCACCTCCCTCTCCAACGCTTCTCTCCATCGCAGCCAGAAGGATCTTTCTAAAATGCATACATTGCACATTGGGTAGTGTCTCTTTTTGGCTTAAAATTTTATACTGGCTCCCCATTGCCCTCAGAATAAAACCTAAACCGCTGAGCAAGGCAGGCATGGCCCTCGTGATTTGGCTCAACAAGCCTCAGCCACTTCCCTCGCTGAATGTCTGCTAATCATTCTGTAAGGTCGCCGTCGGGTTCCACCCCACAAGCCTTTGCACACTCTGTCCCCGACCCGGCTCAGAGGCCGGCCCAGACGCGGAGTGTCCATCACGCCCTCCTCGGTACCTGCTGCTGCCTGTCCGTGAACCGCGCATGTTCTGCTGCTCTTCTGTTGGCTCGCTTTTGTCTTCCTCCCCTGCCACGAAGTCCGTTCCTTGACAACAGGACCACGTGTGCGATTCATCTCTGCATCCCCGGTGCCTGACACACTGCAGGAGCTTGATAAATGTGTGTGGAGTAAGAGAGTGAATGAGTGAGTGAATGAATGAGGCCGTGCACTCAGGAGCCTGTGAAGCCAGCTGCAGGAAGAGCTGACTTTCTGCATTTTTGCAGGAGGAGAGAACAGTCTCTGAAACCCTGCCTGGAACCTGGCTTCCTTGGAGCCGTGCCCAGCCGGCTCTGGGGAGGGCACACCCTGCCCACGTGTAGATGTAGCTGGGTCCTTTCTCCTTAAATAAATTCTGTCTCAAGTCACCTGCCACAGGGGAATCACCCTGAAATACGACTTTGCCCCATTTATCTTAGAGTGCCTGGGGGGGAAAGGCGGCTGCAATTTCAGATTCATCTCTGAGGCGTCCTTGGAGGCTTCCTGTCCCCTTCTTCCTCCTCCGAGGGGGAGATGGCTTGCTCAGCTCTGAGGTTGGCACACCTGTCTCAAATGGGAAGAGTGACAGTCTGAGAGCCAGGCATCCTCTTAATGACACAAAGTGTCATTTGTCCTGCTGGTGAATAAATGGTGATCGTGTGGATTACACAGCCCTCCTATTACACAGCAACTCAGCACCGGCACCTCCCCAGTCATACAAGCAGGCGTAATAAAGAATTACCGAATCCAGTAAAGGGAAAATTGGAATCAATTAGTTCCCTTCAGATGGGAGCTGCTCATAGAACATTCATTATCTTAGTCCCGCTGCGAGGGGCCTGCATGTACAGGGGACCCTGTTTTCTTACAAGTGGCCATTGTCACCCTCTAAAGAGCCTCCTGCTCAGCTCTGTGCTCTCTCCCGTGCCCATGCCTCCCCCTGGGGAGACACAACAGACAACAGATCTGAGGCACAGTGATTCACTCCGGCGACGGACCCCGATGTCCTGACACCACCCTGGTTTATGCATTTAGACTAACGTCCTTCTCAGCTGCGCTGCAGTGCATGTGATTTTAGGGTTTCATTCAGGAGACCGAGGTTCCTTAGCTGTGCATTAAATCACTGAGACGCCAGCGGCCGCAGAGGCCACCCCAGCTCCCCGAGCACTGGTCCCAGGGTCCATGAATCACACAAGTGCCAGGACGGTGTCGCTCGCTCAGTTCCCCATGGCGTGTCCTGAAAGCACAAGACAGGTCAAGAAAACAGACGTGGCAGCGTGTGCTAGGAACCAAAGGGATCAGGAAGGAGTCTGGCCTTTAAACGGTTGTTTTGCCTCTTCTGTCTGAGAAGAACTCCCAACACCACCTCCGAATAAGCCCACACCTCTCCCATCCCTGCCTCCCCGCTGGCTGTGTGGAGCCCAAGCCAGCACCTTCTCCTGCCCAGGGGCCCGCAGCCCCTTGCTCAGGGTCCCGCACTGGAGCGCCTTCCTGCACCCAAACCCTGGCTCCATCTGCCTGAAAGGTTTGCCAAGTTGCTCAGTCTCTCACTTCTAAATTTCTTCAGTGACATTTCATGGCAAGACAAGATTCACTCGTCTTTGTCCCTCCAGCACTGCTCTCTCCCCTCCCGCCAGCTTGCACCAGTGCAGTCATTTGCAGGTCCCCAAACGCCCCGCCCTCCCACCCGGAGCAGCCTGCGCACCTCGCTGTGCACCTGGCCCGGAAGGCTCTGCTCTGCTCTTCTCATGGTTTTGGGAGTTTGTGTGAATGTCCACTCAATAGACCTAGACAGGACATGGGGTCTTGCTCACGAGGTTGAGAACCAAAGTAGGGGTCCCGGAGCTCAGTCACCAGAAGGAACTTGGGCTCCTCCTCAAAACCCACTTGCAGCTCCCGGGGCTTGGGCAGAGGACAGGGGCTTGAGTGTCTGGACTTGACCTCAGCCTCCCAGAGCCCAGATTCTGGTCCTCCACTGACCTCCCACTTGCCCAACCAGCTATGCAGGTCCAGACGGGACTCAGAGCCATCCTGGGCGCCCAGCCCGTGCCCCCAGGCAGCGCCAGGCAAGGGTTCCAGAGCAGACCCCAGGCTGGGGCGTCAGCTCCGCAGAGTCAGCCACAGCCCGGGTGGCCCGAGGCAGGGCCCCCACTCTGCGGGGACTGCTTTTCTGCAGTCCCGTGGAATTAATTAAACGCCTCTCTTCATTCTGGCTCATAATCCATCACAGCATCCATCCCCTTTTTTATTAGAAAATAATGGCAACTGTGCCTTGAATAATCGATTTTTACAGTTTACATTTAATTTTTGAAGGAATGGCAGGCCCAGTGCTCTGCCTGTGACGAAGGCTTCGTTTTGCATTTGCCTTTTTTCCTCGGCACCTGGCCAGTTGCAAAGAGGAAAGTGCCAGGAAGTAGGGGGCAGGGCTGCGGAGTGGGGGCGGGGTTCTGACCACTTGTTTGAACCAGGTCAAGCAATACTAAGGGCTGCTGACTCAGCCAGGAAGGGAACTGAGGAGGAGCAAGGGAAGGGCAGGGTGGGGCCCCAGTCTCTTTCCAGGAGGGCGACCCTTCCAGGCCCTGATCCGAGTTCATTTTGATCCACTCCACGTGCTCTGCCTGGGGCTGAGATCTCTGTCAGGTTGATCCAAACGCGTCAGCCCCCTGCTCCAGACCCTTTGCACTGCTCCCCTGAAGCCCCCAGGCTGTTTCTCCCACCCGCCCCACCCCCACCCAGCTGCTCCATCTCCTGCCTCTGTGTCTTGGCCAGCTTGTCCCAGCGCCCTCTTCACTACCTTGTCCCTCAAGTCCATTCCTCAAATGTTGGCTCTGGGAAGCTGTCTCTGAGCACAGCCCTCTGGCACCCCCACAGCCCCCAGAGTGCCCACCGCCTACATCCCTGGGCCTCACCTGCTGATTTTCCTGGCTGCCCCTGACTCAGGACTGTTAACCAGCTCAGGGTAAGAACCCCACCTCCCACGACTCTGCCTCACCCCAGAATCTGGGGCAGGGCGGGCGCTTAGAGGGCGTATCGGTGCCTACGGCTGCTGTAACAAACGGCCACTGGCTCAGCGGCTTCGACAACACAAATTGGCTATCTTACAGTTCTGAGGGTCAGGTGTTTTAAATGGGTCTCACTGAGCCAAAATCAAGGTCCAGGGGAGAATCTGCTTCTTTGTCATTTCCAGCTTCTAGAAGCCGCCCGCAGTCCCTGGCTGGAAGCCAGCCACAGTGGGCCAAGCTCTTCTCCACTGCGCCCTCTGACCTCCTGGGGAGCCCCCTTTTCCACTTTCAAAGACCCTTGTGATTATGTTGGGCCCCAGATAATCCAAGATAATCTCCCTATCCTAAGGTCAGCTGATCAAGGACCTTAATTCAACCTGCAGCTTTAACTCCCCTTCACCACGTACCATAATTCACCCGCTCACAGGTGCCAGGGACCCTGGGCTGGGCATGGTTGGGGAGCCATCGCGCTGCCTCCCGCAGAGGAGAGTCAGTAAGTGCACGTTGAACAGACGAATAGTGCCATGAGCCTGCAAACTTCACGGCGGTACACCACATACCAAGGGCCTTCGACGGGAACATTTTTGTGCCTCTTTGCCATTACTAAACCCCTGAAAACTGCATCCTTAGACTCTAGTGCTCAGCGGATAATCTGCCCGGAGAAAACTAGCTGAGGCCGGGCTGCTCACCCACTAGACCCACCGAGTTTCATCAAACAGAGGACCGGGGGGTGTGGGGGGGCGGCATGCCTGTGTCCCTTCTCCCACAGCCCTGCAGCTGTCGCCGCACGCTGACCTTCTCCCCCATGAGTGGGTGGTCATTCCCATGAACCCCAGAGGCGCCATCAAGAATCACCTCCGAGAGTTCACACCCCACTCTGACACCTTCCGTGAACTCCTTTGGCACAAGTGGGTAGATTCCACTCTCAAAATCCAGGTGTATAAAAAATCTGAATTTCTAACGAGAGACTTTTAGAAGATGATTACTCACTCCCGAAGGGCCCAGCCCAGGGTCTCTTTAAAGTGCCAGTTACCGGGAGCACATTAATTCGAGAGCCAGTGGAGAGGGACAGGAGGCCACTGGACAACTTTGAAAGGGACAGGAGGTCAGTGGACAATGTTGAGAGGGACGAGAGGTCGGTGGACAACTTTGAGAGGGACGGGAGGTCAGTGGACAAGTTTGAGAGGGACAGCAGGCCTGGTCTGCAGGCACCGCACATTTTGCCGCCCACAGGAGCCAGCCAGGAAGGCAATGGAGATGGGAGTCGGGCTGGGGAAGGGCGCTCGTTGCCCAAACGAAGGCAAAACGTCATTTTAGGCTGGGAGCATGAGACCTTTCACAACGTTGTCCCAGGATTCCATTTGGACAGCTCCTTCTAATCGGAGTTAGCTGACGTTTTTCCTCTCTTCTCTGTTTTTCTTCTGGGGGAGAACCAGGGTGGTTGCTACAGCAACCAATTTGTTTCTGCAAATGCATTTTAACTTTCATCAGCTGTTTTGTTTAACAGGAAGTGTTTCCTTTCCGGGGGGGTCTGACCTTTGCCAGCACACTTTTTAACTAAGCCAACGTTCCCCTTCTGCTGCCCTAAGGGTTAACTGCATATATATATATATATATATACTCCATGGGAGCGGTGGGAACAAACTTTAAAAAAAGAGGATTTGGGAGGGGAGAGAGAGGAGAAAGAAAAGAAAAAAGTAATTCCGTTTCCAAGTCTGTGTCACGCGATAATAAAGTTGTAGGCTCTCAGAAGTTTGCCACACCAGAGCGTCTTTACTCCTCCCCTCCCCAACAGGGCGCAGGAATCCTATTCATTATCTCTTCATTGTACACAGGGATACTGAGGCTTTCTGTACCCTAGGCCCCATGGTAGGTGATGGAGAATTAGAAATGAATGAAACAGAGACAGCCGCTGCCCTGCTGGGGGTGCTGTGTGCGGAGAGACAGATGTCAAGCACATCACCCCTCCTGTCACTGTGTAACTGTGGGGAGAAGAGCTGGGAAGAGAGGTGCGCGATGAGGAAGAAGCCAGAGGTGCCCGATCCCACACGGGCGGTCCGGAAAGCCTCTCTGAAAAGGTGGCATCTAAGTTGAAACCAGGAGATTGAGCTGAGACCCATGAGGAGAAGGAAGAACTTTCTAGATAGAAAGCAAGCCATGTGTGCAATGGTCCTGAGTTGGAAACTAGCTTGGAGAGTCTGTGGAAGGAAAGGTGTCCGGTGTGACCAACTCCTCAGGGTGCAGAGGGACAGGCAGGGGCCAGATCCCACTGGCGGGCCACGTTCGGGCATTGGGATTTGACCCTTAGTGCTTGAAAAGCTAAGATGTGGTTTCCAGGGGAGTGAAGTACTGATATTTGTCCAGACCCCTCTGCTGCTGAGGGGAGAATGCACTGGAGCAGGCATAGGTGGCCACGGCCCTTGAGGGACATAAATTAGTTCCAGGAGGGTCCAGAGGAGAGATGGTGACTCAGCCAGGAGGAAGCCCTAAGACCGGGACGAGTGGGCAGGTTCAAACATCCGTGGAGCCGAGACCCATGCGAATCAAAGGGCAGCCGGCTGTGGGTGGGGGTGGATGGAGGGTGGCTGGCAGGCTTGTGGAGTGAGCAAGGGGCCAAGGGTGATGTCATATTAAGACGAAGGCTCGGGTTTGGAAGGAGAAAACAGGTGCCACGTCACTTGCATTGCCCTCAGCACCGTTGTCACACAATTCCCTGTTGGAATCTGTCTCTTTCTCGAGAGAGGAAACTCCATGGGGGCCGGTCACATTTCCATCGTCCCCCGCTATGTTCCGAGGGATGAAACCAGAGCCTGGCACGTGGGCCCTCGAATGTCCATTGCATTCATTCCCACGGGTCACAAACTGGGTGGCCCAAAATACCACCAATGTATTTTTTCACACTCTGGAGGCTGGAAGTCTGAAATTAAGGCGTTGACAGGGTCGGCTCCTTCTGGAAGCTCTGAGGAGGCAGTTGTTCCCTGCCCCTCCCATGGCTTCCGCTGGCTGCCGGAAATCCTGGGCCCTCCTTGAGGTGTAGGTGCATCACTCCACTCTCTGCCTCTGTCTTTATGTGGCCCGCCCCTCCGTGTGCCCCCACCCCACCCATTCTCTTGTAAAGACACTTGTCATTCCAGCTAGGGCCTGCTCTAATTTAGGATGCTCTCATCTCAAGATCCCTATCTTGATGACATCTACAGAGACCCTTTTCCCAAATAAGGTCACATTCACAGGTTCCAAGGATTAGAACCTGCAGGCATATCTTTTGGGGACCACCGTTCAAACCACTATGTCCATCAACTGCGTAAGTGATGAGTGAATCATATTTACTCTTCATAATCACTCATCAAAGAAAGTGTGACCAGCCCAGCACCAGACAGGAGCAAAAATCTGACAAATACTGTTGGTTGACTATAGAACCAGGTATAACTCAAACTTCTGTCAGGAAGCAAACTCTTTGCTTTTCAACCAGCCTTCTTTTCAGGGTGTTTATAGTGACCATGCATTTTTTTCTAAGTTGGTTATTTAGAAATGTGTCCAGCACCAGCTGGTGTGGCTCGGTGGATTGAGTGCTGGGCTGTTAAACTAAAGGGTCACCAGTTTGATTCCCAGTCAGGGCACATGTCGGGGTTGCGGGCCAGGTCCCCAGTAGGGGGTGCACAAGAGGCAAACACACACTGATGTTTCTCTCCCTCTCATTGTCCCTCCCTTACCCTGTCTAAAAATAAATAAATCTTTTAAAGAAAAAGAAATGTGTCCAGAACACAGCATTTCAGGTAGAACTGAGTCAGAGTCAATATACCAGAGGGAACCTGAGTCCTAGTCTAAGGCAGACCTCACATCCAGAGGTGAGCGTCAGTCCTCCTTCCTGGGAGGTGGAGACAGATGGGGAGCGCCATCCCTAAGCCCAGCCTCCAGGCCCTCCTGGTCCCCACCTCCTTCTAGAAGCAGTTAATATTTCCAACATCTGAGGAGGAGGCAGGTTGTGATGGTTAATTCCATGTGCCAATTTGAAGGAGCTAAGAGATGCTCAGATGCTGGTAAAAGATTG
Source organism: Trachops cirrhosus (assembly GCA_028533065.1). Taxonomy (NCBI): domain Eukaryota; kingdom Metazoa; phylum Chordata; class Mammalia; order Chiroptera; family Phyllostomidae; genus Trachops; species Trachops cirrhosus. The sequence continues at coordinate 78,688,848 of CM052545.1, forward strand.
TTTCTGGGGGTGTCTGCGAGGGTGTTTCCAGGAGAGATTAGCATCTGAGCCAGTGGACTGGGTAAAGAAGATGCTCCTCACCAATGTCAGCGGGCACCATCCATCCCGCTGAGGACAAAACGGCGGAGGGAGGGTGAATTCTCTCTCTTCCCCAGCCGGGTGTCCATCTTCCCCTGCACCCAGACAGCAGCGCTCCCGGTTACCACCGGCTTTCCCGGGGCTCCAGCTTGTAGACAGCAAGTCATGGGACTCCTCAGCCTCCAGGACTTTGTGAGCCAATTTTCATCATAAATCTCCCCTGATATCTCGATTGGTTCTGTTTCTCTGGAGAACGCAAATACACAGGCCAACAACAAATGCTGCTCCAAATGCACATGTCTCGGTCAAGGTCAAGGTCCCTGTGGCCTCCCATCCCACGCTGGGGACAGATTTCTCATCACACACACCACAGTCCACAGGCAGCCTCCTGCCCACACTCCAGCCTTCACCGAAGGCACCCTCTGTGTGACGGCACCCACTGTGGACACGAATGAGTGGGAAGCTTGTCTGTGTGCCCCCTTTTCCAGCACAGAGGTCCCAGAGCAAAGGGTACCTTCTGCAGGGTACAAGGGCCTTCAAAGGTCAGGACACGTCTGCCTTTTCAAGTTCACCACAGGCACCCACTCTTAGACTTAGGAATCTTACCCAAGAAAGTCCTCCCTGGGGTTTGTCTTCTGGAGACCCCGGCCTAGCTCCTGCCCCTGCTGCCCACCCTCCCCTCCTGCACACAGTGCATCTGCAGTGATCTAAGACAGGCAGGAACCGGGCCCGGAGTCAGGCAAGTGACCTCGCCCAAGGCAGACAAGAAGGCGTGTGCTGACCCCAAAGGCCAGGCATGCATGGAGTGAGGGGCAGCAGCTCTGTTTCCAGGGATAGTCTGGCCAAAACTGGGACTGTGGGCAGGGAGACCAAGGTGCTGAGTGTGGGTGGTGTGTTTCTTTGACAAGGGCCCTTTTCATGGGGAATGCTCAAGACCGCTGACACATTGCCTAGCCTTAAACATCCTGTCTTGCCCTGGCTGGTGTGGCTCAGTGGATTGAGTGCCAGCCTGTGAAACAAAAGGTTGCTGGTTCGATTCCTAGTCAGGGCACATGCCTAGTTTGCCAGGCCAGATCCCTGGTTGGGGGCATGCAAGAAACAGCCAATCCACATCGATATTTCTCTCCCTCTCCTTCTCCTTCCCTTCTTTATAAAAACAAATAAATTTTAAAAAAATTTTAAGAGAAAAATGCCCTGTCTCCTCATAGTGGAGCCCCTCTGGGTGGGAGGCACCCATCCCCTGGGCCTTCCGGCCCTGGGTGCGCCACTTACTTCTCTTTGTTTGGGCACCAGCACTACCCTATTAGTTCCTCAGCCCTCGGGGCCTCTTACTCGTCTCCCAGGGGCTCTCCTAAAAGCCACTTTAGCCTGTGCTCCACTTGTAATAAAGTCCCAAGGCAGTTGAGTTTAAAGGCACAATTATGCATTATGGATAAAGGGCAGCCCGGCACCTGCACATGCGCCCTGGCTTCCACCAGTGGCCCGAGCAGGTCTGTCCTCTTCCTCAGCCACAGGGCAAGCGAAGCGGCCCCTCGGTGCTGCAGCCCTGGAGGGAGCATGGGCCCCAGGTTGCTATGCTGGGATCACGCTACAAATTGATGAATGTTAAGGACCTGCATTCCCCATCTGTTAGCAGTAATCATTAAGATGTTCCCAAACGCTGGGAGTTTGGGGCTATTTCTTTTTTCTTCTCCCTTTTGCCTTTTTTCAAATATTTATGAAGAGGTTTTCCATTTATCCTGACACATCTTCTCCACTGTGGGTGTCAGCTGGGAGCGCTCAGACAACAAACTCCAGAAGGTATTTTCCCCAAAGCAGCATCTGGCTCCATTGGCAAGTGCAGCGGGCAGCTTGCTGGGAACCGGCGGAGGCAGACGGAGGAAGAGCCACAGGCGGGCAGCCACCCGGCCCCCCGCCTGGGTACTCAGCTTGGGATGTCCCAGGGGTACGTCCACCACTTGACATCCCACAGCCCCAAGGTCCCCAGTGAGCCAGCGCAGAGGACCAACGTGAGTGTCCCCCACCCGCCTGTCAGCCTTCAGCCCTGTGGTCTGAGGTCAAAGCTCCCTGACTGTCCCAGGTGAACCCCCTGGGTGGTGACAGCTCCCCAGGGCAGATCCCAATTACCAATGGGGCCAGCTGCGGGAGGAGAGATGCTGGCTCAGTCCCCGTGTCCCCAGGCTCTCCCATCCCAGGAGGCCGGCTGGAGGCAGAGCTAGAGCCCTGCCCGAGGGGCCGACCCGCCTGCTGGGTGGAAAGGCAGGCAAAAGGCCAGACGGGGCTGGGGGCAGGCCGACAGGTGGCCATGAGAGACTCACAGAAGCCCCCAGATCACAGGAGTTTAGCAGCTGCCTTCCCTGCCCCGCCCGGGGCTGGGGGCGGGGTGGGGGGGCAGGCACAAGCCAGCCCGGCTGAGGGCAGGAGCCCTCCGACCACCGTCCCTGTTAGTTGCCACAGAGACTGAGCCAGGCTATATGTGCTGTCGATGAATTCAGTTGAAAACCACTTTCCAGGAGAACTTGGATCCAAAGACGTCATGGCCTTGTGCCCTGGTTCTCTCCCAGACTGCAAATTAGAAATCATTTGGGAGCTTTAAAAGACATCAATGCCTCGGCCTCACTCTAGAGTGGTCAGGCTCTCTGGGAGGGGAGCATGTATTTCTTAAATATCCCTAGGCCATTGTCAAAGGTATCCAGGTTGAAAAGTATGGAGCTACGGGAAGAATCTGTTCTCAGGAGAAGGTCCTAGACTGGAATCGTAGCTCTTCTATTCATCAGCTGTGACCTTGAGCCGGTTGCCCTCTCAAAGCCTGTTTCATCCTCTGTAAGATGGGGATAATAACATCCTTCTTGTTGTAAAGCGCCAGGCACACGGAGCTGTTCAATCAATTGGGGCTGCTCGCAGTCGTGTTCCACCGTGAACCCATTTTCTGGGACGAGAGCTGGTTGAGGCTGGCAGGCAGAGGCGCCAGGGGACAGCAGCACCTGGTTCCAGGAGACACGGAACTGGGCCCGCAGAGCTAGCTGCCCCAGACCTCCCCTCTGGGCACAGAGCCTGAGAGCCAGCGCTTCAGCCGCCCGGCAGGTGCCACCCGCCAGGTGAGGACACTCTCCGCAGATACAGCATCAGTCAAAGCACATTTCCCCAGAATTTTAAAAGATCTAATGCATTTAAAATATCTCCTCTAGGAAGTCAATTCATTTTCCATCCCCCGTTTATCTGGAAATGGTCTGTTATCAGATCCGGCTGAGCCTGCAGCCAGATGTGAGGGTCTGAGAATTCGCTCTGCCGGGTGCCGCCTTGGGCCGGGAAGGGGTGGGGGCGGGGGCGTGGAGAAGGCCTTGAGGTGCACAGTGCCCAGGCCAGGGAGCAGGTATTTCTGGGTAGATATGCCCGAGAAGACCTCAGTGAGTCTGCAGAACACTTGGAGAGGACCCGGAAATTCTGGGTACATCACCCATCCCTACAATAAATATTATTTATTTCATGTTACATGCATCTCACAGTGACGTCTGCTGATGTCAGACCACCTTGTGCAGGTCAGCTGAGGCCACACGCCTCACTCGTCATTTTCAACCTTTACAACAGCTCTGACAGTGAGCTCTACAAGGCCACGCGACAGCTCAAGTGAGCCGAGAGTCTCCTAAGCCACTGATTGCCACAAGCCCACTCTCTGGCCATGAAAAGATGTCACAGTGTTGGCAATGGAAGACAATGATTTTAATTAAACCTTTGTCACCCAGCAGACCCACATTCATAGGTTCCCAGGGGACAAAGTGAACCAATAGAGGAGGCCCCCTGAGGAAAACCCAGTATTTGTGGTTTGGATAAGTTGATGGGTGATGGTCTGTATTACTAAGGAAGCTTGAATCTGGTGAAGCCAGTGATTGTTGGTGGATGAGGATACTGAATAACTTAAGGTTAACTGTTAAGGAGTATTCATGAGCAAGATAATCAAAGCTACTCTTGCACTGGCCACTGTAGCTCAGCGCATTGAGCGTGGGCTGTGAACCAAAGGGTCGCCGGTTTGATTCCCAGTCAGGGCACATGCCTGGGTTGTAGGCCAAGTCCCCGATGGGGGCCACATGAGAGGCAACCACACATTGATGTTTCTCTCCCAAGGTTTGCCCTACTTCACAACCCTTGGCAACTGATTTCCCTTCTCTGTGCCTTCATACCTCCAAAGTCAAATAAAACCAACAGTATCAGTAGTATATGTCTCAAAGCGTTTGAGGGGAGATCAAATGGATGGTCAATATAATGGAACCCGGTATTTATGAGTGCTGAGAAGCCATTGTGTCTATGCCTTACCCAGGTCCCAGTGAGTCTCCAGTGAGTCCCCATTGCACCAGGGCCCAGAGTACCAGGGCCCAGAGAGGTGCAGCCACTAGTCCAAGGTCACACAGCTGCAAATGGCAAAGCAGGACTAGAAACCTGGGTCCACCTGAAGCCAATGACCTTCCCTTTCCTGTTCATAAGAAAAGGTCTTGGAGAGAAAAACAGCAAAGACCCAGCAGCTCCTCAATTACAAAGTGAGCGAGCTAACAGAGGAGGCAATTACAAAGTGAGCGAGCTAACAGAGGAGGCAAATGCAAATATTCAATTAATATCCATGGTTCAAAAAGACATCGGCAGTACAAAGCCAGCCCTCCCACCCAGCGACAAGCACAGCTCCAAAAGGGCCAAGAGTAGCCGCGGCCTCCCTCCCCCAGCGGGCAGCAGCAGACCATGGGGGGCAGATGAATAGGACAGTGTACTTTAGAAGCGGGAAGTAGCCAGACCTACCCTGAACCGAACCTTTCATTCAGCAGCCAGGCACTTTGCAGCAAACACTTTGCATGAAACAGCCTTTTCTTGAAACACTGCCTTTTCTTCCAGCTCTGCACAAGGCTGTTATATTTTAGGAATTAAAAGCTTTGGTAAAAAGCACCAATGGTACAGTTGCTCGCAGAATGCCCCGTCACTGACCACCTTCTCCACCCCCACTTCCCAATGTTCCTGCCGATTTCTTTCTTGGTTTTTCTCAACTCTCTGAGAGTCGGCTCAGTTTTTAGAGGCTGGCTGTGGACAAAGGAACTCTGGGCCTATTTGTCCTGTTGAGTGTTTTGAAAAGAATGTTCTCAGAATAACCGGCTAACTATCCAGCGTGCTGGGCTGGAAGCTTTGGCCAAGCCAGGCCCTTATTAGCAATATGCTCATCATCCAGCCTGGTTCCAGAGCAAATTCCAGTGGGGAGATGGCCCAGCACAGCCCCAAGTGTAGCCCCAAATGGGATCGATCTGGGAAACACATGGATTTCAAATACGCCCCCACGGACTCCACTCACAGGGCAATGTTCGAGTCACTGCTGAGGGGGCTGTGTCCTCTGACCACAGTGAAATGACAAGTGCCCAGGAGAGGGTGTCAGCTGGAAGCCAGAGTTGTCTCAAAGAAGCCACTGGCCTGGGATCGGGCTCTGGCCCTCTCCACCACTCCGGCCAGCACCAGGACAGGCGCGGGGGTAGGAGCCAAGAGGGAGAGGAGGGTGGGCTCCTAAGGCTGATGGCTTCCAGCATCTGCCATCAGCCTGGCTCACCCTATTGTCCCAGGGAATGAGAGCCTGTGCCACCCCACCTGGGTGGCAGGTACAGCTTTCCCTAACCTCTCCACCCCCGTGTGCCTTTGATAGTCACTGATTTCATCTGGATAAGTACACAGAGGGAGAGTGGAGGAAGACGCAGATGCGGGCAGAGACTTGGAAGACCTGGAGCCTCTGCACCCTCCAGGTGCCATGAGTTGCCAACAGAGCCTGGCTGTTCTCCAGGCAGAGCTGGGTTCAAATCCCAACTCCGTGACTTAATCTGTTTAACTACAAGCTATCTTCTACAGAATGGGAGTAAAGGCATCCACCTTGTATAGTCATTGCCATGATTAAGTGACATGCACACAGACTGACTGGCACTCCGGAGGGAGGCACTTGTTAAATGCTGCTTCATTTCCCTCTGCACTTCCAGGGACTGGCCTGGTGTGGGGGTGGTGAGCGTGCCACCACTTTTTCTTGACAGAGCTCAAAAAGACCCTGTGTGTCCAGCTCCAATCACCTGGAATAGCATTGAAGTGGTAAGCAAATGAAATGGAATAAACTTGAACACAGAAAGCCAGGTAGCATTTTCTGATCTGCACGCTCCCTACTGAAATACTGAGGAGAGAACAAAGTCAGCCTGACAGTATGCATAATCCGACGGAGGGAGGCCGTCAGCACCCGGTCCACAGGCATTCTTCTTGGATTCCGAGTGGCTTGGATGGGTTGCAGATAAGGCTCCACGCTGAGCCAAGCCTTGGAACCTTCTAAGACTCATCCCCAACCCTTAGCTATCAAAATTCAAAATCACTCTTTATGTCTATTCGAATTCATCCTCTCCCAAGCTCCCCAAAATCCCCCCACTAAGCCTTCTAAGAAATCAGCAGAACCATCTGCTTGGGCGTGAAAATGAGACATCACGAAAAGTTGCCACACAAAGGTCATTATTTCTGGAGCACAAAGGAGGGAAACAAAGTTTTTAATAAATGTTTTCGGAGCCGCAGCAGAAAGGGACCGCGTTCCCTAGCTGGCGGCGGGCCCCTCCCTCCCTCCCTTCCCCTGCGACTGCAGGTGCAGCCTCCTCACCGCCCTGGCACGCACCTTACACACCACGAGCGGCCTGATGCTGTATTCCTCTCCCACCGAGACCGCCTGGCTGCTTCGCCCTGGAGTTGGGATGGTCAGAGGGTTCTGAGTTCATTAAAGCTCTGTCTTCACAGCCAAAGTAAAGTGGGGAGTCACGGTAATTACCCCAATGATCCCATGAGGGAGAAAGAAACCACTTTGTGCTGAAAAAGACAGCTTTGGGGGACAGGTCCCAACATCGCCACCTTCTCAGCTGTCCAGAAAGGTAGTAACATCCATGATGCCGTCTCCTCCCCCCACAGTAAAACGTGCACTGAGTGGTTCCCTGGGGGACCATGCCCAGTGCCCAGCCGCTCCAGAACCAGGCCAATCCAGAGCCTCCCCCCAGCAAGCACAGACACATCCCTTGCTCAAACCTGGAAATGCCACAGAGGAGAAGCACCAGGGGCCTCAGGCAGCAGTTAACTACCGCCATTTAGGGCTCTCTAATCCGGCTGAGCAGAGTTTCCAGATTTAAGTTGTGCTCACCGGGGCGTGACAAATGGGCTCAGACAGTCTTGCGTTCACTCCAGCTCCCCGGGCCGGCGGTCAGGCCCTTGTTTGACTCCACAGTCTCAGGACTCAGCATGGCTGCCGGTTGGGAGTCCACAGAAAGAAGGGCAAACTGCCCAGCCCCCACTGCAGTCCCCAGCCCCCAAATTTAGGGGTAATAACAATGCAGTCAAGGGGTACTGGACAAGAGGCTGTTTTAGTGTCCTTGAAAAACTGGCCTTGAAGGCATCAGGACCAGAGCTGGGATCGTGCAGGAGTGAGGCCCTGAGCAAGTCACGCAGTTTTCCTGTGCCTTGGAGTGTCTGGGCGCGGTAAAGGGGCTGATGGTGAGAATTAACAGAAAATGCGAGATCCATCCCATAGATGGTGTCTGGCTCGCTGTCTCCAAGAGAAGGTAGAAAAGGGAGTATTTATTACAGATCCCACAAAGGTCCCTAAGTGTATGCAATGCACAAGGCTACTTTATTTGGCCCTCAAAACAACTCTGAAGGGGGGACGGAGGAGTGTCTTTCTTCCAGGTGGTTTTGGCTTTCCAAGGTCACCCTATTTGTAGTGGAGCCAGCATGCCATGGCGACTGTCTTGGCTCCTAGTCCAGTGCTCTCAAAACTCCCACACACACTCCTTTGAGAGTGGAGGGGTGGGGGCAGGGGCTGGTCCGACAGGGCTGTGATCAATGAAGACTTCCGTTCTGCCTCTGTGGGGTCAGCATGAGGATCTGTCGCTTGGAGGAGGACCCCACCACCCAGGTGTCGTCTCCAAGTGACCCAGGAGCTGTCTCAAGATGGCGGGGTTTTCAGACCATGTTTCATGAAACTCTGGATCCACAGAGGTTCTCTGGGGGCTGCAAGTGGTCTTGTGGGTGGGTGGGAACAGGTACCCCATCCAACCAGAGCAATGCCCGCTCTTACCTACAAGGCTAACTGGTAGGAGACCTAGTTTGTTTATGTTGAGTTTCTGTTCAAGATTTAATATGACAAAAAAGATTTGTTCCTTGAAGAAGGAGGAGGAGGAGGGAGAGAAGGGAGAGGAGGTGAAAGGAAAAGAAAAAGCAAGAGAACAGAAAAAGAAAGCAAAGCCTGAGACCCACCGTTCTGGGAGTTTCTGAGAACGGGACCCAGAATGCATCGTTGTGGACATAGGGATAAAGGTGCAGCCCTGTTCTGAGCCACAGCGAGCCCTCTTGCACCTGCTGCGTGTCTTCAGGCACATGCCAGGCACCTGCTGTGTGCAGAAGCCCCCGGGCCAGGTTGCTGGTGGGTGGAAGTAACACAGAGGGGATGACTCTTATCCTTTGAGACTTTGAGGAAGCAGAACAGACACCCCACAGGCAGAAGGGGGCCAGGCCAACAAGTGCCAATCAGTGCAGCCAGTCTGGTCCTTGCACTACATTCTCTCGGAATGTTCCCCCTTTTATTTATATGCTCTATTTCCCCAAGCCAGACTATAATTTTCCAGGGGGTGAGAAACACATCTCACTCAGCAATATTCCTTCTTGTATTTGTCAGACGTGAGAAAAGCTCACAATCTTGTGGGTGACAGACCAGCCATTCCAGCACGGGGTCATTGACTTTCTCCCGGTAATGTGGTCCCAGGAAGGTCCCACAAAGAAGGTGAAATTTAAGCTGCATCTTGCAAGAAGAATAGCAGCTCCTCACATTCTTCTTTCACTTGTGGGGTGGGTGGGGTGATCCAGGGCCACAACCCACAGGAAGCCCATCAGGGATGCCAAAGTGACCTTTGGGTAGGTAGGAAGTAAAGGCACGTTAGATATCCAGGTGCTGGTCTCAGAGGCTCCTGGAAGGAAAAGTTTGGAGCTGGCTTTTGAAGGAGGAGGAGGCTGAATTGGCTCTGAGGGGAAGGGAGTGTGTCCAGGTTAAGACCATGCCAGCAGCAAAGGCAATTAAGAGAAGCCAGCAGGGCTTGAGGCAGAGGCTGGCAATAAAGGGGAGGAGGTGAGGGAAAGCCAGTTAAGCTCGAGTAGAGCAGAGCGAAAGGCAGAAAGAAAGGTATGGGAGAGCGAGCTGGGACTGGAGGGAAACGGCTCAGGGCTGGGATGTTTCAATCTGGCACGATCGGGGTGTTCCTGGTTTCGCTGCAGTATACCATCAGAAAGGCAGTAATGGGAGAGTACCCCCACTTCAATCACAGCCTCACCACCTCGCTATAAGACAGGGATCCTGTATTCTCCCCAAAGGACCTCTGGCTCACACCTCCCTTCTGCCTCAACCCGCTGGCCCTGCAAGCGGATCCGGGACAGCCAATCCGGGACAGCCGCGGGAGACAGGAGCCGCCTGGGTGCGGGAGTGGCAGGGGCCTGGCTTGGCCTGCAAAGTCTCCCAGCTGTGACTCACATCTGGGGTTTCTAGAAATCTGACCCGAACACTCCCACACTCGCTCTTACACATTAATCGCCAGGTAAAGGCATGGAGTCATACATAGGGAAAGAAGGGACACCACACGTACACACCACAAATTAAAGGGTCCTCCGGGCCGTCTAAGGGGAGGCTAGGTGTCCTGGGTTGGGTAAGCGTGGTAGCTGCTAGCGGTTTCCCTTCGGTGCTCCCAGGGAACCGGTGCCGCCGCTTCCTTCGCTCTAATAATGTGAATGAACCCTGGGAGACGGAGAGAGCGCGCGAGAGCCGGGAGGGGAGATGTGGGGAGGGAGAGAAAATCCGGGCCGGGGTTGGGGGAAGAGAGGGGAGCGCACTCCCGAGTGGGGGCCGAGGCGCGAGGGGCGGTGCCGAGAGGCACGGGGCGCGGGCCCGGAGCGCAGCGGCGGCGGCGGGCGACGGGCGGGCGGAGGCGCGGAGGGCGCGAGGCGGAGGCGCGGGCCGAGCGGGGAGGGCGGGCCCAGAGGGAGGAGCCCCCGCCGCCGCCTGCGGGTCCGGCGGCCCGCGCAGCTCTCACTCGCCGCCGCGCCTCGGAGTTTAAGCCCCAGCGCCGCCGGAGCGCAGGCACGCCCGGGGCGCGGGGTCGGAGCGCGCAGCGCGGCGCCGCCCCCCGGCCCTCGGCCCCCCAGCCCGGGCGCCCCGGAGCGGCGAGCAGAGGAAGGAGGGCGGGCGGGCGCGGCGGGCCGGGCCGGCGGGCGGCGGACTATGAGGCGCCCACCATGGTGCGATGCGACCGCGGGCTGCAGTTGCTGCTGACCACGGCCGGAGCCTTCGCCGCCTTCTCGCTCATGGCCATCGCCATCGGCACCGACTACTGGCTCTACTCCAGCGCGCACATCTGCAACAGCAGCAACCTGACCATGGACGACGGGCCCCCGCCCCGCCGCGCCCGCGGCGACCTCACCCACTCGGGGCTGTGGCGGGTGTGCTGCATCGAAGGTACGACCGACCCCGGCACCCCCATCCCGAACACATACACACACAGACACCCCACACCACACCACCCCCTGTCCGGGCCACCAGCAGGGAAGAGGGTGGGCGCGGCACTGGCTCCGCGCGAGACACAAAGGAGCCGGGGCGAACGGGCGGGTCCCCACTCGGCCAGCTGTGTACCAGGTCGGGGTCGCTCCCGGCTGCGGACCCCACGACACACCTACCCTACAAACTCTCCACTACCACACGCACACCCCCTTGCCTACAGACACAATGAAACACACTAAAACTCACGCGCGCGCGCAGCCGGACACTAGAGCGATCCCGAGGGACCGCGCCGGCGCCCCCGGGGGAGGTGGAGGCTAGAGAGGGGGCGGGAGGAGGCTAGGGTTGGGGGGAGGGGACCGGAGAGGAGGGGAGGGAGGAGGGGGAGGGGTTGCTTGGCAACCGGTGTCTCTGCGATTGCTATGGGAACTGGCCATCCTGGGGCGGGGCCGGCCGGGGGCGGGGAGCGTGGGGACCGCTTCGCTGTAGCTCCAGGCCCGGGCTGAGGGGTGCGGGTGGGGGCCGGACTCCCAGCGGGTCTGGGCGAGCCGGGTCGCCCAAACCTGATGCCGCTGAGACCTTTCTTCATCCCCTGCTGTTCCCCGGGGTATGTGCTCGGTGAGGAGGGAAGGGGAGCGACACCCAGTCTCCCCTGACTGGGGCAGGGAGCTCTCCGTGGTGGTCCCCGGGCAAGGAGACCGCGGGAGAGCTCGGTAGAGAACTGGGGTGCGCAGGGGCGACCCGCGGACCAGGAAAGGCCTGGGAGGGGCGTGGCCACCCGTCGGGGCAGGAGAGGCGGCGCGCCTGGACCCCAGTTGCGCGAAGAGGCCGAGTAGTAGGTGTTGTAAGGTCGGAATGCCTCTAGGGGCCGGAATTGGGTGACCCGGGACTGGCGACCGCTTGCTCCGGGGAGGGGCCCGGACGACTCCAGTGGCGAAGTGCACCCGACTCCAGCGCCTCCCGGGTGCCTGCCCGCCCAGCTGCGGAACTCGTAGTAACAGGTGGCTGTGGAGGGGCCATCTGGTTCCAGTCAGGTTGTGGACAGGTCTGCCGCTTGGTCTTGGCTTTAAAATGGAGATGGGGGAAGTCGGCAGAGCATTTCTTTCAAAAATCCTTGGATAGAGTTTCATCTTTGTTTTTCTGTAACCTTTTCCCGTGAGTTAACTCCACCCCTCAGTTTTTCGGGAAGTTCTCCCACACAGCTAGCCTCCCTTACCTCAGTTACAGCCCCTGCAAATAGTTCAGCGTGGTTGGATCTTGGTGGAGGTTGGCAGGGAGCTCTCAAAACCATGGCCCTTTTCTGGCCGCCTTCGGAGTCACTATAAAGGCGCTTTGTAAAGCTGGGGAGGCTTGATGAGGTCCGACTTGTCCCCTTTCTCTCCTCTGAGACCGTGCCTGGTCTCATCTGGAACCCTGCCCACCTCTGCCCCCCACATGCTCTCCCCTGCTAGGTTGCTTTACCCTTTGCAATTTGGAGTTCAATGCCCGGGGTGAGTGGAGCCTTCACCCACGTGTGGGGAGATTCGGGAGCAGCAGTGTGCAGTCCATAGTTTGGGAAACACAGCCACACAAAGAATCGGTGGGCCCACGATCACACCCTCCTCTTTTCTTTTGAAAAACATCATTTTTGGTGAGCAGTCGCTCAGATGGCGAACACCCACTCCTCGCGTTTGGAGAATGTACCCACGTCGCTGCCTGCCGTGGCACCTGAGTTGGGCACAGAGCAGGGGCTGCAGCGCCGGCCTCACAGGCCACACTGGCCGCTGTCCGTGTGGCACAGTCAGTCATGCCACTGTCACCACCCAAACGCACACGTGGACCCCCGGCCTTCCCATTTCCCAGTGGAAGTTGGAACACCTCCACGCTGGCAAGCCTGGCCTCTGCAGAGTGACTCAAATGCCTCCTTTATTAATTCCTCATCCTAAATAGGATTGATGTGTTCATCAAGAAAGCCCCAGGCTCTGGGCAGCTGGCTTCCCTGCCAGAGGGAGGGTGGGAAGTTGCCATCTGGGGGAACTTCAGCCATGCCTCTGCCGTTCCCCAGACGTCAGGGGTTTGAGGGCCACCTCCTAGGGCTAGAACATCCTTGGACCAACCCAGGTCTGGGGAGGCTGGGTCAGGATTCCTTGTCGTGGCTAGAATCATCATGACGGTCCTTCAACCTGTGTGGCAACTGCCAGCCCGTCTCATAAAAGCACATCTCGGAGTCTGACAGCCACCTGACATCTATGATGCCAGCAGCTGCCAGCAAGTGTCTGGGCTGAGACGCAGACAACACATTAACCCCAGGCCACTCCCTGGGAGCACGGAGAGGCCCAGTCACCTCAATATTGGCTCTGTGCTTAAAATGCATTATTTCTGCCTGTTCTCTAACAAAGTCCCCAAAGCATTACATGGGAAAAAAGAGAAAAGATCAAACCTCTGGGCAGGAACTGAAGAAATACTGCAGCAGGCCGCTAACAAAGCGCCGGCTGTGATGGCAGGACTCTGACGGGTTCGCTGGCCACTCACACACCAGAGATTCAGCTTCCTGGCTGTTTCCTCTAGATGATGTTGCCGGGCCAGGAGAGCCCAGCAACCCATGTATGCAGAGTAGCCACAAATTTTGATAGGGCCACATGCAGAAGGGCAGCTGGGTGCTGCCCTGAGCCCCACCAGGTCTGACATCACCCCAGCCTCCTTTCTGCCACCTCCCCTCACCCAAAGCCCAGTCTTCCTTCTGCCCTTCCGTTGGACACGTGCCCAGACAGAGCCTTGTGCGTGTTGCCATGTGGCGTGATGGCAATGGCCCTGAGAGGGCGCTGTCCTCACCCGTCCGCACACAGCAGACAGGCACCGACAGGGTGAGGCGCTTGCCCAGAGGCCCCCAGGTAGGAGGCTGAAGGGCCAGATCTGAGCCTCTGTCTGACGAGAGAGCTCTTCCCATCGCATCGTCCTGCCCTTTCCCAAACAGCTTCTGGGTTACCATTAAAAACAGAACCAAGTCCTTGACTACCCAGGCGTGAAGGCATTTAGAAGTGAGAAGATACAAGTGATACGCAAATAACTTCACAGTGCATGCTCTCTCTTGTCTCCTCTTCTCTCTCCTTTCCTCTCCTCTTTCTGTCCCCTTCTTTGTCTCTGTTTATGTTTCTCCTTCTCTCTCTCTCTCTCTCCCCCCATCTCTCTCTTCTTCCACCGTGTTCTGGACCAGCCTGTCCCAACACACTCAACCATCTGCTCCCCCCTCTCCAAGACCCCCACTTATTCTTTTTTGTATCTTTGGTGACACTCAGCCCAAGGCTGTGAACATAGGAAAGGAGTAATACATCTTTGCAGACTTTTCAATGAAAGGAATCGCCAACCAACATTTGTGCAGGCTCTAAGGCATATTGGAAGCAGACAAGCTATAGAATGTAAACTAGCATTCCAGAGCAAGAGCTGTCTGCTAGGGACAGAAGACTTGTGAAAACACGGAGGGGAAGAGGAGGCTCAGGGCCCAGGTGACAGCAGCTCCTGTCAGCGTGTCAGAGCCCCATGCCCACTGTCAGCTGCAGAGCGTTCTCCGGGGCTGCAGGTGGCCAGGCTGCAAGAGGCACCCAGTCACTGCTCTGCCATCAGGAGAGCTCTGGCTGCGGAATGAACAGTCCTGGCATAGTTCAGCCTCAGCAGCGCCCTGCCCCTCCCATCCCCCAGTCCCCCATAGATGTTGCTGTCCCCAGCACACCCACAGCTCTGTCAGAGCCGTCACATGGCAGCCTCGATGCCAGGGGTGGCCACTGTGCCTGCTCTGTGCCAGCTCTGATCTGGGCACTGGCCGGAGAAGGTGTGGGAAGATTCTGGACCCTGAGAGTCAGAGGATCCCTGGTCCCAGTCACGCCGGCCCCCCTCGCCTGGGCAGCATCTCTCACACCAGTGTCCCCAGACTTTATTCACACCGTGGCACACAGAGGAAAAGGGCCTGCGGGGGAGAGGCCAGTCACCAGTGACTCCTCCGGGCTCCTGCCCCTCGTCCACAAGCTCCTCCCCCAGCACCTGGAAGCCTTTCGCAGCAGGTCAGCTGGGCAGCTCTGATATCGGCCCATTCAGAGAGGACTTAAGCCAAACACCGTCCTTTCTCCACCTGCTCCACGAAGGCCCCTGGACCGGGAACCTTTCCTGTCTGTGTTTGCTTTTGTTTTCTCTCGCAATAACCCAGGGGCAGCCTGTCCAGTCAGGCCCAAGGGGTGACAGCAGCCCAGCGCCAGCATCCGCCCCAATCCCCTACCCCCCGCCCCCACCCCCACCCCCGCCCTGCTTTGCCCTCTAGTGTTGATAATAACAGCCTTCCCGCACTGAAGACCTTCATGCAGGACTCACATTAGTTCATGTAATTGTCAGCAACACTTCGAGGTAGATATTAATTAGCTGCCTTTTATAGGTGTAGAAAATGAGGCTTGGGATGGCCGCTGCTGAGGATCAGGATGCCTCCTGCTGTCCGGATCTCGGCTGAGCGTGGACAGACCAGCCGGGCTTCCACCAGCCAGGGAACGTCCTTTTTTTTTTTTGATCCACCCAGATTTGGGAAGGGCATTGTATTAGTCAGTCAGCTTGGGCTGCCATAACAAATTACGCCAGAACCCGTGGCTGAAACAACAGACATTTGTTTCTCACAGTTCTGGAGAATAGATGTCCAAGGTCAAGGTGCCGGCTGATTCAGTTCCTCGTGAGAGCTCGCTTCCCAGCATGCTGATGGCCACTTTCTCGATGTGTTCACATGGTCTCTTCTTCAGAGGGCACTAATCCCGTCATGGAAGCCCACCCTCACGACCTCATCTGCCCGCAGTCACCTCCCAAAAGCCCTACCTCCCGGTGCTATTGGGGTGAGAGCGTCATTCAACCTCTGAGTTTGGGGGGACACAAGCATTCCGTCTGCTCCTGCATTATAACTGGTGCCCACTCTCCAGTCACCCAGGGAGGGGCCCTGGCAGTCCCTCCACGTGTCTACCTTCCCTTCATGCCCTGCTCCACCTCTTCACTCTTCTCTGTTCTTCACTCCTTCCTTCCTTCTCGTGAGGAAAAACTAGCTCCCTTTAACCGGAGCCCCATGACTTGGTGAGGAGAAGCTAGGGATGTTGGTGGACCCCAGCCTGCGATCTGACTGAAGATCCCACCACAGAGCTGGCTTTGGAGGATCCCCATGCCAGAGGCCTGGGAAAGGCTCCCTAGGAAACCAGCAGCTCTTTAAACGAAACCCCCTGTGTGCGTGTCCTCGGAAGGCCAAGATTCTGGGGATTGCAGCACATAGACGTGGGAGTGCAGCATAGGAGGGACCTCGGGTCCTCAGAGGTGAGGGAGGCCAAGAACAGACAGCCACACTGGAGCTGTGGAGGAGAGTGTATGAGCCTGTTTCCTCGTCTGACTTCCTGGCGCACAAGCCCCCGAGAGCTCCCACCCTTAGCTTCCAGTGAACCGGGTCCGCTGTGGCCTTGTCGTAGAAAGAGGGGGCGCTCTTTTCAGCTGGAAGAGCCTTCGAGATTACTTAGTTCAGCAGCTCTCATTTTTTTTCTAAGACGAAGACATAGGGGTCTAAGTCACCTGCCTGCCAGGCCCACCTTCCTACTCATTCATTCACGCATGCACTCCCTCACTCAGTGCATGCTCGCGGAGCACCTGCTCTGTGTCAGACGTGCGAAGCTCTGAGTCACCGTGGTGTACAGGACAGCGAGGGTCCCTGTGTCCCTGGAGCTGACATAACGTTGGGGGAGCTGACACTCCCAGGTACTAGCAAGTATTCTGAGGAAAACAGCAGGGGACTGTGCTGACAGAGGCCGGGCAAGGATGCTCTCATTCCGGGGGCAGGAGAGAGCCATGGGAGAAGGCCTGAAAGACCACCTTCCAGGAAGAGGAAAAGGAGAGCCAAGGCTCCAAGAAGGGAAGGACCTGGTGGGGACGGAGGAGAGTGAGCAGGGAGGAGAGTGAGCAGGGAGGAGGTGGCGGGGGCCGGGCTCCGTCACTGCCTGGGGGCCTGGCAGAGGCTTTGAGGTCGGGGTCCGGAGCCCCTGTGTTTTATGTGGGATCACATCAGAACCTTTTGGGGGGACTTTTTCATGGGAGTAAATGGGCCTGATGTATATTTTTAGAACATTATGTGGCTGCATGTGGAGAAGATTCTGGAAAGCAGAGGAGGCCACCAGGAAACCAGTCTGGACATTGTTGCAGGTGGCCAGACTGGAGACCTGGGGCTAAGAGGAGCAGCAGAGACGGAGAGGTAGAGGAGGGGAGGTGGGAGGTGGGGTGACGAATCAAGGAGGACTGCCTGGATTGGGGGCTGTGGCAGCTGGCAGCGTCGTGTCCGAATTGGAAAGATGGAGAACAGGATTGGGAAAGAGAATCAAGAGTGTTCCCATGAGGGTGCCCAGGTTCTGACACTGCTACCCAGCACTCCCATAGCCAAGTAGTGCCAGAAAGTCCCTATAGCACAACTGGGGAGGATCGTGATGACTCACAGGAGACCCAAGCGTGCAGGTCCAGCATCAGCTGTCCCTCACGACAGGACAGGGTGTCTCAGCCTCCGTCCTAGTGACACTTGGGCCCAGGTCATTCCGTGTGGGGGGCTGTCTGCTGCGTTGTGGGAAGTATAGCAGCATCTCTGGTATCTCTGCCCTAGACGCCAGAAGCACCCCCTTCCTGCCCACCCACTTGTGACCACCAAAAATATCTCCAGACGATGTTGAATGTCCCCTGGGGTTGGGGGAACAAAGGCACCCCCCCCAGGAGAACCACCACTCAGGCCCGGTTCCTGGTAGCTCATAGGAATGCCACTCCTCTCTCCTTCCTTCTAGAAGACACGTGGAATGCACGTAGGGGGAGCATCCCTGCTAATGGGATGACCTGGCGTCTGCTTGAGGTGGCTGGAGACGGAGACGGTGCCCCATTCCACTCCTTCTGGAGAGTAATGGGTTGTGCTGGTGGTTGTCAGAGGGAAGGGCGTGGGGGCTGGTTTTTTTAAAAGAGTATGAATTGCAGGTGACCCAGCTCACCCTGCCTGTGACAGCCCAGCACGTGTCTGACTGGGGATGCGAACTGCTGACGTGACCCAGTTCTCAAGCTCTGCAAGCAAAGGGGACTGTTGGCCAGAGACGCAGAGTGACTCACCCAAGGTCACACAGCTCGTGGGTGGCACAGCCAGTAGCAGAAGTGGGTGTGGGGGCTGCCGGCTCAGGGCCGTGTCTGCACAGCCTCCCCTGGAGCGGGCAAGAAGCAGCCACCATAGCACAGGGCGTGCAGCAAGAAACGCAGAAAGACAAGGGAACTCACTCCCAGCGGGCCCTTCTCTGCCGCAGCTCATCGCCTCCATCCCGGTTAACCTGCGGACACACACTCAGGCAGCAGCCAGGTCCTCCGACAGGAACATTCTCCCGTGAGTGCGTGCGCGGGCGGCTCTCCTGGCAACAGCTGCACCAGGAGAACCGGCTGGTTCTGCCCCCAGGGACCGGCCATGCAGGACCCACGGAGATCTACCCCGGAACCCCCCCACCAGGTGGTGCTCTGAAAGTGCCATTTAAGACCCTCTTTTCAGAACTGCAAGGCAAGACCTGGTGGAAGACCAAGGATATTTTTTCTAAAGTATCAATTTCTTCACGTGAAAAAACTTTTCGAAGCTGCAAAAATTACATCACATGATTTTACTCTGTTCTTTTTCCTCCAACCGAAAAAGGGAGGAAGAAAGGAAGGGACAACATAAGTAACAAAATAGGTGAGGGACTGCGATGGAAGGTGAACTAAAGTTAGGTAAATAAGGTGAAGGTCGAGTCGGGTCAGTGCACAAAAGGCTGGCGGAGGTGCTGGAAGTGGGCGTCAACTGATTTGTCTGCGAGCTTCTGGGGGGCGGGGCCGGGAAGAAGAAAGTGGTCACGTGTCAGAGGCGCCGCGTACCCCAGCTAAAGGGAACGTGGCTCAGGACAAGCCTAGCTCCGTCCACACAGAGGCGTGGAAGGAATGCATCCGTGATGAGTTAGAGATGGACAGTCTATCATGTTAAAATTGACTTTGCTGAAAAGTCAGCAAGGGGTAGAAGAAAGAGGCCAAGCTTGGGGGAGAGAAGATGAGTTCAGATCCCAGTTTTGCAAAGCAGCTGTGTGGCTTTGAGCAAGTTACTTAACCTCTCTGAGTTCTTGCTCACAAATCCGAAAATTGGGATAGTGAGGCAGTAAATGTGAAAGTACCCAGCACACACCGCCAGAATGGGAGTGTCTTTTTGGAGAACACTGGGGAATCAGGACGTGTTGGCCTCTATCTTCCACCAGGCTCTGGGGCATGGGCCGGGAGCCAGATGAGGAACTGAGCTGCGGGCCTCCAGCACACGCAGGCTGTGGGGAGGCCGGGAGGCCCGGAGGCCATCCGTCACTGGCAGCCATCCGGGCAAGGGCTAGACATCCTTGCCCCTTTGTTTTTCCAGGGTTCCCAGATGTCTCTGCTGGGTCAGGACAGGGCTGGGGTCCAGTGGACCCTCCCACCCTTGAAGTTCCAGGGTCTTTGCAAAGACCCCAGGCTCTCCACTGGGTGGCGGATGGCAGGGTGTGACTTCACGCTCAGCTGTGCCTGGCCTTGGCATCAGGCCCCTTTTCCCCTCCCACTGCCGTGGCGTGGGAGGAGTCTGGGGTGCTGCCTTGTTGGGGTCCTGGAACCAGAGCTATGTTTGGGTCAAAAGAGTCTTTTGACTGTTTTTGCTCCCCCCAAATATCGGAACCTTTCTGTCACCCTCACATCTACCCACCCCCCTAACCTGCTATCCATCCTTCAAGCCACCTCCTACCTAAAGGCAAGCCCAGCTCCTTCCTTGGCCTCCTGGAGCATTTTTGACCCTTAGCCACCCTGGACTTCACTGAGCATATGCTTGTAAGGGCTTTGGAGTGTAATGGGGGCTGCTCTCCCACTCCCCAGCTACTTCTCCTCTCCCCCACCTGAAGCAAGGTGCACATTGTCATCCTAACCCTCTGTGCCCCTTACCTTGCCAAGCCCGCCAAGGCGGAGGTGCTCAGTAAATGCTGTGTATGGGTCTCTCCTCCCCACCACTGCCCCGTCTCTGAAAGAATGTGGAAAGGCCAAGGGGAGTTCCTTGACTCGAGCCCAGCTCCAGAGACTAAGAGAAAACCGAATAACTGAAAGTGGTGGGACTCCCTGTCTGACCTGCCATCAACCTCTCCGTTACCTACTGTCCCTGGGGAGACAGCTAGGGGCTGGATGCTGTCCCAGCTCACTCTTTCCAACCCCCGTTAGTCCACAAGGAAGCAGCAGCCTCAGACAGCCTGCACTGAAGTCACACAGACCTGGATTTGGGTCCGGACTCTGCCGCTTGTCAGCTGTGCGTCTTCAGACATGTTACTTAACCTCTCTGAACTCCATTTACCCTCATTGTAAAACAGAAGCATCACAGAATCAACCCCTGGGATTGTTGTCCAGATTATAGGAGAAAACACACAGAATAACCCTCATGGTGCCTGGTACCTTGTAAGATATGCACCTGACTGCCTTCTCCCCTTTTCCACGTTTCCTGAAATTTAGAAGTTTTCCCAGAGGAATTAAGTGGCCCGACCTTTGCAGCCGAGCTGAGGGAGGCCCCAGCTCTGCTCACTGACCTCCAGGGTCTGGCACTGGAGCAGCTGAGCCTCCCCGGGGATGTCCGGGCCAGTGGAGAACACGGCGCTGTGTCCTCACCTCTGAGAGGCCAACCTGCCCCGAATGGCTTCTGTGAACCATAAAATCAGAACCTGAGGGCTGTCAATTCGTTCAAAAGGATCTAGTACCAAGGCCACGCCTGGGGTGGTGATGGCAGCCACCCAAGCCATGTGTCCCCTCATCCCCTTCCCTGGCAGGGACTGGGGCTGCTGCTGTGAACTCCAGTGTTGAGGGCTACGGGCCGGGATAAAGGGGGTCAAGGGGCAGGAATGCGACCTGTGGCCTGGCCCTAATTCTGCCACCAACCATCTGGACCATCATCTGCTTGTCCTGTAACCTCCTAGAGCCTCGGTTTGCTTGGCTGTCAAATTGGCAGGTGATACCTGTCCTCCCCCCTCATTCTCTCTCATCCCCCCTCCACCCTCCATCTCCCTCTGACCTCCTTTATCCCTGTGTCCTCTCCGCCTTCCCGCCCCGCCGTGTGAAAACCCAATGAGATGACACTCGGGGATGTGCTGTGAAAAACACAGACATACTGCAGAGGGGACTTGAGGCTCCTTTTCTTGGAAACTGTTGCTTGGCCTCTTTTCACCCTGACCCCACAACAAGGACCTGCATGCTGGTGGGAGCCTCGGGCGTCCCTGCTTTCTTTTCTGTCCCCAGTTCCCTGCTAGCCCTTCAGTCATAGCTGGAAGGATCTTATAAAAATATACATCAGATCCCATCATTCCCCAGCCCAGCACCCTTCCACGGGACCACATCCCACCTGTGACCAAGTCAGGCTCATTCCCTGACCTGCAAAGCCCCCTATGCGCCCCAGACATCTCCCCGCAGGAGCTTCTCTGTCCAGAGGAGAGTCGGGGAAGGGGATACCTGAACCCAGTCTGTGTGATCGTTAAGAGGACAGATGCTGGAGGGTGGGGTGGACCAAGAGATCTGCATTTGCATCCTGCTCTACCCTGTCTTATCTCTGTGACCTCGGGCAAATTCCTTACCTTCTCTCAGCCTCTGTTTTCTCCTCTGTAAAATGGATATAAGTGGATATAATGACAGACAGGCAGTGGAGCCATTCTCCAGGACACAACCAAGGACGAGTGGTCTGGGGATGGGGGACAGGAGAGCACAGGTTTGGATGGGCTGTGGGCACAGGGTGGGGGGCCAGCCCTCGCTATGAGGCGGAGGCAGGGCTGGCCTGGTGGTGCGGATGTGGGAGTCACCGGCTGGCTGGATGGAAGCATCTCCCCCTCGTGAGGGGACGTCAGGCTCTGGAGGTTGAACCCCAGTGCCTTGGGGTCCCCCATGGGACAAATGGCACTGTGGCATTTGTATTTTCTGAACCAAAACTCTAGCGAAAAGAGCAAGCACAGATTTCCTGTTGACAGTAGAAGAGGCAGTATAAAAGGTGTCACTGAGATCCTGGAATGTCGGCATCCCTAGTTTTTTGGAGGAGGTAGGGGAGGATCCAGAAAATCTAAAATCCAGACTGTCCTAGAAATCCCCAGACCCCAGTAATAGGTCACATTTAAAGAATGTAAAATGACCGCTGTCACCAAGGCCATAGTCACGGGCCTGAGACTTGTGCAGTTGGACCTTGTGCGTCATGTATGATCTCCTGCCACAGCTTGAAGTCTTAATCATGTTGGAATGAGGGGACCCGCACTTTCATTTTGCCCTGCACCCCGCCAATTACATGGCTGCTTCTGGGTGTCCTGTTCTACCCTGAGAAAGGAGTTTGATTAGAAGGAGAATGGGACAGGGGAGCTGGGGCTGGAGGAAGGGGTGCCCTGGAGGGCCCTGGATTGCCCAGAAATGGGCGGCTGGGGTGGGGAGCAGAGGTGGGTGCTGGGAGCAGACCTCCCCTCTCTCTCGTTTTTTTCCAAGGCCCACCACAAACACTGCACAGAGCCAGGGGCTGCCTGGAGAGCAGTGTTACTTAAAACTCTGCCATCGCTAAGCATTTATGGGGCGCCTGCTGAGTGCCTGGCTTCGTGCTGGGCACTGTGGATAGAGAGCCCTGGGGGAACTTATTCTCCGGGTCCGGGGAACCTGCAGGAGAGACGGGCAGCGCGACAGAGCACAGGGTGTGGCGAGCATCAGAACACACCTGACCTCAGTGCCTGCGCCCGCCGGAGCCCTAACAAGACCTGTCTCGGGCTTGGGGAGGATCAGGCGGAAAATACACGCAGGGCTCCGAGTACATCTGCCTGGTCTTGGACTTGAAATATGCAGCGGCTATTGTGAGTGGCATCTAGGAGAGGACATGGCGGGCGAGATGGTGGAGGGTCCAGGTCCTGGATGTGGTTCCAGGTTGGAATCCAGGCTGCACCTCCTACTAGCTGTGGCCCTTCAGCCAGTCATTTCACCGCATTTGAGCCTCATTTGCTTTCTCTGCAAAGTGGGGATGTTAGCAATTCCTGTGCTGATTTGCTGGCAGAAGCCGAGATGAGATGTCAGTGCTCAGCTTGGGGCAGGAGTCAAGCATTCAGTGCCTGGTTGTTATTCTCATTAGCTGACCCGAAGAACGCCCTGCATGCGGAGCGATGGGAAGGGGGCCCAGAGTGAGGAGGGATCTCAGACGAAGGGAGTCCTTGGCGAGCCCCAGCCCCCAGACCAAACCACAAGCAAAGAAAAGATGCTGGATCCCCGAAGGCTCCCCGAGGACATTTCAGGACATCCAGGCTCCCTTCCAGGGGCTGGACAGTTCGGCCAAGGCCGTGTCACCAGCTCATCTTCGCCATGTGGTGGGGGGAGGACGCCCCGCACTCGCTTCCTGCCCTCGTTCTGATAACAAGCGCACATTGATGGCCCGACTTCCCCAGGGCCAGCGTGCTGTTCCCAGCTCGCATCTGAGCCCTCGCCCGAGACATTTTCTCGCTTCAGCAGTTTGGCATGTCATACAAAGGGGCTCTGATTTTTCCTGATGTCCAACTCCTCTTGCATGAAAAATAGCTTTTGTTGTCGCTCTGCCCACGGATTCCTGCGTGTGCGTCGAGGCCAGATGCCTGGTGGGCGGAGAGCCCCCATTTGCCTAGCCATTTGGAGGGTCTCCCTTCTTCCACCGTGGTGCCCACCCGTGGTCTGTCACCATGGCCTTGAGGTTCAGTCTCTCAGGGAGTTGCCCACTGGCCCCCCACCTGTCGCCTAACTTCACACTGGTCGAACGCTCTTCCCACTCGGTGGCGTCCTCTGAAATGCGAATCATTTGCTCCTTTTTATCCCCCATCCCTGCTTTCCCTCCCCTCCCTCCCTCTCTCTCTCTCTCTCTTTTTTTTTTTTTGTATTTCTACTTATTTCTCATTTCCTTTCTAGTCTGCCACATTTTCAGTCACACAAGCCCTCTCCTTCCTGCTCAATGCAGCCTTTTGAAAGCGCTTGAAGCATTTACTAGATAAAAATGTATTATTTTAACTCTGTGATTATTAGGAGGGTTATTAAACATGGGGAAAATTCTATTAAATAGCAAATTGAGCAAGTTGAAAACCCACAGATGTGGAACCTCTAAAAGGTCACCTGGTACAAAATAGATGGGACTGTGGCTCTTCTGTGACGCTGGAAAAAAGTATTGGGCAGAAATTCACCAGCATGTGACAATGTGGTCATGGGAACTATAAGTGATTTATTTTATCTCCCTCTATCTTTTTCAAATTTTCTATTATGGCGGGGGTCGGGCGGACCATGTAAACCTGATGTTGAAATGTAAGAGGCACCAGGCCCGGCCAGCCTCCTGTCCTCAGACGGACGGGCGGCTGTGCACGTGCATTCGGCATGGAGAGTGCTTCTCTTTGTGCTCAGACGCGTCTGGGAGCGCGCCCCGAGTCACGCCCCGAGTCACGCCCCGGCGCCTTTTGTCAGCGTGGGACTCCCGGCCACCCTGACCTACCGCCAGAGCCATCGCTCGACGCCGGCCCTCGCCAGCCGCCCACAGTTGAACCTTTATTCCCTATCAGCGCGTCCACACACTGGGCCTCCGTTCCTAGAAATCCGCCTCATGCCATCCACGTGCCCACGCTGACCCCCGAAGTGAGTGACAAGACAAGAAAACGCAGATGGGTGGCCTTGCCAGCTTTTATCGCATATGTAAAACTAAGCACTTAACGTAAAAGCTGTTCATGAAATGTTCCTTTGGGGGATTTTCCTGCCAGGGCCAGACTGGCCAAGGTTTCTTAAAATATGAGCCCAGCGAAGTGTGAACAGAAGGTGCTTGCTTTTCACTTTCCGGAGAAATCCCCCTGTGGCTCGTTTAAGCATGCTTCGTTGCACCCAGAAATCTTCAAACGGTTTAAAATCAAGGGCTCTTCTCTCTCAAAAATTTTGCGTTGCCAATTCCATCTGTGTAAATTCTTTAGGAAAAAAATCTTTGCATGGTGATACTGGAAGAGAGGCAGTGTCCACTGTGACTGGTATCACCACGGAGAGGGTGCCTTGCTCTTTGTGTCTGAGTCAGCTGACACTTCAAATGCCAGTTGAGGTCCTGGCTGGATAGCTCAGTCGGCTAGAGCGTCGTTCCAATACCCCAAGGTTGTGAGTTCGATCCCCGGTCACGGCATATATAAGAATCAGTTGATAAATGCATAAATCAGAGGAACAACAAATCAATGCTTCTCTCTCTCCCTTCTTCTCTCTCTAAAAATCAATAAACAAAAATGACAAAAAGAAAAAAACAAACGCCAGTCAAGGCCGAGGTCTTAGCGCCCGAGGGTCCTTGTTGCCAGGTGCTCCTTAATGCTGTTTTTACCCGTTAGTGGCCGCCTTCGGTGGGATTAAAGCACAAGCCATGTATTTCTGGGCAGCGAGCCGTTATCAGACGTGTCACACGCAGGTACCTTTTGATCACTCTGTAACGCTATACAAATGTCTACTCACTGTGACGTACACCTGAAACTAACATACGTCAGCTGTAATTTAAAAATAAATTTAAAAAGAGATAAAAGTGCAAGTGAACACGCAGAGAGGCGGACATGAGGTCCCCAGCCCAGCGGCCCGAGGCCGGGCTGCCCCCTGGTTCTGATCGCCGCCGCTGTGCCTCTGACCCTGATGTGGGGACCCCTCATGCAGTCTTTGCTGGAGCCAAAAACAGAGCCCTCATCTTCAGGCCTTGAAAGGCCCCCATTTTCCCAGAAGGGGTGCTTGTTTCCTCCTTCAGTCTCCCCATCTCTGGAGCATCGAGGGAAAATTTACCTGTTTTTTTTCTTTGTCTTTAAGCTGGTGGCTTTCTAGTTTTCAGTCCACGAGCCCTAGTGGCATGTGTCCCGGCGCAGAGCACTCTGAGAAGTGCTGGGCCTCCACAACCCGAAGGACACCCTCCCACTCATCGGAGGTGGGCCTATTACACAGGGAGACAGAACTAACACTTACTGGGCTTTTACTCTGTGCCAGGAACTGCCCCAAGCATGTTTTATAGATTGATTTAGCCCATGCTCAGCCTCCCAGTACGGTAGGTACTGTCATTGCTTCCATTGTGTAGATGAGGAAACTGAGGCACAGCGGGGTAGAGTAACTTGCCCAAGGCCCTGGAGCCAACAGGTGGTGAGGCTGGGATTCAAACCCAGGCAGTCTAGCTTCAGATTCCATCCTCTTCAGCACCGAGCTATACTGCTGAGCAGTCACCACAGCAGCTATGACTTCTGAAAATCTCTTAGGTGCAAGCGCTTTGCATAGCTACTTCATCCTTACAACACGGCATGGGTACCTTGTGGGAGGTAGGGAGACTGAGGCAGGCTCACTGGCCTGGGACCCAAGCCAGCACTGCACCCAGGTCCCTGGCTCCAAAACCTCTTCCCAGCTCTTTCTCCAGCCCCATCATGGAAGAGAAGCAGCCTCAGTTTCCCCAAGGAGAGGCTGTGGGGTGGCTCAGTGTCCTGTACATCTATCAAGTGGCCCCAGGAGCCCAGGGGACACAGTGCAGACTGCTGATGCTGGTCAGGGGAGGGAGGTCACATGTGAAGAAAGAGCAAGAGCCACAGGTGCAGCCCAGTGGCTGCCAGACAGTGGAGGTGGGCCGGGCTGGCACGGCAGGCTTCTTGGAGGAGGTAGACTCAGCATCGTGACCAGGAGAGCCCACAATGCAGGGCCCCCAGTCTGACTCATGCAGCTTGGAGAAGAAAGGTTCGCTGTCAGACTGAGGGCGGCTCTCAGCAAAGAAGCTGAAAAGCATTCTGCTCAAGACAGCTCCTTTAAGGAGACATTAACTGCACTTCAAGCCCCCGGAACCCACGTTTTGCAGGGGATGCCACCTGCCAGCACGCATTCACACCCGCATTCTGATTGTTGGCATTCACGTGGTGACTCCCAGCTCACAAAAGAGCAGAAAAACAGGGTCTGATCATCCTGTATGCCTCCATTCATATCAAGTTCAAATGCAGGCAAAACTAATCTAGGACAAAGGAAGGCAGCATCGAGGCTTCCTTTGTGGGGAACTGACTGGGAGGAGGCAGGAGGGCGCCTCCAGGGCTGTGAGCACGTTCTATACCTTGATCTGGGTGGTAATTACATGGATGTACACATGCGTTCATGGAGCTGCATTCTTAGGATTACTCTCTGTGCATTATCTTTACTAACACACACATCTGGAATAGCAAAGACCCCTCAGGCAGCTCGCCACCAGCCCTCACCTGCCCCATCAAGCCCCGCCTGCTGGCCTGTGTGGTGTTCTGTTCCAGCTGACCCAGCAGATACTCACTGGGGGTTTTGTACCAGGTTGTACACCCAACCTGTGCTGGGTTCTGAGGACTCAGGGACTCACTGGTTCATTCATTCAGCAGTGGTATCTTGTGCCAAGCCTCTTGGGAATGCTGCTTGACCTGCTAGCGGAAAGAGACGTTTCTGTATCAGCGAGTTTGTGATCCAGAGCCCTTTCGAATGACAAGACCTCTCACCTGTTCGTGCTTTGTGATCTGTCATTTCTCATGAACTCTCACAACCCCCCTGTACTCTCTCAGGCCCAGCAGCTGTGGTTTTGAGAGACTGCTTGGTACCCTGCCCTGGGGGGCGCATGCCACCAGCCTTCATCCTGCCCCTCCTGCGCCCAGGGCCCTGCGAGTACTTTTTAGTCTCTATTTATATCCAGCAAATATTCATTGAGGATTTGAAAACCAGATTCCAGACCGAGTCCTGGGCACCTGAAGACTCATTTATTCAGTCAGTCAGCAAACACGTATTAAGTAGCTGCTAATTACCAAACAGCATTCTTGGTAGTGGGGAAAGTGTCCTTTACAGCAGTGAATAAAACAGACAACAGTACATGTAATGATTGTATTGTCACAGGAGAGACAGATAATAAGATGGAAAATCCCAGAGTGTCAAGGTGAAGGTTGTGGTGATGGAGTGGCCGGGGTGGGCTTCAGTGTGGAATCATGTGAGCAAGGTTTGAAAGATGAACATCAGTGCAGCAGGAAAACAAGGAGAAGATGGTGCCGGGCAGAATTAGCAGCATATGGGCACAGGTACAAAGCCTGCACCTTATCCGGTGCCTACCGTGTCCCAGGTCCCGAGTGAACCGCTGGGGATGTTCTGGAATGCCAAAGAAGTTCAGAGGGTGCAACGGAGGGAGCAAGGCTAGAGGCAGGGAGACCAGGAAAGGAAAACACTGAAAGAGTCCAGGGCAGGGCGATGGATTGGAGGAGGGAGTGTGAGTGTGAGATCCATCTTGGAGGCAGACTGGATGTGGGGAGGAGGGAGGAGAACCCCATCATGGGGTGACAGGGTGGGTGGTGTGTCACCAAACAAGACGGGACACTGGGAGGATCAGAGGACTTCATGAGTGGGATGGAGGAGCCCAGCTGTGGGGTGAAAGTTCAGGGTGTGTGCAGGGACCTGTGGGGCTCTTTACAGCAGCTGATCTGGTCGAACCAGACGCTACAAGGATCTCTTGCCTTAACTAGTTTCTTCACTACTTATCCCCATTTCACAGATGGGCAAACTGAGGCACAGCGAGTTACAGTAACTCTCCCAAGTGGTAGAGTTGACCCTGGGATTTGAACCCAGGCAGTCTGTCTCCAAATGCCACATTCCTAACCTCCACATAATGAGGCATCCCTGGGGAGGCCCCCACCGCTGGATGCAGGGGAGAGCTGGGGGCTTCTCAGGGGTGATGATAGGAGGCAGGCCGGTCCCTGTTTCTCAGCAGGACGTGGGGTAAGTCTGCACCCCAGGACCCCACAGGTGTGACCATGAGGGAAGACACAGAGCTCCTCAGTGCGTCTCCTGGAAGAGCTGTGGCTCCCCGCTGGGCAGGTCTCCATCCTGTGCTGGCCGGGAGAGCACGTTGCTGCGCATCCTGTCGAAGGTGCCCGGCCATCAGCATTCTAGAACTAAGCCCCGGGTGACACAGAACACAGTGATGAGACATGCAAACATGCTAAGTGGAAGAAGCCAGGCACAAACGTCAGGCCGCCCACTGGGTGGCTTGAATAGCAAGCGTGTACTATCTCACAGTTCCAGAGGCCAGAAGTCCGGGATCAAGGCGGCCACAGGGTTTGAGAGGGGATCGATCTGCTCTGTGCCCCTCCCCTAGCTTCCGGCGGTGTGCTGGCCGTCCGGTGTCCCCTGGCTGGTAGAGCTCTGCCTTCGTCTTCACGTGGCATTCTCCCTGAGTGCAGGTCTGTGTCCGCATTTTCCCTTTTCATGAAGACATCAGCCAGGCTGGCTTAGGGCCCACCCTAACGGCCTTCCTAACTACATCTGCAATAACTCTCTGTCCAAATAAGGTAACATTCTGAGGTTCTGGGGGTTAGGACTGCAACAAAGGAATTTAGGGGGGAAGGGGTGCAACTCAACCCTTCACAGCCACCTCTCGTATTATTCCATTTGTACGAAATATTCAACTTACCGGGAGAAACAGAAAGCAGATGAGTGACTGCTAGGGGCTGGGGAGAGCGGAGCGGGAGCAGCTCCAGATGGGTGCGGGGTTTCCCCCGGGGCGATGGGGATGTTCCAGAATGAGGAAGGAAGCTCAGGAACACTGGGCCGCTTGCCCGAGGTCAGACCGCCCGGTGGTTAGGATGGGACTTGTCCCGGAGCCTGTGTTCTTCCCATCGCAGATGTGAACCCTTCTTCTGGGTTCACACGGAGGCTTCTCCTCAGACGAGTTACTGAAATTCCCCAGCCTTCCATTTCTCCTGTGTGGAATGGAGTCAGTATGTCAGCCCCATCCTCTACCCATGTGAGAATCCAAGGAGATGATGTCGGTAAGAGCTGCTGGCACAGACTAAGCGCTCAACACATGGTCGTTTTTGTTACTCTGTCGGTCAGGGTCCATCCAGGAAAAGAGGAGCCACTCTGTGTCTTCCCGACAGAGGACACTTAATAGAGGGAGTTGATGACGCAGGTGATGGAGGAGCAGAGAAGCCACGTGGGGGAACCGTGAGGCACCTACAGTGGAGAGAAAACGACAGGAGGTGATTTTACCAGAGTCCAGAGGCGTGGCCGTTCAACAGGTGCTAGGATGATGGAGGAAGCTAGGAGCACCAAGGGAGGGACTTCCTAAAAGGATCTAGACTCCCAAAACAGATGCGGCAGCTGCCACAAACACTGTCCAAGGAAGAGAGGGAGAGATACCCTAACTTCTCCCTTCCTTCAGCCCTCTCAGGTTCTATCAGAGCTTCCTTTTGGCCAAACCTGCCCAGAATTCAAGAGCAAGGGAGCCTGGGAAGTGTCGTTCGCTGGGACACAGGGTACTCTGGGCTGCCCATGTGGGTGATGAGCAGTGTCTGCCGTTGGTCTGTTTGTGCTGGTTCGAGTACGATGCTGGCGTGCTGAGATTGGACGTGCCCCCGATGGGCGCGTGCCACAGGACTGCAGCACGGGGGGTGCACAGTTGTAACACAGGTGTGCAACTGCACACAATAGGGCCACAGAGCCACCAGCTTGACAGGACACAGCCTGGCTGCCTGCGTCCCCGCGCGCCAACACCTGGAATCATGTGAAGCCATCACAGGGCACCTGGAGCGGCATCTGCCCGTGGCCTGTCCTGTACTGTCGCCGTGGAAGAAGGACCAGGCTGGGCACGAGCGTCCAGGCTCAGAGCTCCCTCCTGCATGGAGCCCCGTGACTCAGCCAGTCCAGTCATTCGAGCCATAGGATGGGCGCATCTTCGTCTGAAAACTGCCCCGGTCAGAGGCAGGATGGAGGAGCGGGGGAGAAAGGAGAAGGCCCCGGTCCTGCAGCACCAGCTTTTCTTTGGAGGCAGGAAGCAGCCTTTCCGCTCTTCTTAGAAATCCAGCTCCATCATTAGGGATTTTGCAGCAGCTGCCTGTTGACGCCCCAGTTGGCCTGGCCTCCCGCAGGGCCTGCCCCCACCCCTGCCCACCTCTGTGCCTCAGAGGAGCCCTAGGGACTTGGGACATGGTTGGGGTGGGAGCGGTTGCTCTTCACCTTTCTCAAGCCAGAATGTTCCAGAAATTCCTTGGTAGAGGCTTCCCATTTCTGGTCCTCTCATATGTAAGGCATCAAAAAGACAGGAGAGTTAAGTGAGAACAGGAGGGTTCTGAGGGCTTTTCAGTCCCGTCTTTCGCATTGGGGTGTGATGCGGCTTGAATTGTGTCCCCCAGATGGTAGATACCTGTCACTGAGCGCTTACTTGGAATAGGGGCTTTTCGGGTGCAGTCTAGTGCACATGAGGACAGAGGCGCGGCCTGGAGTGAGGCCACCGCGGGACACCAAGGACAGCGCAACACCAGGAGCTGGATTTTGGGTGTGTATCCTCCAGAGCCGTGAGAGGACACATTTCTTTGGGGGTTTTTTGTTTATTGTTTTTTTAATATATTTTATTGATTATGCTCTTACGGTTGTCCCATTCCCCCCCTTCACTCCCCTCCACCCTGCACACCCTCTCCCACCCACATTCCCCCCCTTTACTTCAGTCCATGTGTCATCAGTTCTTTAGCTTCCACATTTCCCATACTGTTCTTGCCCTCCCCCTGTCTATTTTCTATCTACCGGCCGCTGCTTCGCCACAACCCTTCTCCACCCGGCCACAGACTCTGCCCCTCCTACCAGTCTGGATAAATGTGTCTACTTTAACTCATTGGTTGTCAGACTTCCATACAGTTCAATTTTCTGTCAGTTCTGTTGTTTTTTGTTTTCAAATTGCTGTTGTCCTTATTTTGGTGATGTGAGGAGGCACAGCGTGTCTACCTACCCCTCCATCTTGGCCGGAAGTCCCCCACATTTCTTTGTTTTAAGCCATCCTGGTTTGCGTCATTTTTTTTACGGTGTCCCTAGGAAACGCTTGCAGGGAAATTAATTCAACTTTGCAAATAACTACCAAATTAACCAGCCTCCTGAAATGTTTCCGATGTCCCTTTCCAAGAGTGGGTAACACACACGAGGGATGCAGTCTCGTTAGCATGTGTGTGCCGAGGACTCACTCCGTGGGCTGAGAGCAAACGTGTTTTCTTGTCTAACCCACCCACCGACCCTGTGGCGCAGGCCCCCGTTCACACGAGAGGAAACTGAGTCTCAGAGAGGTGAAATCATTTCCCCCAGGGAACACAGATATTTTTCTTTCTCTCTGAATCACTGGCTATTTTCGAGGTTGTACTGAGCTACTGGCAGCAAAATGGACCTGCAGGATGAGAAATGTATGAGTTGTCTATGCTTCTTAACAAATTACCACAAGCTTAGTGGCTTCAAACAACGCAGACTCATTGTCTCACGGGTTCTGTGGATTGGGAGTCTGGGCCAGTTTAGCAGGACCCTCTGTCCAGGTCCCCGGAGGTTGAGGCCAAGACGTCAGAGGGCTCCCTTCCTCTCTGGAGCTTGGCGCTCTCTTCCAGGCTTCCTGGTTGCTGGCACAACTTGCGTCCTTGTGGCTGTATGACCGAGGCCCTGTATGCTTGCTACCCGTCAGCCAGGGGCCTCTCTCAGCTCCGAGGGGCCCCCAGTTCCTTGCCACACTGTCCCACTGGCAGTTCACAACATGGCAGTGTGCTTCCTTCCCGGCCAGCAGGCGTGTCTCTCTGACTTCTCCCACTCCAGCCTGCCACTGGAGTCTTATATAACTACCCTAATCATCATATTCGCAGGTGTCGCCCACACTCAAGGGGAACACGCCAGGGGTGGGAATTTGGGGAACTACATTAAGATTCTGCCTACCCAGTTCAGACGAACTTGACTTTGACACCAAGATGAACTTGACTTGGAGTCCTGGCTCTGTCCGTGACTTGGGGTGTGGCCATGGAGAATTTTTCTTGCGCACCCTTTAAATCTGAGTCTCCTTATTTATGAAGGAGAGACAACGATGCCAGTCTTGTGGGCTGTTGTGAGGATTACAGCAGTTGAACCAGCAGCCACCGCCAGTTGCTAGGAGCGCAGTCAATGGCAGCTCCCTCTCCTTTGCCAGCGGCATCTCCTGCACTAAGGAGAACATGGGAGGGGTGGTGCACAAGCAAGGGGCCTGGCCGGGCTCCAGCCTGACCTTGAGCAGGGCCTGCTTCCCCTTCCCCTTCTCCCAAATGGTAAGAATCACTACAGCTTTGCCCGGTGAAAGGCGAAGATGAAAGGAGATCCCTAAACAAACAGCAAAAACACTGGAAAAGCCTTCCTCCCTATTCAGCGGGAAGCCTGGTTCTCCTCTTCCCAGAAGCCAGATTCTTGGAAGGAGGGGTGCCCACCCCTGCGGTGCTGAGCCAAGCAGTGGAGGTTGCAGGTGTCTTTCCTCCTGGGTCATCATCTGTTGGTCCATTTGGCACCTGAGCATGTTCTCTGTCCCAGCCCTCAGGAGAGTCTCGTACAGGCTAGGATTTTCCCAGCCAGACAGGGCAGGGACCGCCCTGTGCAGCCCCCAGGTACGAACCCTGGATGTGACCTGACAACTCCCAACCATGATGATTCTTGGGCAAGTGAACAACTAAAAGGGCGTCTTGCCAACCAAGGGCCTTGTGTACGTTTAGGGCATTGCCCGGCCTGGATGTTGAAGCACATGGAAATCGGAGGAGTGGAGGCCCAGGTCTGCAGCCTTCCTTCCCGCTTCAAAGGAGAGTGCCAAGTTGAAATTCCACTGTCCGCTGTACGTGCCTAGCCTCACCTGCCCTGGAATGCCACGTGTCCCTTCCTGGGGGAGGCGCCTGCCCGCCCAACTCTATCCATCCTTCAAGACTCACCTCAGAGATGATCTTTCCCATGAAGCCTCGAACGCATTCATTCCTTCATTCATTCCGCCGGGTACTGATTCTCCCAGGCAAAAGGGTGTATGTCTAATCAGAAGGTTCTCCCATCTGCACAAAAGGGACCCATCCCTGCTGTGGGTGACTGGGGAGGGGGTCAGACAGGAGCCACCTGTGTGAGTTACTCCAGAGCTCCCCAAGCCTGATATTGAGACCCCCAGTCTTGTGGGGGCTTCCTGAGAAGGTGACTAAGTGGGCCGGGCTGTGGTGTTTGCATTGCCTTCTCCAGACAAGATCAGCCCTGGGGCCTGGGAGCCGGGCCAGGGCCAGCCCAGAAGTGGACTTACCGTGACTCTGAAGAGCCAGAAAACTCTTCTTTGCAGGGGCCCCTCCTAGGCCCAGAGTCTAACTGTGTATTTGTAGTTGTGTATTCTTTTTCTTTACAAGGGTTTGTCTAATTGCACAAACTTCGGGGCCCAGTGAACTCTGGATCTGTCCCTGTTTGAGCTACAGATATAAGTGTCATGCAGGCAGGACTTCCGGGTACAGATGGGGTCCCTGTCTGTGGGGGCATAAGCGGCCCCCTATGACAGAAAGTCAGTGCACACCTCTGTGGGCAGTCCGCTTTCCTCCAGCAGGCCTCCATAAATTAAGCCATATGGGGACAGGGACAGTGGGTGTCTACCGCTGAAACAGGGCCAGCCTCTGGGGGTGGAATTGGGGATCCCTCCTGGCTGAAGCCAGCCCACCGGTCCTGGAACCTCACTGTGCCCCATGCCAAGTAGGGGCCCCCCAGGGAGAGTCCTTTTCCTTCTCTACTCTCCAGCCCCCTCCCTACTGGCCTGTCAGGCTCCAGCCAGCAGCCCTGATCCCTGGTTGCAGACTCAGAGCCCTCCAGCCTGGCTGCCTGAGTTTCCAGAGAGAAATCCCAGAGGAACGCCCACCCCTGCCTCCAGCATCCCCACGGGTCAGCAGCCCGCCAGGCCCTCCCGCCCAGGTGTGGGCTGGCTGTCAGAGAGCTCATGCCCGCACACGTGGGAGTATGCAGGCTGCCTCCGGGCTCACAACCCGAGGCTGCCTGGCTCGTGCATGTGGGCCCAAAGCCCGCGGTGGGCACTCGGCGTTTTCCATCATGTGTTAATGAGCTCTGGCAGCAGCCCCGTGAATCAGGGCTCGGCTGGAGACGCAGGCTCTGAGAGCCTGGGCGGGCAGGGCTGTCATCTATGGCTGGAACATGCTCTGTGCTTCTCCTGACTGCAGGTCACACCCCACAGTGCTTGTCTGCTCAAAGCGGAATGCACGCACTGGGGACAAAAGGCAGCTTCTCACCCTTGCCCCCCTCCCCGGCGCTGGGCCGGCGCCCGTGACCAGGGCACACGACGGTACACCCACCTTTTCTCCCATCAATGTCGCAGCAGGAGTCGCCGAGCACCTGCTCACCCGCACACCTGGCCACACACATGCCCTGTCGTTCGGTGACAAAAGCATTTCAGGATTGGAGCTAAAGTTACAGGATGCCTCTCCTCGAAGGGCAGGCACGCAGGGAGGGGGCACATCGGGCCCTGTGCCACGGGCGCTCTCCTGCTTTACCTCTTCCTCACCCGTGGAGGTGGGGCCTGCGATTATCCTGGCGTTTGGAGCAGGAAAACGAGGCCCAGGGGGGTTAAGCAACTTGTCAAGTACCACCAGCCCATAACAGGCTCAGCCAGCTGCCAAACTGGCCCCTGAGTCGCCCGGTCCTGGCGACCGCTGAGTTGGGTGTCGTGTAAGTAAAAAGCGTGTGCTTTGGGACCAGATAACTGAGTTCAGACCCTGCGCTCTTCACTTGCTCTTCATATCATTTCCTAGAGCTTCAGGTCCCTCCTTCGTAAAGTGGGGACATCGGTACCCACCTCCTGGGTTTTCAGAAGGATTTGGCAGTAGACACAATGGTGGTGTGGCATGGGGCCCCCACAAAGGCAGCTCTCGGTTCCCCTTCCTTCGTTCTCGCAGGCTGGGCAGAGGGTGTGTGAGTGACAGCTCCAGGTTGAGGGGAGCGGGGAATCGGGGAGTCGTGGCACTGATAGGAGGGGGCTGGGACAGTTCGCCCCTGACGGGCTTGTGCACGAAGGTGGGGAGAGCCACCTTGCCAAGCTCAATAGACTCCATCCAACATCTGTATTTCTCTTCAGCAGATTCCCCCAGGGCCCATTTCAAATCAAGTTAATTCTGGTGTCTAAAGGCACAAAGCCCATAACTCAGAGGCATTAGATGTAAAATATTCAGCCCTCTGAGGACACGGTGCTGGCTCCCTGCCACGGCTCGCGCCACAGACCTGGGTGGCGGCACCTGGACAAGCTTCATCTTCCGCCTGTGGCTTGCACGGCTGGAAATGGGCATCCAGGGCCCTGGTCCGCAGGCAGGGGAAGTGCAGCCTGGGAACGGGAGGGTCGGGGTCTCCACCTGGAGGAAACTCGGCTTGTGGAATAACAAAAGCCCTGCCGTGAGGCGGTGGTGGCCGGGACCTGCCGGAGGGCCGAGGCCTTACAGAGTCCGCGCCTCAGTTCACAGTGTCTCCTCTCTGTGGGCCAGCCTTCTTCCTGAAACATCAGACTGTAGGACGGACAGTGTGTGTGGAACTGGGAACGGGGTGCAGACAGACCTCTGGGTTTTTCCTTTTTTTCTTGTTGCTCTCAGTTCAGCCTGTTGATGCGGTGGTGGGTTTTTGCTTGGGTTTTGGAGTTGGTTGAAATGGAGCTTGTCTGGCAGAGGTCACACCGGATTCCCGGATGCAGGTCTCGGAGTGCAGCCCCTGGATTCAGCTCCAGAACAGTCATATTTATCATACTACAGTTGGCTCATGCGTCCGGGAATTTTGTTGACTCAGGAGGGCTGATGACAAGCAGTGCGGATCACTGGCACCACGAGAACAGAGAGGCACTGCGGGTTCCGCTGGAGCCTTTCAGCTTTGTTACTGGGCATCCTGGTAGCGTTTCTGGGCGGGTGGGGGGGCGGGGGATGGGAGTGTGTGTTCTTTCCACCGTGGACATAAAAACGGGGGGTCAGGAGAGAGCAATGCCCCGCCATGTCGCCAGCCCCACAGGAGCCCCCTTTGGAGAAAAGTTCAGTACAATTAAACTGGCATGAACTGAGCAGAGACTGGAATAGGAGCTTGAGACTCAAAGGTAAGTCTCAGAGCTGGTCCTCTGGCTCAGGGGGAGATGCAATTTCAACATGATGCCGAAGTTGCACGGATGAGGGTGCGCACAGAGCGTTGTGTGCTTTCAAGGGAAAGGAGGAGGCAGAGGCAGAAGTTTCTTGAGGGGCGGTGCCTGCCCTGGTGACTTTTGGGAGTGCACAAGGCACAAGGGAGCAGGAAACCGCCAGACAAGGAGAGGAGTCGGAACCAGGACATGGTCCAGAAAAGCGTGGCGTGGACGAGGACCCTGCACAGCTCCGTGGCTTTGGAGGACAGAGCCAGCCACAAGACTCGGGTCAACAGGAACCAGGCCTTGACAGCTGACATGCTGGAGGTGAACATCGCCAAAGGCGCTGTAATCCCATGTCACCAGATCAGATTCTCATGTCACTAGATCACTCTGGCAGGTGATTGTGAGGGAGGCAGTGACAAAGCTTCTTTAGGAAATAAAATTGCAAGATTGGCTAATGGCTGACATCTAGGCAGGGTGCAGAAGAAGGAGATGGGACACCTACCATTGAGGACCCCCGCCAGAGGGTGGGGCAATAAGACAGGGAGAGGGGTGGAGGAGGGCCGCCAAGGCAGGCTGATCATGTACTGAGTGAGAGCTGTACTAAGTCTGGCCCCTGCTGGACATCCAGGCGGAGGTGTCCACCAGGCAGTAGGATGCTGGGTCTGAAGTCGCAGCTGTGGACTGGGGACCAGAGCCTGCACGATGCTGAAAGCCACAGGAGTGCGGAGGTCAAGGAGGAATGCGAAGACAGGGAGTGAGCGCAGAGGAGAAGCTCGGAGCACCCTGATGAGAGACTGAGAAGGACAGTTGCAGAGAAATTAGGAGAGAAAGGCAGAATAGGAATCTTGGAGAAGAACTGCAAAGGTCCCGGATGCTGAGCTGTTTCCCTTGAAATGTCGGGCTCAGGACACTTCAGGGCGGTTCCTGACAGTCGCTGGGGGAAGACATCCATCTGCTCTGAGAATCTGAGGGCCTCTGAGCAGGGGAGTGGGGGTACCCCAGAGTGAGGTCTCCGGGCTTTAGTTAATATGTGCATTCCTGAGCCTAGGATTGAACACTTCTGGTCCAGAGCTCTGGCCTGTTCTTCAGGATTCACACGTCCTCTGCCCTGAGGGTCCCTCGCCCCACACACAGGCAGGCAGGAAACCCCTTCCCCAAAGCGATGCACTGTTGAGCTCACTCGGGGCCAGGCCAGGGACCTCGGCACGCTCCTGGGCCACCCCCTGCCCCAGGCCCTGTGTCGTTTGCAGGGGGTTGATGCACCTCCTCCCTCACCCGGCCAGCTCTGCCTTCCCACCTTAGTGCACATCTCCGAGGAGACACACCCAACATTTGGGCCCACGTGGGTGCCTAGTGTGGTGAGAGGGAGGCGCTCCTGGGGTGGTCCTTCACAGAGGGTCGGGCTCCCCCAGCCCTGGCCTAGCCAGCGGGAGCCTGTCGGCACTGTACAGCGTGTGTGACGGTGGTAGGGCCAAGTGGCTTCGGCGCTTAGGCTCGGAAGGCTGACGGTCCTGTCCTGATCCCAGCTCCACACTGAGGGTCTGGGCAGCCCTGAGCGAGTTGCTCACCCTCTCAGGACCTCCGTGTTCCCATCTGTAAGATGGGGTCGATGCCAACAGCAGCACCCACGTGAGAGGGTGGTTGTGAGGACTCAGAGAGTTAACACTTAAAGCAGCCAGGTGACAGAGGTCCCACTGCGTGTTAGCTGCTGGTGGCAGTAATGGCTGCTATTCTAGCCATAGCGTTGGTTGGCATGGGAGCAGCTGGGGCTCCCCTCCGCAGACTTTGGCCCTGTGTCCCCTGGGCACCTCCAGAGACTGGTAAGAGACAGGACTACCGCAAACTCTGGACAGAGAAGGCTCCCTCCACGTTTGGGCTGTCCAACTGGGCTTCATTTAGATGAGCTGGGGAGAGGGCCCCTCCTCCTCCTCAACTGCCCTGGGCAGGAGTGGTGGGTAATTGATGAAGAAGCCCCGGACAGGAGAATAAACTAGTGATGTCCAAACCCTGACTGCTGCCTAATCACATGTGACTCCCCCCACCTGTTTGCAGCCGGCTTCCGTCCGGCCTTTCCCAGGCTCCCAGCGAGCAGAATCCTGCTGCATTTCGGGCCTCTCCTCCTCCCTCTCTCTCCCTCTCTCTCTCTCTTCATGTCTTTCACCAGCATTTCTCTTGCTTAATGGTGAGGAGCTGGAGTATGGCTTCCCATTAACTTTTATGCTCCCCATAAACGGCCTGTTTGATTCACAATGACAGTCGTTCCGCTCTGTTCCTGAGGGTTCCTCCATCGTCATCTTGCTCACAGCCAGCCTGTCACTGCCGCGTCCCAGCCCACAGTGCCCCACTCATGGGCCCTGCTGTGCCTATGGAGGGAGGGGAGCTGGCGTTCATATTTTGTTTACTTTTTTCTTTTTCACACAAGAAAAAGCCTCAGGCCTTAGCAGCAGACCTCCTGGAGGGAGCTGAGGCTAAGTGAGCTGGGCCTGGGAACTGAAGGGCCCGGGGACAGGAGAAGGACCACGGGCCACCTCCCCTGGAACCCGGAACTACCAACAGAGGCTGGGGTGTACACATGGCCTCATGCACAGACTGGAGAGGACACGGGAGGACACATGAGGGTTAGGGGCTGTGTCCCCCAGGCCCTGAGTCTGGACGCAGCCAGGAGGACGTCAGTGAAGCAGCTCTGGCAAGGCCACTCGGAGAGGGCTGCAGCGTCCCCACGCCAGGGCTGCTTCCCAGGGGCATGGACAGTCGGTCTGAAGGTGGACGGGGCTGGGGGCACCGATCGGCCTTGGGGAACCCTCCTTCTCTGCCCCAAGTCAGCCAGCGACCTCAAACGAGGCTTTCGTCCTGGAACCTGGGTTCCAACTGGTCTCCCTGCCTCCACTCTGTCCCCCACCCTGCAGAGGGCCAGGTCTCTCTTAAAAAGCAAGTCTGATCCTGTCTGATTACTTGTTTAACTCTCGTCCACCGTCCCTTCAGTGCTGAGGCCCCGCCACTCGCCATCCCTCCCCCTGCCCTCTGCCTCCAGCTGCCACGTGGGCCCCCTTTCGCCTCCTCAGATGCCCCCGGCCACCAACCTCTTTCGTCTGGGCCTCAGCGGTGCTGTTCCCTCCACCTGGAAGTCACCCGTCTTCACCTTGCACGTCCTTCAGGGCTCAGTGCTGGTGTCAGCTCCTGGGGTGACTTTCCTGACCCAGCTACCAGCACCCCCAGGTCCCCTCGGTGCCACCTCAAAGTCAAGAGACCCTGGCTTGCTCCCCGCTGAAGCCCTGTGCACAGCCAGTGCCTGGTACATGGCAGGACCGTGGGGTGTGGGGGCTGACTGGAACTTAGGGGGGACTGGAAGGCTGTGAGTACGATGCCTTTGCCAGCACTCGAGGGGCCCTCATGGGGCGGATGGGATGAACATGCTCGCTCTGGCTCCAAAGAGTTGGGAAGGTGCATGGTGCAAAAACAGTGAAGTCCTTCCCAGAAGGCCACCAGGCAGTGGGCTGGGCAGAAGAGCACTGAACCTGGAGTCAAGAGACCAGGGCGCCAGGCTTCACTCTGTCACCATAGAAATGGCTCTGGTCCCGCACAGGCATTAGGTTCTTAGTGTGTAGAGTAAATGGAATGAAGTAGACGGTTCCTGGAGTCCCTTCCGGAAGTCTGCTTGCACACCACGGTTCTCCTTCCCTCACGCAGGCCCTTCCGCGAAAACTCGCGGGTTAGTGCAGCATGACTTTCCAGAGGCGTGCAGGGGCACGCCAACAGAGAGCCTGGAATCGGCGGCGGTCTGTTTCATCCCTTGGAGCTTCGTATTTGCTCCTCGTTAAAGGAGAGGGAGAAACAGAGAAGGAGGAAAAACACTCAGATCTTGGTACTGAGGTTTCATCCGAGCCACAGTCATCGAGCAGATCCGGGCAGAGAAATCACAGAGACAGTAACTAGGCACGTGCTTCCCTGAGTTAGGAGCGAAGACGAGCTATTGGTTGGGGAAATCTCCCCGGCTCTGCTCAATTATGAATCTCGGCAGGAAGCCTGGAAAATCCCGGCAGCTCTGGAGCGCAGGGCTGGAGGAGGCGGAAGGCCGGTGCTGCCGGTTCTTGGAGAATTGGCCAAGTGGCCTGAGGCGTGGCAGGTGGCCAGGCCAGGGTCCCACCTCTTGCCAAGGGCCAGGGCGGGTGGACAGGAGCTGGGTGGTGAGATCGGGGGCCTCTGGGACGTTAGGGGCATCTCTGAGGCCTTCCCAGCAGGCATTTCTTATGTGGGAGGAGACCTGGTTCATTGGCCACCAGCAGGTAAGAAGACGTTTTCTTACTGGAACGGAGGAGAAGTCCCCACTTAGGGACACAGTCTCCGTGCTGGCTACAAATGGTCTCATTTCCGTTTTCCTCCTGGGAACTGTGGGAGGCCCATTGGTAGCCACACTTTGCCCACGAGGAAACATCGACGCTGTGCGATTAACCGGCCAGCTCAGCGATCGTGTTCCCAGGCGGTGGAGACCCCCAGAGGCTGGAACTCCCAGGCCACACAGCTTCCACATGGCGCATGGGGACTGGTGCTCAGCATTCCCGTCCCCCATACAACGTCCCTTCTCGCCCGTTGGTCCTGTAGTCTCTCGGGAGCCCGCGCCCACTTTCGTACCTTGTGAAAGTGTTGCAGACCTGCCGTAAGGAAGTACAGCCCGGGCTTCGGAGCCCGTGAGAACTGGGTTGGAATCTCTTTTCCCTGAGGAAGGCGCGGATGGTTGGGGGTTAGGGTTCTCCTGGTGGCCAGTGAAACAGAAACCAGCTTCTTCGGCTTGATTCCCAAAGAGGACTTTATTGGATGTGGGGTCCCAAAGGATTGAAGGAGCTTAACAGACAAGACTGAGGAAGGGGAGAACCAGGAGCTTCGTAGCTGGCGTCACAGACCACTGAGAACACCCACTGGTAAACTCCCCACCGCCCCGCAGTCCCAGGGCCTCCTCCAGACTCCAGAGAGAGCATCTGGTTGGTCCAACTCGGCCAGATGTGTGCCGGGAGCCCTGGCTGGGGCAGGGCCACACTCTGTGAGCGAGCCAGGCCTGTTCCCACAGGTACGCCTCAGCGGTACATCAGAGCTTCAGGATGGGCTTAGCGCCAGGCAGATGGCCAGCCCTCCTCTCCCCGTGTTCTGCCCCTGAGTCGCTGCCAACCTGTCCAAGCACAAAACCCTAGAGAGCCCAGGACCTAGAGAGATGCCTCAGTTTGCCAGACTAACTGATCTCCAGGTGTCAGGTTCACAGAGACAGGGTTCGGGGGCAGAAACAGAGTTGTCCCTGGAAACCCCACTGCCTGGGGGAGGGGCTGGACCTGGTTCCTGACAGGCCCCAGGCCCCCAGTGGACACTGACCAGAGCCAGCGCCACTGAAACAGGCACCGTCTTCAGCTGGTGACTGGATGCCTTCTCCCCCAGACCCTCCACTGGCCTCCCTCTGCGTCGTCCCATGTGGGGGAAATGCCCTACTGGGCCTCATCGTCACCTAGACTGCTAGAGGCAGGAGGTGGCTTGGAGCTGGAGCCCTCTGCCTGTCGCCCAGTCACCGACTAGAACTGACGGAGGGGACTCGGGCTCCAAGTCGCTGTAGAGTTCACTTTTCTCTGTCAGGTCTAAGCATTGCAAGTCGAGGACCCACACCCCCCAAGAGGGCTCTCGCCCTGTGGGTGACAGGGGCAGCAGCCGAGTCCGAGGTCCCGCCGGCCTCCCCACCCTGGGTCCCTGGCAGCGGCGGGTCCAGAGGCTGCCATGACCTGGCTGACAGCTGCAGGAAGCTGCCCACGGAGCCAAGGTTTAAATGTGTCCCTCCTCACAAGGAGCTGCAGTGGGAGGGAGCGAATGAAGAGAGAGCTTGTTAATCCTGGAGGAGTGCAGTCTGTGATCTCCCAGGCCCCTGGGCTCCCCTGAGACAAAAATAAGACACCCCAGGGGCCCCAGGGTAGGGCCTGCCGGGCTGGGAACAGAATCCCAGACATGCTGAGCAAGAGGGACTATGGCTCCTGGCAGCCACACGGAGACTTTCCCAGCTTTGGAAAAGCTCATGGTGGCATTAAATCCAGTCCCTCTGCAGCCCCAGTCCCCACCCCCACTGCCCAGGCCTGCTGTCTTTCAAAAGCTCACCCCCTAACTTGCGTCTGGACTTCTCCTCCACCTGAACCACCAGACACCAAACAGCACCTGCCCCTCGGCTGTGAGGGTCCAGCCCCTTTCCGGAGCTGTCCCCGGCGGCCGGTCCAGCACTTAGTCCCGACTCTCTGAAACTCTGTGAACCCGCCACCTCCCTTGTAGCAGCTGCCACTCTCTTGTTCTAAGGTGATGTGTGCACTCACCTCCCCAAACAGGCTGTAAGTTCTTTTTTTTTTTTTCAATCCTCACCCGAGAACATGCTTATTGATTTTAGAGAGAAGGGAAGGCAGAGAGGGAGAGAAGCATCCACGTGTGAGAGAAACATCAATTGATTGCCTCTCGTACGTGCTCGGATGAGAGAGCTCGAAATGCAGGCATGTGCCCTTACCAGGAATCGAACCTGAGACTTTTCTGTTTACAAAATGATGCTCTGACCAACTGAGCCACACCAGTCAGAGCACTGTAAGCTCTTGCCGGCAGGACCTGTGTCTTTGGACTCCCGCAGCCTGGCATCAATAAGTGAATGATGAATCAAAAGAAAGAATGGGCAAAGGGCTGAATGGACGGACCAGGCTTGTATCAAAATCCAACCAGATCCTATAAGGACCATGAGGCACCTCTGTGACTCCAAGCAGGAAAAGTACACGTGTGAGACTTGTCCCGGCCCTGGTGGCTGGTGCAGTCATTGCCAGAGAGGCTGCCCAGCTCTGCATCCCTACACCTGGCCGTGGAGAGGGCATGGATGGCTCCTTCCCAAACTCCAGTCGGAACGCTGGTTAGTGTTTGAAGGCATCACCAAGAAATGAGGCCTTAAAAACTATATTGTGACCCTGGCAACATCACCAGGCTTCATTCTTCTTCAAATGCTTTGGCCTCACCTCGGCTCTGAAGGACGGTGAACGCATGTCCCCACTTCCCAGGTGGGGACAGCCTTCCCTGACCTCTGCCCGGCAGCTGGGGGCCAGGCGGCTCTGGGACGTGCTCCCCGAAGCTCTGGGCCCTCCTCCAGGCTTCCTGCCTCAGTCAGAGCTGAGTGGCTCTCGAGCACAAAGCTCCGGACTGGCAGAGACCATGTCCTTGATGTTCTTTTTTATATTATTGATTATGGCCGTACCAGAAACATGCCAAAGCACGTAATGTTGTACACATAAGACAAGTGGATGCATCCCTTACTCAGCAGTGTGAAGTGGGTGTTAAGTAAGCCCATCTCCTCCACAGTGGGACTCGGGGACCTGGCCCTGTCCGCCTTGTGGCTCCACCATTCCCCGTGGCTGGTGGGAAGGGGAGCAGTGGCGTTGGTGGGACACACCCACTTCTCCAGAGCCTTGTCCAGAAAGGGCACGCCTCCCCTCTGCTCACACTCCGTCGCCAGCTCGGTCACGTAGCCACACTGAACTGTAGCCACGTGTTCCGTAAGAGAGGACGTGAGTGTTACTGAGCAGACACCCTGCTGCATCTGAGTCCCCAGAACCTCACACGGAACAGCTGCTCAACAAATGGCTGAGGGACGTGAAGGCCATCGTGGCCTGACAGGGTCTCACAGAGAGTCACCGACAGGCCAGGGAGATGGGGCTCCCCAGAAAGTCCAGCCCAGCCCACGCTGCCTCTCCAGGCCTGGAGTTCCTTTACCCAGCAGCCCTCCTGGCTGCGACTGGAGAGAGGCCAGCCCTAGCGGGACACAGCGGGTGCCAATTGGTAAATCACAGCTATTAGGAGTGTTCTTTAGAGATAGGCATGGAATTAAGGAATTATGAGAACAAGCTCCGGGAGGGAATTACAGGGAGCAAAGCAAGGCACTCAAGGGGCGGGGGAGTGTGGAGCCTTTGGAGCACTGGCCTGGGCACCCCGCTGGGCATGCGCCCCCAACCCCATGTGACGGGTTCCCGGGAACCCTTCAGATTCTTGTACTGGAACCTGAACCCTGGTGCCCAGAAGGCGGCCTTATTTGGAATATGGGTCTTCAGAGAGATAACCAAGCTGAAATGAGGTCATTAGGGTGGGCCCTAATCCGGTCCCTGTGAAAAAAGGAAACCTGGGAAATGGACACACTCGGGGAGAACGTGGCCATGTGAAGGT
The DNA here is from genome assembly GCA_028533065.1 of Trachops cirrhosus. Classification (NCBI taxonomy): domain Eukaryota; kingdom Metazoa; phylum Chordata; class Mammalia; order Chiroptera; family Phyllostomidae; genus Trachops; species Trachops cirrhosus. Next base: position 78,733,631 of record CM052545.1, read on the forward strand.
GAAGGCCAAAGTCAAGGTGGCGATTCCACAAGCCTCGGTGCACCCGTGACTGCCAGCTGACCCCCGGAAGCTGGGAAGAGGGCTGGAGTGCCTTCTTCCTTGGAGCCCTGGGAAGGAACCAACTCTGCCCGCACCCTGATCTTGGACTTCTGACTTCCAAACACGTGAGACAACACATTTCTGTTGGTTAAGCCACCTGGTCTGTGGTTATGGCAGCTCTAGAGTAAATAACCCCCGTCTCTGCGCTGGAATGATCTTGGCCGAGTCGCTCCCATCTGGCCTCTGGTCCCTCATCTGCAGACACATCGAAGGACAAGAACTGGGGTCTCCCCAAACCAAGCATGCGGGGCTTGCGCCGCCCTGTTCGGCCTTCCTTCTTTTCACACCTTGCTGCTCCCTTCAGGAGTGGCCACCCACCCAGGGCTTTGCAACTTCAAGCCACCCCAACAGAGACTGTACCGTCAAGTCCCATCCAAGCCTACCACGCGAGACCCCCAGCCCAGCCCAGCACTGCACACCATTGCTGCTCCCTGCCTACGCCAGGCCGGCTGAGGTTCAGGACCACAGGGCTGGCCTCCCAGCACACCTTTGCCCCCATGGGTCCTTTGTTCGAACGTGGCACCCCCTCCATACACACTGGCACCTCACAACTCCTCACCCTCTGTCCTGATGGGTGGGAGGTCCTGGACTGACATCCCTCTGCCTGAGCATCTCCATCTTCCAGTGAAAGGTTAATTCAGCCCCAAACATCAGCCAGTGTCCTTAGTCCAGGAGTTTTTCCCACACCTCCCCATCATGCTCCTGACAATCAGAATGACTTGTAGCTCTGAGAGCTCGCCGGGTCCTTCTGCCTCCAGGGCATGGGAGGTAAGGGCATGCACTCAGGATTTGGGCAGCCTGGGTTCGAATCCGGCTAGGACACCTAGTAGCAAGTGGTGTTAGCAACCCTCTCTACCCCCCAGGGTTAGTATGAAGATGAAGGGAGTTAACAAACATCAGGGGCTTAAAATAGTGCCTGGCACATACTAGGTGCTGTACAAATCCCTGCCATTGTTCTTATGGTGAGGATAACGACTCCCCTCAAGTCCAAGACCCTGCCACCCCTCAGTTCTCCACCTTCTCCATGAATTGCTGGGTCCTTCCTGGAAACACGCAGCCCTGCAGCCCTGCTAGGCTGTCCCACAGGAGGTTAGGGCCAGGGTAGGGGCCAGGCTCACAGACAAGCTGCTCCGGGGAAACACCGGAGGGGCAGCCACCCTCAGAAGTGATCGGCCCCAGGACGGGGACCTCCTCCCACATGGCCCACTCCGAGACAAGGGTTTGATCCGTTTGGCCCTTGCACCCGGGCTGTGACCGAAATACAAGGGTCCAATTCACAGCAGGAGACAACCACTTCAAATTAGTAGGAAGTTCAAACTGATAGCCCCTTAGAAGAATAGATGTTTTTTGATTATTTTCCAACACAGAGGACGACCCCAGTGACGCTGGTGGACTGTGTGGCCCGCTGTGCTTCTCACCCTCATCCCCTCCTCTGGTCTGGGCGGCCTGCACCAGCAGCTGGGCCTCTTCTGCCTGTCCTGCTCCTCTGGTGTTAACCAGGAGGCTGGGAATGATGGGGATGTTCTTCCCAGACGTGGGCCCCTCCCCTTAGCCCCGAGCCTCAGCTTTGAGCTCAGCCAGAGCTCAGGACAGGAACCCACGACCCACAATGCCTCAGATCCCTTTCCCTGCCTGCCTGCCTGCCTTATCACCCTGAAAGGAGACTGACAGTCACTTACTTTATCTTCCTGTCTCACCAGTACCCCCCAGAGTGGGAGCTTAGGACGACACTGAACTCAGAGCTGTAGCTCCAGCGCCGGGCACAGTAGCGTGTGCTCAGCATGGATACTGTTGAGGAGCGGAAGGTGTGGAAAAGCCCCACTCCGCACCCTCTTCTCCTGGCCCCTGTGGCTGTGTATTCACTATCATCCTGTCCTTGAGCCGAACGGGGCCATGCCACACACCAGGTCTCCTCCCCCTGAGCTCCCAACAGCCCCACCCATCCAGAGCTGCCTACCTCAGCCTGGAGACACCGTTGGGAACTGTCTTCTTGAACCCAGCTCCCTTGGTGGCTCTGTGGTTTCACTTCCTGATCTGTCTGGTGGAGAAAGACCAGCAGCCCAGATGGCATTAGCAGCTCTTCCTGCGTTCCAAGAGGACCCTCGGAAAGGCAGCGTCAGGTGGGGCTGGAAGAACACTTGACGAGGCTTCAAGGAGCCAGATTCCAGGGGCCGCCCTCTGCCACGTGCACACCTGGTGTCCCCGGAGCCTCTTCTTTAAAATGTCTGATCATCCCGAGCTGGCCTCTGCCGTGGGGCTTTTGAAGAAGGTTCTTCAACACCTCTCAGCCTCTGTCTTCCGTCTTTGAAGGTGTGCATCGAACGTGCTCAGCACATAAGCTTCCATCTTAGCCGCAGCCAGGCCTCGCATGTAGGAGGCGTAGTGGGTGGTGCTGCTCGGAGCTGGCGTCGGGGAGGGTTGGGGGGAGTGGGACTGAGACAGAGGGGCCGAGAGTGCAGGGGTGGCCCTGAGTGGATCATCCCTGTGCTCAGTCCCGTTGGGACCTGTCCCCCACAAAACCCCGCCATGACCCCTGAAGCAGATAGAGAGGATCTAAGCGTGGAGGATGGGAACGTTTATCCACCAGCTCCCATCCTCCTGTTCAAAGGCTACCTCCCTAACCCCTCGAGCTTCCACGTGCACAGGTCCAGGGCAGCTCCCCTGGGCAATCCACCCAGTGCTGTGGGCAAAAAACAAGAAATAGCCGGTACAGCCGCCACGTGTGTGGAGCTGGTTGCTGCATCGAGGAATGGCTGGAGTAAAAGGCGGGCAGGGAAGTGAGGCAGGGCAAAGGGTGCCATGCACTCTCGGTAGGTGTCCGCTGCTGCTGCTACTGTGCAAGAGGACCAAATGAACCAGTGCTTATGAAAAGCAGTAAAGGAATGGCACAAGTAACCACTCTTAGTAAGTCTCCCTCTAACATTCTTTTCTCCAGGACTCCTTCATCAGGACAGACCTCCGAGGTGACCCATTATGCAAGCACCCTGAAGTGACTCCTGCGGTGACCGGCTTGTCCCGGTTTGCCTGGGACTTTCCTGGGGTTGGCACTGAAAGTCTTACGTCCTTATCCCAGAGTCCTGAGGGTTAGTCATCCAAGCTGTAGATAAGGGCCTGACCCCAGGGCACCACAGTCCCAGCCCAGAGGAAGGACGTGGGGCACTCACCCCGCAGAGGCAGAAGTGCCGCCCCCACACCTTCCCAGCCCCTCAGTTCACATTCTGTTCAGCTGCTCCCACGTCCGGGTGGATCGGCGTTCATTTCAGACACGCCGCCACATTTCCACGTAGAGTCCAAGTCTCGGCTTCTGCTCTTTTAACAAGCCTTACCGGTTCATATCCGTATATCATAGAAAACTCAGGAAACACACAAAAAAAGTAAAGAGAATTGTAATTCACTCATAACCCTACCACCCAGAAATAAAACACTGCACACATTTTAAGATAAATTTCTTTCCAGATGTTTCCTATTCCTGTAGAAATGCCTTTAGTAGGCCCTGGCTGCTATGGCTCAGTGGATTGAGTGCCAGCCTGAAAACCAAAGGGTCGCTGGTTCAATTCCCAGTCAGGGCACATGCTTGGGTTGCGGGCCAGGTCCCCAGTGGGGGCCATGTGAGAGGCAACCACCCACTGATGTTTCTCTCCCTCTCTTTCTCCCTCCCTTCCCCTCCAAAAATAAAATCTTTTAAAAAAGGGGTTCATTATATAGCCACACACTCCTCTACTTTTTCTCTATTAGATAGTCCAGGAATGTAGGGCCGCAGGCACTCCCTCTGGCCCCATTCCTGAGTCTGACAGGTGAAGAAGTTACTCTCCCGGTGACTAATGAAGTCTCCTCACACCAGCGCCTTCCCGACCCTCGGGACGGAGAGGGCCACCTGTCTCTGGGAACACAGGCCAGCGACCCCCAAGAGCACCTCAGAGTTCCCACAGCGTGGCCAGTGCTGGGTCTCAGAATTAACTGCTCTAAAGGGCACTTACTCTGCCACACCACCAATGACCGTTCACCGAGAGGTCACGCGTGAAGTGGATCGGAAATGGCTTTCTCTCTTACTGCTCGCATGGCCATTCATTTTCTCCCCAGCCGGAGCCTTAGGCCACCGCTAACCAAATTCAATTTGACAGCAGTAAGTGTGTAAACACTGCACTCAACGCAAGCAGGTTGTGGGAGCTGAGGCGGCCCTTGAGAAAAAGCGCTGGGAGGCTGAGTCCACAGGAACACAGGGTCCAGAGAAGGGGGGCGGGGCCGCCGTGCTCTGAGTGGGTCAGATCCAGCCTGGAACCGTGGGTTTGGTGGTGAGGGGCTTGTTCTGGGCATCAAGAGTTGGGAGCTGACCCAGAGGAGGGAGCAAGGCTGGCGAAAAAGATCGTGGAACCAATCAGTAAAGAAATGGCTGGAGGAACTGAAGATGTTTGACACTCATTTAGAAGAAATACCCAAATTCTTTTTTTAATTAATATATTTTATTGGTTATGCTATTACAGTTGTCCTATTATCCCCCCTCCATTCCCCTCCACCCTGAACACCCTCTCCCACCCACATTCCCTTTAGTTCATGTCCATGTGTCATAAGTTCTTTAGCTTCTACATTTCCCATACTATTCTTGCCCTACCCC
>CM052545.1:78739374-78749898 GCA_028533065.1 Trachops cirrhosus
GACCCTGAGTTGCGTGCAGTGCCTTGCTTCACAATGGCCGCCTCGCTGGGTTTGCCGGTCGCCACCCCCTGGCCAGGGCCCACCAGCCACCGCTGCTTGTGCTCCCAGGGTCTGCCTGCTGCGGGCCTGCGGGCTGCCCCGGGTGCTCAGGTCTCCACTCCGTGTCCCTCGCCTGGCTGCCCGACTCCACCCCTCCTACCGGTCTGGATGAACGTGTCTATTTTTAAATCCTTGGTTGTCCAACTTCCATACACTTCAATTTTCTATCACTTCTGGTTGTTATTTTGTTTCTATATTGTTGTTGTTTCTATCTTGGTTGTGCGAGGAGGCACAGTGCGTCTACCTATGCCTCCATCTTGGCAGGAAGTCCACCCAAAGTGTGTTTTTCTTTTAGCATTATCAGTGATGGAGCAAGGCTCATTCCCCTGGTCCCTACACTCTTCATTTCCTTCTAGGATTTTTAGCAATGTTCAGATTAGGATCAACATATTGGTTTTTATTTAAAATAAACAGGTTTTCTTAGAAATAAGATCTATAGACATTGACCTGGAGAGATGTGTGTACATATTATTAAATGAAAAAATCAGGTTACGGAGTATAATTCCACTGTAAAATAAGCATATAGCCATTCTCAAGACCAGTCTGTCAGTCCCTCATTAAACCAAACACACAGGTCTGGTGTGAGCCCGCACTGGCCGCCCTGGGCGTTTGTGCCAGAGAAAGAAACAGGCCCCTCCCGAAACCTGTACACGAATGTTTACAGCAGCATCATTAGAAACAGCTGGGAGTCACGGGCGTGGTCACTGGAGACAATGCAGACGCCGAACTGTGGCGCGCCCACGCCCTGGAGTAGTGCGCTGCGGTGAAAAGGAGCACGCTCTCGTCCTGGCCTGTGCTTTCTCCGCCCCCCACCCCACACGCAGCTGTAACAGGGCAGTGCGGCGGGACACACAGCAATCTCCCCCTCAGGTTAGGAGGGCCGACCTGACTACTGGGCTGGCGCTTAGGGGCACGAGGGGACAATAAAAAGAAAAAACAAAGGAACACACTCTTGATACATAAACAAGTTGGCTGAGTCTCGAGGGAGTCACGCTGAGGGAAAGGAGCTGATCCCCACGGGCTACGTGCTGCGTGACTCCCTCTGAGGAACATTCTTGAAAGGACAGAACTGCACAAGGGGAAACTACCTTAGTGGTTACCATGGGTGGGGACAGGGGCTGGGGGCAAGAGGAGCTGTGTGGGTACAAAAGGGTGGGCGACACCAGGGGTCCTGGTGGGGGTGGGATGTTCTGCACCTTCACTGCAGCCACGTTGGTGTCTGGCTGCGATACTGTAGTTCTGCAAGATGTTACCATAGCGGGGGCGTGGTACAGGGGGGCCCTCTGTACGGTTTCTTACAACTGTGGGTAAAGCGACAGTTATCTTTATGTGAAAGGTTTGATTTTTTGGAAGCATAGGGGTTGACCTCACGTACATGTATGTGTGTAGGTTGCACTCCAAGAAAGATGCACAGCTGACTGTTGACCTCTGGAAACAAGTCTGCAGAGAGAGATTATTTTCTTTTTCAACCTCTCACTGTCTGGCTGGTTCCAACAAGCGTGTGTGACTTGGTGACTGTGTTTAGACTCATAGAAGAAAAATTGCGGGGGTGGGGGGCAACGAAGAGCGGAATGTTACGCTAAGCCCACCATGCCTGGAAAATGCTTGTTCTGAATCTGAGGTACCGGAGCCAGGAGGGAGGGGAGGGTGTGCCCCCACCCCCACCATCCTAACCCCAGCCCGTTTTGGCACTCTCTCTTCTCGATCACAAATGCTCGTGGTTCTCTGCCAACTCAACCCACGAAAAAGTGAGGACCGGCAGAGCAGAGGGCGGGTGACTTCTGGGTCCAATAGCAGTGAACCTGCCTGGAGCCATCGCTGTGGGACAAGAATCATCTAGGTCCCTTTTGCGTATTCTCTCATGCGAAATCCCTAGGAGTAAGGCCTGTGGCTGTGTCTGACCTACAGATGAGGAGACTGAACCGAGTAGCTAAGGTGTTCGTGCTTGACACACCACAGAGAACACAGTTGAAGCGTGAAGCACTCAAGGTGTCATCTCTGAGACCCTCCTCTGTTCCTCGCTGTCCCTAACCAAGCCCAGCCCACCCACCAGTGGCCCCTGCGGGCCTTCAGGAAGCAGGGAGCCAGCACCCTAGCTCTCTGGAGGCAGCAGACAGCAGGAAAGCTCCAGGAAGCAGCGGGAAGCCAGCTAATTGGTAAACGGTGGAAGACCAGCATGCCCCGAGCTCCTCAGTGGATGCTGGTCTGACGCAGGCCCTGCCCCCACACTGTGTGAGGTCAGGCCGGGCTGCCAGGGGCCAGCAGGACGCTTGGCAGCAGCTGCAGAACAAGAATTGGGCCCAGCTGGAAACCGTCCCAGCCTGGCTGTGCGGCCGTCAAGATGAGCTCCTCGCAGGAGCAGGGAGGCTGACCCCGGGGTGAGGGCTTAGAAGGCTGGGCAGGGCCTGACACCCCGTGTGCCCCCTTCTCCACTGGTGCCCACTTCTGTCCTGGGTGTTCCCAGACTGCAGGGGAGCAGGGGCTGGGAGAGCTGGATGGAAGATTCGAGAAGGGAGACTGGCCAGCCCTCCTGCAGCAACTGAACTGCCCAGGGTGTCCCGCCTCTGCCCTGTGAAGGTTCTCCTCACAGTGGACAGTGGGGAGGGGAAACCAGGCAGGAGATGCCTGGGTCTTTCTGGAAGTTTCTCTCGCTCCATGTTCTCTTCCTTCACACCTGGTGAGAGGATTGGAATCATGTTGCCAACTGCGTGCAGTTTCGGCGTGCGCCTGGGGAGGGACTCACCGTAACTGTGTTTGAGAGAGAGGGAAAGATACAGGCAGATACGGTGGGGGCAGATTTCATCCTAACTTACTTGACTCATAGTCCCCCCCATACGGCCCCTCTTCAGCCCCAGACACACACGTCCTTCAAAGCTCAAGGCTCACTGAACTTCCCTCCTCCCCCCAAATTCGCCAAGCTCTGGCTTAACCCTGTCTTTTCATGGCTTCCATCTCTGCCTGGAAAGCCCCCTCCTCCCATTCCCCCGTGGGAAATTCTTTGTCATTTTTTAAGGCGTGGCTCCACCGTCCCCTTGGGTAGGGGAGAGCACGTCCTGCTTGCCCAGGACAGCCCTGCTTGAGGTCTCTTTCTGTCCCCAAACAGTTACTGGTGGTGTGCCCTTTCACCGTCATGGGTGAAAAGTCAGACTGGGACCACGAATGAAACGGTCGCCTTTGGGGCACTTTCCCACCGTGGGGTTGTTCCCTGTGTGTGTGTCCGTCCCCCATGAGACTGGGGGCGCCATGTCCAGGGCCCGCTCAGAGCCCGGCTCACAGGTACCCCACGCGGCAACCGAGCCCAGAGCGAACGGGCAAGGGAGCCCACGCAGCTCTTACAGCGTCCCGTTCCTCTCGCTCCCTCCAGGGATCTATAAGGGGCACTGCTTCCGGATCAACCACTTCCCCGAGGACAACGACTACGACCACGACAGCTCGGAGTATCTCCTTCGTGAGTGTCGAGAACCCCTTGCTTCCTTTGTGTGCAGAGGGGAAGCCGGGTGGCAGGTGGGCGCTGGAGGAAAGACGGGCTCTGCGGGGGTGGAGGGGGTGCCTTTCTCCGGATGCTCTCGTCTCTCCCTTTCTGGTTCAGAGGACGGAGCTGTGTTCAACGTTGCCATGACATTCTGGGTGTCCCAGTGCAGTTACTTGGCCGAGAGACCCACTCCCCAGGGAGACTGAGGCCTGGGGAGAGTAGATGCAGGCGTGGGTATCCCCACCCCCCAGAGCTGCTGGGTGTGGCTGGCTTCAGGGGAGCAGGTGCTGCAGCTGGGCCGGGTTCAGGAGGTTAAAGACAGAGGCTGGCCCAGGCCCGGCACCCCTGGGGGGCTGTGACCCCCAAACACATTCCTCTGCCAACACTGCACCTGCCCACCCCTCCCCACACACACCAGCACTCGCCTCTCCAAAAAGCAGATCGAGTCGCACACTAAGCCTGTTGGGGTGCCGGGCAGACTGGGGGGGTGGAGGGGGGCGAGAGCAGCCTCTGACATGTGGGCCTTTAGTGTTTTCAGCTCCGATGGGTAGAGACACCCCGTCTGTCCCTGCCCTGCCCGTGTCCTGTGGCTGGGCTGACTCCAGAATGGAGCAAGTCACAGCTCATACGGAACCCAAAGGACTAAGCCAGCTCCATGCCCTGTGTCCAGCCAGACTGCATCCCTGGGCCTCCCTAGGAGGAAGGAGGAAGGAGCCCAGGAACGGAAAAAGCAGCACCACGTTGAAGTCATTTTCCCCTTTTCATCCCCCGGGGCTCGGGCCTGGCCTCGTTTATGGAGAATCAATACCGGTGTCCTCAGAGGGAGCACAGCTCACTCTGCACCTGCTCGTGGATCAGTTTGGTTTGGTTTTATTTTTTTCTAAGAGAGGATTCGGGTTCTGAGTCATCTGGTGAAAGAGGACAGCGTGTGGTCCCAGTGGAGCCTGGGGCGGTGTCAGGCTGCTCCAGCCAGGCCCAGGACCTGAATAATTCGGCCCGATCTCCCTCCCAGCCCCCCTCCCTCACCTTCTCCCCTTCCTCCCACCTGTCCTCTCTGCTTTCCAGGGGCCAACGCTGACCAAGCCAATGATACTCCTCCACAGGGCAGCCACTGGTGGTCGTGCAGGTGGCCCACCGCACAGCACGTGCTGAGCCTGCGGTATAAATGACACCCTTGGAGATGTACGAGGCGTGGCCTGCATAACCGTCTAGGGCAGCCCCCGGTGCTTAGCCCCGCTGAGGGGGAGGCTCAGCTAAAATTCCACCCTGCCCTTCTCTGCCCCACCCTGGGCAATCAGGGGGTGCTTAAGGCTCTGGGTGCAGGTTTGCCCCAATGCCCCACCCTGGGACCACAGGAAGGAGGCATTGGAGAAACAAACCACGTCCTTGCCACTTCCCACTTGAACTTGCCTGAGGCTACAGGCACTGGTGCTGGTTCTTCCCCTTCACTCCCCTGTGCCTGTGCCCACCCCACCCCCATGGTCCCCAGAGTTCTAGGGTCTCTTTCTGGATTGGCGTCATGACTGGTCAGCCCAGAGGTCAGATCATGTGGCTTCCTGAAGTCCCAGCAGGAAGCAGAGGGTCTGCTCAGATGGGGCGCATGAAGGGTGTTCGTGCAGGACTGTTGACAAAGGTGTGGGCAAGGCTGTGGGAAACTGGCAGGGGATGGTGAGCGCTCCTAGCCCAGCAACGGAGGAGCCCGCACACTCCTGGGCCTGGGCAGGGGAGGGGGCAGGTACACAGCAGGAGCCGTGGAAGGATGCAGCCCCCTCAGGCGCAGGCGCAGGGAGCAGGGAGAAAGCCAGGCAAAGAGCCGCCTCACCTGAGCTGGGCTCCGGAAGCCAGGGTCCAGGGCGCCTGATGACTCTGTGGCTCGGCCTCCCGGGCCCAGAGCAGGATGGGTGGGGGGTAGAGGCGGGCAGACCCGAGGGCAGACCAAGAGTGTGCCCTGCAGTCGCCATCCAGCCCTGGCTCCTCACGCCCTGCCAGCAGCGGCGGCCCCAGGGAGGGCACCAAGGCTCAGAGGGCCCAGCAGTGACTTTCCCAAATAAAAGGAGGGGACAGCACAACAGCAGTTAAAGCTCTTCGGGGACAGAAATGTTCTCCTCAGGTGTGCGCTATGGGGAGAGCAGCCAGGGTCAGTAACCAGGCCAGAGACTCCCCAGGAAAAGAAGGGGTGACCGGTTTGGGGCCTGTGATCTCCAGCCGCTGGAGGAACTGGGGTGCAGGGCAGAGTCGATTCTCCAACAAGGAGAGTCGTTTCTACTCTGGCTGCAGAAACGGGAGAACCGGCCCTGCCGCTGAGCTCCAGAGTTCAGGCACCTGTGAGCTTGGAGCCGGAGGGAGTAGGCAGCGTTGCAGGACAGGCTGAGGTCACGGTCTCCGCAGCCCTCCGGCCTGTGACTCCAAGGACACCCTGGTCCCCAGCATTCAGTCCTGTGGCCTTTGTCCAGACTGTTGATCCCAAAAGTATGCAGAAGCACAGGAGAGAGGGCTGTGAGGCTGGCATCTGTGGGAGACACAAGTATGGGAACCGTGTCTCCACCGGTTCAAGCTTCGGGGGCCGGCCTCGCGCCAGGCACTGCTGTAGACACCGCGAGCAGGCCTCCGCCCTCCTGCTGCCGACATTCCAGTGGAGAGCGGGTGTCAGAGAAGGTCGAGAAGCTTCCACAGTGGACGCCTGTGGGAGCGCCCGTTGGAGTGGCAGCTCAGCCATCCGGGCGTGGGGCTCCAGCCCCAGCAGGCCCAGGGGTGTGCTCCTCACAGCCCACCTTCCACAGTTCGAGAACCAAGTCAACCCCCAGCTGTGCACTCTGAAGGCTTCCAGAGAAACTGGGCTTTGTTGACGTAGGTCGCTGTCACAGGGCTTCCTGCCGGCTCCCTGCTGGGCTCTGGCAGTGCCTCTGCTGGTTCTCGGGGCCACAGGCAGCTGTGGGGCTGGGGGGGATCACGTTTCTACCTGCCCCACTGGCCCCAGGGACTCCCGAACATCTTGCCCCAGGCCTAGCGCCCTTTTCTGGGTTCCGAATTTCCAGGTAAGGGGATGACATCAGTGCTAAGCCTCAGAGTGCTGGTATCAGGGCTGCTGAGTGAGCCTGAGGGCGAATTAGAAGGAAGTGTGCCAGGGCTTGATGTGGTCAGAGCATACGGGCTGGACATCACCCCTGCTCGTCCCCGAGCCCAGCACAGTCCCAGCCTGCCCCACTGTGCACAGCCACCCTGGCTGGCATCCACACATCCAGAGCTCCGGAGTGAGGCCGTGTGGCAAAGGACAGGTGCTCACATGACTTACCTGGGCAGGACGGATGGCTCTGAGCCCGGCCTGACCTCAGTGACCCGAGGCACCAGGCTGCCTTCTCCCCACCCCTCTGGGCCGTGGCATCCAGGGAGCCCTGGCGCCGGCTTTTCTGGCCCGCCCAGCTCAGAGGCTCGTTTCAGAAGCCCGCAGGAAACCTCCTCCCAGAGCCTGCCGCTGTGAGAAAAAACAGGGAGGAAGAGGTGGCGGCGGTGGGAGAAGAGCTTCATTTAACGCCCAAACAAACGGCTCTCTGTGAGGCAGGGCGCACACTGCTGGGCTCACAGGAGAGGAGACAAACGCTGTCTTCAGAGGCCGAGACCCCGCACACTGGCTCAGCTGGCTCAGGAGGTGGGCGCCTGCCAGCGCTCCCTGACTCCCTGTCCCCTGCTGGGGCCACCAAGGGTCCCTGGAGCGAGATTTCTACTGGGCTGGGAGGCATGCAGGCACATGGGGAAGGCTGAGCCGGGGGCTCCCCTTCGCGACCCCCTCCCCTCCTCCTGCCCTTCCAGCCAGATGCTAAGGAAGAGGGACCCACATCCCCAAGACCCTACTAAGTGCTTTATGAACCTCATTTCATCAGATTCTCACAAAAACCCTCACGGGCAGGTATCCTTTTTCTAGAGCTGCCGTGATAAATTACAGAACAATGGGACCTCGCCCTCTCAGGGTGGGAAAGCCGGGGGCCTCCTGTCACCACACGCTCCCTCCGAGGCTCAAGGGGAGAATCTTCCCTGCATCTCCCAGCTTCCGGGGGCTCCCAGCCCTCCCTGTCTTGGGGCTGCACCCCTCCTTTCTTGGCCTCCATCTTCCCACGGCCTCTCTCCTGTGTGTCTCCTCTTCTGCTGGGTCTCCTCTTCCTATCAGAGCACTGGGCATTGGATTCAGGATGCCAGGTCTACGATGGTGTCATCTCAAGATCCTGAATGTAATCACGTCAGCAAAGACCTTTTTTCCAAATAAGCTCCCGTTCATGAGTACCTGTGGCTAGGACTGGACATATCTTTTAGGGGCCACAATTCACCCCCTTACGGGTAGGTATCACCACTCTCCTTGAGGCATAAAAAGAGGCGACAGTGGCAGAGCAAGGGAGCAAATCTCTCTCTGCTGGACACTACAGTCCACATGTGTCACTCTGTCCAGCTGCCTCCTCCTCTGGGACCCCAGGAGGTCCTGAGCTTTCATATCCTTGTCTGTCTCTGGGGGCAATGACAATGATGAAGATGACAACAGAGACGAAGGCTGTCACTTCGGAAGTCCGTGCCATGGCCAGGCCTGGTGCTAAGTCCCTCAGACATACAAAGACAGCCTTAGGCCGTAGGTACTATTATGCACCACGTTCCACAAACGGAGAAACTCAGTGTTCGAGAGGGGAAGTGACTTGTCCAAGGCCACACAGCCAGCATCAGCATGTCACAGAGCACAGCCTGTTCCCCAACCCACACAGTGCCAGGCCTGTGTCCTCAGCCACCCCTCGGAGTTCCTTCGGGAGGGCGCCTTTTGCCAGCCTTCGGAGGCTTCTCAGAGACCACGTCCCTGAGAGGGCTCAATGGGCTGGGAGGTGCTGTCCGAAGGGGAAGAGGTCCAGAGTTTTCACAGTTGTCATTGTGGCCTCCCTGGTGCCACTGAGGGGCTGTCCTCCCTGCCGGCCAGCAGAAGAGTGACTCACACCTAGGCAGAGCTTAGGCGAGACGTGGGCGGGCGTGACTTCAGCCCACTTGTTGTACCCAGCAAGGCCGGCCGCCACTCATATCTAGTCTGGCTGCCCCCATCCCGCCCAGCTCCCAATGCACCACAGTCTCTAGGGCCTGACGGGAACAGTCACAGTCCGGGAGCCGGGCCTTGGTCTTCGGGGCCCCTGGCCAGCACCATGGTCGTAGCTGGCACCATGGCCAGGAGCTGGCGGCCGGTCTCACCACCCTCTCTGCTGTCTCCCACCTGGTTCAGGCATCGTGCGCGCCTCCAGCGTCTTCCCCATCCTCAGCACCATCCTGCTCCTGCTCGGTGGGCTCTGCATCGCTGCCGGGCGGTTCTACAGCCGCAAGAACAACATCGTCCTCAGTGCCGGCATCCTCTTTGTGGCTGCAGGTGAGCCGCCCACTCTGGTCCCCACAGTCTCTGTGTGCCACTCACTTCAAGTCCAGGCTGGGGCTGAGCAAGTGTGGGGAGCACACTGCTCAACAGGGCCACCTTTTGGGTGACAAAATGTTCTGGAACGAGACAGGAGTGGTGACTGCACAACAGTGTGAGTGTGCTACGTGCCACTGACCTGCACACTTCACAGGGTTATTTCTATGTGAACTTAACCTCAGTCAGAAATAATGAAGTCTGGGCGTGCTAAGTACCATGCACAGGGAGTACTTGGCCTCACAAGCCTGTAAGAGGTGTGCCTGGTTAAGTTGAGGGGTCAGAAAGGTACCCAAAGGGACTCACAGACACCAAGACCTGAAGGAGCTGGCCAGATAGCCACAGGGTGAGGGGGCACAGGGCTGGCCAGGGTGCAGAAGAAGCAGAGAAGCCCAGCATGCCTGGGGCAGGGCGAGCAAGGGCACTTGGAGAGAACTGTGGTGTGTGTGTGTGTCTCTGACAACTGTGGTGTATGTGTGTGTCTGAGAATTGTGTATGTGTGTGAGGACAGTGGTGTGTGTGTGTGCCCGAGAACTGTGTGAGTGTGTGAGTATCTGTGTGTGTGTGTTGGGATGGAGAGCCTGTATTTAGGGTTGAAACCCACAACTGGCTTGCTCGGGGCAGGGTCTCGGGTCCCCTTAGCGAGAAGTAGTCCCGCCCCGCCACACGGGGGTCGGGGCGGCAGAAAAATGGACAACAGAACAGAACGCTGTAGGTCCTCAGACCCAGACGTGCTCGCCATAGCGCTGCGTGTGTGAGCCCACTGAGCCCTCACGCCTACCCTGTGAAGCGCCCACCGCAGCTCTCCCAGCTGTACAAAAGGACACCGGTGCTTTTTGTACAAGTCACAGGGAGGTGAGTGACTTGCCCAAAGTCTCACAGTTGAGAGGTGGTGGAACCAAGACTCAAGCCCAGGAGTCCTGGCTCTGCTCACCCGCACTTAGAATCGGAGAGAATCACATAAACACAGCAATCGTGTCTATGTTTCACCTCCCAGGTTGGCAGAAATCCAGACTCTTGAGAACTCTGTTGAGACCGTCAGTGCCCCTGGGGAGGGCACTGGGGCAGTGACTCTGAATTCAAAACATGAAATGCCGCAGGGTGCCCTGGGTGACGCTGGGTGAGACAGGACATTCTCAGGACCCCCGTGAAATCTGAGCACGGTCTGGAGAGTAGTGAACAGTAGTGGACCCAGTGGGTGTTCTGCCCATGACGCGTGTGCGTGGCGGTGGAAGACGTTAACAGGGGAACCGGGTGGGAGTGAGGCAGGTGCTCTCTGTACTATCGTCCCAACTTTTGAATAAATCTCAAAGGATCCCAAAATAGAGCTTATTTCTAAGCATCCAAATGCACACACCCAGTGAGGTGGTAGCCCTCTGCAAGGAACTCACCCCACAGTGTGCTCCTGCACGTGTGCAATGGTGCGCACACGAGGCGTCCCTGGCACCCTGGTTGTAGCAGGTCGGGAAGTCACTGAACACCCACAGCAGAGGCCGGGCGGGGTGTCCGGGGGCGGGGGGGGGGGGGGGAC